>JAHLJT010003656.1:81510786-81838543 GCA_031308135.1 Acheta domesticus
GAAAAAGGTTTTTTTTCACAGACATTTTAGATTCCTGCCCCCCTTACATCCTTAGTAACAACTAAAAATAATGATTTTTTATGTGAAATTTACTGAATTTTTCAAAAATAATTTAAACAATTTTATTTGCACCAAAATTCAAACTTTAAAATCAATATTCTTTTTCTGGAAAACATCAAGCAATTTCATATTTAGCAGAAATGTTTACAGAAACAATAATCGATTTACAATCCTCAACCATTCTCAAGTTCGAAGTCTGATCACAGCACATAAAACGAAAAACATAAATGCTTTGTGGAATATCAATAAGTTCCCACTGGTTCTTCAGAAATACTACAATATTGTTGCGATTTAGGGAACGGTCTTCGCACAATCAGATGTTGCTCGCAAATTGCCACCATAATTTATTACTTGTCTCATGGTAGATGTATAGGAACAACTGTAAGGCCAGCGGAATTTTTTTAATTCTATTTTTGGACTAAATGATGTATTGATTGATTGATTCGTGTTTCCGGGCGCGTCAACTACTTAGGTCATTAGTCCCGTAAGTGTAGAGCGTGTTTTTCTCGGGAGGTGGCGATGATCTTTTCCCTGCTGGATGGAGAGATCTGGCGGCGACCTACCGTCGTCGACTAGCGGGGTTTTCCCCTCCCACCAGCGGGGCACCACCCGAGCCGGGACAAGCTGTAAACTCCCGACCGGTCTCCCGACATGTGTGGCAGTGTAGTGCATGTTAGTGTAAGCGTGTGTAAGAGGAGAGGATAGGACAAGGAAGAGAGAGGAAGAAAAAGGAAAGATCGCGCGTGGTCCGTGGTCCGTTTGTTAGGGTACTGCTCCGGCATTCGCCTGGTGTTGATCGGAGAAACCACGGAAAACTACCAATCAGAGTAGCCGGCCGCTAGAATTCTCCTACAGACAGCGACTGAATTCGACGTAGCTGACAAGCTAGTGTCGAAAATCCTGCCGCCGCACACTGATGCCGTTTCTCGATTCTTGGTCAAAATTATAAACCATGTTGAAATGGTTTTCAAAATGAGTCCATTTAGGTTTTGGAGGTCAGTTACTTCAAATTTGATATAATTTTGACGAAAAACCAAAATGGCGGATCCAATATGGCGGACCAAATGTGGAAAAAATCATTAAATTGTAGCAAAAAATTGTGAGGGTGTGTATTCGAGGTCGGTAATTTCAAATTTGTTATTATATTTCGGAAATATAGATGGACAAAGTGAATAATAATAAAAGTCTAGAGAAGGTAAATTTTATTATCAGTTTTTGTGAATGTAAGTACAAAGAAATGCAGCACAAATACGTGGCATTCCAAAAACAGCTTAATGGTTCTTCATCAGATCGTTCGGCTTCATCCTCACTGCTTTCATTTATTGGTGTTTCGATTTGTGAATTAAAGGTTGGTGGTTTCAACAATTCAATTGCTTGAGGTTCTAATGATTTGAATTTCCTTGTGGGTAATTTACGCACGCTAGATATTAGCGGATCTGACGATACCAAAAGTCGCAAAAAAACATCTTGCATATTTTCGGTGCGACTTGTTTGCGCGCGAAGTCTTGCCTATATTTTTTTATTAATTTGTTGCAAGACTGTTGGGCTTCCTCGGACATTTGTCCAATTGGCAAAAGCGATGAGTCAATTAACTGTGCACTGCGGACCAACAATTTATGGACAGTTGTGGGCATGTAAAACCACGGATACAATTCAACAAACATACAAGCAGTTTCTACACAATATTCTTGATACTTCGGTACATCAATTTCAAAACCCGAAGAAATTACTTGTCAAATTGTGTGAAACCGTTTCAACAAATTCTCGTTTATTCCCTTAATGGTGGCAGAAATTTTAGAATTTTGAAAGAAACGACGCGCAGTGTCGCCATCGTTTGTACTTCCGTAACCTTGTTTTGGCATATCTACCAATAGTCCTAATTGTTAACGGAATTGTTTCTGAATATGTTTTCTTCGATTTTCAATCTTTTCTTTGTCTTCACCACGGTTTTGCCATTTCTTGACTTCTAATTTATACGAAATGTGCAAAAGGCATTCAAAAAACGAATCCAAGCATGTAAAGAGGATATACCGAACTGCAAATGTTCTTCCTTAATTGGTTTTTCAAGCACTGCATCTATATTGTTGAACTGTTTTGAGGAAGAGGCGCAAAGGTAGCATCTTTGACTGGAAGATGTGTCTGTCAAAGAATTGCACACTTTGCAATCAACCATGGTTAAAGCCAATTTGTAAATTACTGCCTTTGAACGAAGTTATGCACTGCTTGAGACAAAGTACCAAGTGTTTATTCTATCTTTCACCGAAGATGACCTGCCGCTTGCCTCAGCGATCGAGCCTTACGTTCCCTGGGGATATGTCAACAAGGGCCCCGTTCATCCGGCGCGTTCGTCGTTCGGCGCGACCGGCCGATACACCAGTGTCCAAGAGCGTTCATTTGTGCATCATAAAATTTTCTTTTTAAGCAGAGAATATTTCTTTACGACACCTTCGTTTGACGTAAGTCTGCCAGTAAGTGCCGCAGAAGGTTTTTTAACAAATTTCTGGGCGTGAATATTCCACATCGGTCGACAATTTTGAAGTTTGTAAAGAAACTTTGGACATGGACATTTAATTGACAAACAAAAGTGTTGAATGCGTCATATCCTGACAGAAGAGATGGTGAACAAAATCTCTGCCAGATTACAACAATCTCCAAGAAAATCTTTGAGGCATTTGTGGTTACTTTCAACAGGATTTGGCAAATGCTCACACTTCTGTTCTGATCCAAGAACTTTTTAAATAATGTTTATAGTGACAATTGAATACATAGTCGTGGGCTATGGCCTCCTAGATCACCTGATCTGACTCTTGACTTTTTCCTTTGGGAGTACTTGAAGGATCATGCGTATGCAAAACACCCGCATTCGGAGGGAGAGTTCCGGGGCTGTATTGAGGAGAAAATCGTAATTCCTCGAGACTTCTTTCAAAGAGTAAATCAGAATATGTTCCGGAGGTGACATGAATGTATTCGAGCCGAAAGACATCGCTTTCAGCATCTTCGTTAATGTAAGATAAGCGCAGCAATAGTTCCCGTGGGTCGGCACGGCGCGGCGTCAGCAATTCGCTGGGCGAATGAGCCTTCGACTGCCGGCCGACGCGGCCCAAATCTTCGGCGAACGATATAATGAACACTTTGTGTAATTTAGAAAAATTGTGCAACTCGGGGCAACTTTTTTTAAAAAAAACTTGTTTAAAAATGATTGAAGAACAGTATAAAACTCGTTTCAGACTGGAGGATCGTGGAGGATTTTACTTCTACGTATTTGGAGATTGTTTTTATATTAAAACATATTAAAAACGATATTGTAAAATATGCAATAAATCAAAAGCAATCAAACGTTCTTATGTGATATTAAAGCTCTAAATGTACTTACTTTCATCTTTTTTGTCCATTTTGAATCACCAAAATATCTTCAGAGACAAAAAAACTACACACGATTTAAACTTGTTGAAAAAAGTGCTGTGTGCGTACAACCATAAACGACGTCTTGATGGTTACGTTCTACACCAACTGACGCAGGAAACGTTTGTGACTCGGTCCTTATATAGCTCATTCCTATCGCTCAACGTATCCACCTAACTATTCAGACACATAAAAGTCCGGAAATTGAAACTTCGATTGTGGGAATTTGGCCACGAAATCGGGATTTGGCATCAATGTGCGCCGTCGGGACTAGAACCTAGGACCTCCCGGTCAGAGGGACTGCAGTGACATCAGGTTGATGCACTGAGTCATCTCTTCTGGTCTAAATGATGTACATCCTGAAATAAATGAAGATAGCGGCAAAAACTGATGCTATTGCATTTGTTATACACGAGATTAAATTATTAACTTTTAAATATTTGAGATTTTTTCAAAGTGTGACTGTATTATGATGAATAAAATGCTTTCCAGCCAAATTCAACAGATTATAAATCCATTTATAAAATAATAGGACAAATAGGGAATAATTTTTTAATTCCATAACATAACTAAGGTAAACGTACCAGTAGTTGACCATTTAAGTAAAAAATGTATAATTTTCCATCCACCTGACTATTTACATTTGCCAATTATATAATCTGAATAGCTTACACTACTTACCATACTTCCTGCTAACATGCAATACAACAACATTTAACAAAAACTGCATTTTCCAGTTTTTGGGGTTGATTTTTCAAAACAATTATTCTGAATCAGAAATTGACCACCCAAACATGGTGTTTTTTCAGTAGTTGACCCCTCATAAATTGACCACATAATTATTAAAATTTACAAATAAAGAAGTTATTTTATTAACAAAATTATATTGACATACACTGTACAGACAACATGAAACAATATTTTAATAGAATTTTAGTATGCATTTACAAGATATTTACATTAAAAATATTGAATACTTTTTCATCTCCGGAATCAAGTAAGATCCACGCTGAGTGCTTCTTTGCGCCGAGTGCCGAACTTTCAGAAAGGTTTTGGTGGATGTTAATACAAAGAAATAGATAGTTAATTAGGAATTCAATAAAAACAAGGTTTCACCTAGTAATTAACCACTGTGGTCAATTACTAGAAATCTACCAATTCTTGATTCATTATTTGACCACGCTTCTAAATATTTTCAGATGTTATTAAACATGCAACCAAGCTCATAAAATTATTATCAGATATTATTATTTTGACATACAATTATTTTAAAATGATATATAAAATACTTATAGTTTATTGTTAGGTTTATCTGTAACACTCGCGTAGCAAATTCTGGAAGAAAACAATGTGATACAGCAGCAAAAACACACATCAACATTCAATGTTCACCAACTAATAACACGTGCCGCCAAATGCGCTCTGCTTTTCAATTATTACCACCAGAAAGCAGGACATTAAGTTTCCGCGATTTGTGAACATATTTCACTGAAACACTCATTAATTAAAAGACTTTTGTTCTAAATGGTCAACTACTCGTACATGGTCAATTACTCCCTCCGCTACCTTACTATGTTACAAACAATACCATTATTGAATACATTTACTTTGAAGTTTTAGTTTGAAGATGACAGAGAATCATGTAAAAAATCAAAATAAATTGATATTTTAACATTTAAATAGTATTTAATATGATGGAAAATCTGTTTTATCTGCTGTTTCTTTTATTAGTATAGTTTTATTAGTATTTATTTCTTTTATTATAACTACATATAAAATTCTCAAAAAAATTCTCACATATATTTACGTCAATTCTCTATAATTGATAATTTTCCGAATTTCTCAAGTAATTAAAAAGAACTAAACTAGTGGTGCTAAAACAGCTGGTACTTAGCCCATGTTGTCACGCGAAATTATATGAAAAGTATTGAAATTTTCAAAAAATTGTACACGACCTTATGGCTTCTTGTAAAGTACCACCCAAAATAAAATATTAGTTTCAAATTCAAGGGGCTGCGACATCAGCCAGATCAATTGAGGAATATTAATTTTGGAGAAAATCGGCTGAACGGTTTAGCTGCTAGCGCTGTTCAGAGACAGTCGTTACGCTGTCATTCGATTTTTTGGTATCAAGGACCCAAAAACAGATTCTGGCTACACAGAAGATATTTTTTCTAAATTAAGCAACTAGATGTATCCACATTTTCTTTACAGGGCACAATAAGAGAATTTCTGCCCAAAATTCACAGTTTTTTTGCACAGCATTACATAACTTTCTCTCTATCTTCTCTGTACTAAGAAAGAAAGAAAGAAAGAAAGGGAAAAAAAAGAAAGAAAAAGTTTGCCATCTGGTACGGATATATCTTATGGTCAAAATATTATTGCCAAAGTTATTTACTGATATTAGCCTTTCTATATTGCAAATATTGTCAATAGAAAACAAATAATATTGTAATTACACACAATATACAGAAGAATATACGTATGAAAATATGCAAAATGGGGCAAGAATATTCTTTTTGTTTTTAACATGGCGCACCAATCAGAAAAATATGAAAAAATTCCAGAAGGTGGCTGATTTTTAGGGCAACATCTGAGAATTTCCTCATGCTCATGGCAGAATAAAAAACTTCCATAATTTTCAAATCCATTTTAAAAGTTTGAATTTTGTTGCAAATAAAAATTTTTAAATTATTTTCGAAAAATTCAGTAAATTTCACATAAAAAAATCATAATTTTTCATAGAAATTCATATGACCAATACTGTGAAAAATATAAAATTAAAAAAAAGTATTTCGTGATTACTAAGGATATAAGGGGAAATCTAAAACGTCAATGAAAAAATGTTTTTTGTGGTCACAATCCTTAGGAAAGATTTGTTTTTCAATTTCAAATGAGGGCACTTTTTACCATCTTATCCAACTAGTCTTTATTTCTCAAAGTTTTGTTAAGAGTGAAGTGCCTCATGGTAGTTAATTATTATATATTTCCTATTCACATGACCTTCCCAATGAATCAAATTGTGTAGTGTTCATAAGTTTGCTGACGACAAGATTTATTGTACATTTATGGTTGGTCAAAAAGCAGTCAATTGTTTAAATGATCATTGAGTGGTCAAATGGGTAAGAATCACTGAGTGGTTAAATGGAAATGTTTTAAACATAAACTTATGAAAGACAAAATGCATGGTAGTGGGTAAGATTTAGAGATAGCGCATAAATGACACAAGATGTGAAGAATGTGTTAGGAGTTCAATGGATAAGAAAAAGGAGTGTACATAATTCAGTGATAACATAATCAGTTAACCTTACAAGAACTTGTATGTCAATACAAATATACTAAGGAAAGTTTATTAAGAGAAAGGTGCCAAAGACAGGTTAAGAAATACCTGAGAAAATTGTTCTATTGACCTTCATTGATAGAAGGAAGGATGTAGTAATATTACAAGTTAAAATTAACAAGGAATTAAATAGCAGTAATAAACAAGTGCAACAGGGTAATGTAGATTCATTATGAACACAGGTGGATTATCTACCTATTGAGAAAGATATACCAAGAGGTATTTTGTCTTTCATTTCACCAAGCACAAGAAGATTTGGTTATAGTGAACACTTAATTCCAGTTATAGTGAAAGAAGGGGATTCAACTTCCTGGAAATTAATTCCCTTCTGGAAAAAAAATATATCACCTCCATGCCACAAATTCCAACACTAGGCAGCTTGGAAAAAATATTGTCAGCCAATGGCCATAATCAAAGATGTCTCCCCTGAGATGGAGGTAGTGGTCCCAGAAATGATCTCATATGTTATTTGGCAAGTAAATGGGCTTTCGGAGAGTGGGACAATTGTTTCAATGGGGCAAGAGGCATTGAAGGGTGACATAACTACATTATGATTCTTAGTAAGGTGGACAATGCAGAATCAAGCATGAAGAGAGCATAAATTCTGGAGAAGGATTTACAGAAAATACTAATGAGAAATATACGAAGCAAACAATTGATTTTCTAAGGCAAAAAAAAGATTTTGAAAATTTCAACTTGCGCTGTTAATGTATTCTCCTTTATCTCTACATTAATAAAATCAATAATTGTGGAGAATTTTACTTAATTTTGACATCATCGTATATAGTGAACCAAAAAAGTTTGTTAAGTTTATTACCACAACAAACTGTATTTAGACATCTTCCTTCGGAGACTTTCATCAGAATAAAACTAGAATACATAACTCCACTGAGGCAGGTTCAAAGAAATAACCATCATATATTTACTTTTAACAGAGATCCATTGGTGTTTCATGAACTATCAAACCATATCAGACAAGCTGGAGCATCAAAAACTTTAGAGAAAAATGTGAAGGTGAGAGAAAAAACACTTACCCACTTGACTGTAATGTTGAATAAAATCACTTTCTTGTTCAATTATTTCTTGCAAACGTTCATCAATAGGACCACATCGACTCTGGCATTTATCTACTTGATCTTGGGCTACACTGATACTTCTCTCTGTATCCCTGATAGAGTCTTTCATGCGAGAAGCAGCTTGTTTCTTGTCCAGAAGGTGACCCAATGAAGTTTTCAATACTACCATTTCTGTAGAATAGCACAAAAAGTAACAAAGAGTTATTTCCATTACACAATATCCAATCTTGTGGTGCTTCAAAATGGCTCATATTTTGTGTAAGTGTAGTTTTGTATTCACTTGTCTCTAGCTTTTCAGTTTTGCCTCACCCTCTTCTAGCTGCCATCAACTGGCACCGACCTACTGGGGCCTCTCGCAATACCTCTCACTTCCCTAGGGATTTACCCAGTGAAGGGAACCCTTGCGCCAAATGAGAACTTAGGCTTATGCGGGTGGAGTCAGTAGCTACTTGGATGTCCGGGAGATGCCATGTCTAGTGCAACTTTCTGGCTGCCATTCTGCAATCTTCCGCAGGGCGCAATGCATATCATACTGCTTCCTCACAGCATTTTGCCCTGAGACAGATCGTAGAATGGCGACCAAAAATGTTTGCTCCGGTGCCAAGGACACCATCCTTGTGCTCCCTGAGTATCACATAGGCATATCTCAGCATGGGCACAGTTATATATATATTTGGTTACCATAACCCTTGGCCCTCTATTTGTGCTTGTACTATTGTACAAGGGTGTAGGGAGCCATTTCCTCATTCATAACCTCAGACAAATTGCACACACACACACCTCACAAAGTTTCCTGACAGGTCCACATGCCAAGAGATTAGGAAAGATTATGGATGTAATAAACCTTGGACAATTTGTTTCCATATTTTACTATATAATTTCTGTACACTCATTTCCTTTTTGTTCTTTATTTTCCCAGAAAAATTCTCCCCTTGTCTGAGACTCACAACACACATATTAGATTTTTAGAAAAAACACACAAATCCTACTTCCTATAATTGCTTCACATTACTAACAAAAAATTCTTAGATTTAAGAACAATATGTTCATCAGAATGCAGATGGAAGTAAACAATATTAACTTACCATTTTTCAGAGTCTTTCTCAATTCATGTATTTGTATAAGGCATTTATTGTATTTAACTGTATCAAATATGGCATCAAATCTCTCTTTCAATTTCTTTGCTTCATCCAAAGGCCTATGATTAACAAATTGAAAGATATTAATTAAAAAATGTATTAAAGGACATTTGAAAACTAAGTAAGAAAAAGTTAAATATGCAAAGCATAGTATGTACCAAAGAGATTCCTCCTGATGACACAAAATTACATTGTTAATAACAGACTTTGACACTCCCATTGACGTTGCCATTTCTATATCTACGTCAATGCATCGACCACTACTCTGCACCGGCTGAAAAAAAGAAAATTCAAATACATGTTAACACATTTTCAAGAACTTTATTGAAGTAGGTAGTAATACAAAAACATAACACATTGAACAACAAAATCAAGATACATTGAATGTTTTATTTTGAACATAAGATCACAAAAAATTGCTGACATTTCATTAATTTGAGCAGCAGGTGAAATTACACAAAGCAATAGAAGTTTTATGAATACATTTAAAGGTTTGTTTTTTGAACAGATCTGCGAAAATATAGTGAAAAACGTGCCCCACAGCATTATGGGATTAATATGATTTGAAATGCTGCTTTGCAAATAGCTTGAGGCTTTTATACATTACCTCAAAAGAACATTGGTATAAAAAGCATAAACTTTATTCTTTTTAGTGTAACATGCAGATACTGCAATAATACAACGCACTGTCAGTATGTAGCAATTTCACATGGTAGTATTAATTAACTGGAAGACTTACCAAACCATCTGGTCCTTTTCGTGATATAGAAGTATCAACAGTTTTAAACTGCATTGTTGCTTTTTTCTGAGTAACTTGGACACATCTAGTTACCACTAACTCTTTACCTTTCACATCTGTCAATTTCAATTGTACTTTACCCAGCACCTATAAAAACATTACACCAAAAAATCTTGGCATATTTACCACAGATATTTTAAAATATATATTTAAGGCTAATTGGGGAATCTGTCCACAAAAAGCAATAAGTACATGTGTAACGAATTTAGGCACGTTACTTGAAAACTATTGTGCCTAACACCACATTTTACCGATCTTTTCACAATCGACAGTAATTGTTGTTTACACACAAAGGGTAGTCCCAGAATACGGGGGTGTTGGAAGAGAGTCTCTGTGTTAAAGAATGAGAAATAATGTTAAAAAGATGCAGACATCAAAATTACCTCAGTTTGTCTTGCTAGCTTTGGATCGTATACAAATGAATGTCCTTGTTTGCCACCCGGTGGCAGGTCGCCTGTTATTGCGTACTTCAGTGCCTCTATTATTGTTGTTTTTCCACATCCATTTTGCCCAAGAATCAGGGTTAATGGTGAATAAAATGTTACCAATTGCTTATCCGTGTCATCAGGGCCAAAGCTCCGAACACCCTGAATTATCATTTTATTAAGTTGCGCCATTTCAACAAAAACACTGCGTTTCCAATCACGGGAATAATTGGTAGCACATGAATAAAAAGAAAATCTCAAATTTTTAAAATGCCCGTGAAAAAAACCTGTTTGGACGTTTCACATTAGATGAATTCATTCACAACACAATCCAACATCACTTGCTGCACCAGAGAGTATAAGTGCTGCACCTTGAACCCCCTAAAACAGTAACCTCTCAGTGCGCTAGTGGCAGTCGCGGGGCAGTCGTCTGATCGGCGACAAGTCCAGTCACGTCAGATCTCGAGCTCCCGCGCGCGCGCGCATTCCCTGAGGTGTCTTTCGCTGAACGCGTTTCACTTGTTTCTGTAGTTCACCGTTCAAACACCAGGTTTGTCAAATGCTAACGAAGAGAAAAATTCAACATCTTCCCCACAAAGCGTGGTTCTGACGTACACACTCTGATCCTACATAATGAATCCACATATCCAAACTATATTTTTTTCACATTTTCTAAATTTTTCAGTTCTCTAATAGTAGAACTGAGACATTACTTATAGGAGAGTAAATCCTCGTCCTATATGGACATTTTCATTGAAACAATTAGAGCTATTTTTGGAAAAATGTCGTTTGAGCGTTTCTGAAAATGCGCATTTTGAAGCTCATTTTCACCAAAAAATTTTTAGTTTTCGAGAAATTTCATAAGAAAGTAATTGAAGCAATTGTTCTTACAAAATGCACTGATGTATACAAATTGCTGGTAATATAAATATAACCAGCATGAAAGATATTAAAAAAAATACATTTGTGACAACTTTGAGAAACTTTATAAGCCATCATTTGAAGCATATGTAAGTACAAGTAACACAAGTAAGTTTAATGAATGGTGAGAACAATGGCGGCCGGTGGTTTGCGAATTAGGAGGGGCGGCATGTTTGTTCGAACTACCACATACATTATTTTACCTCTTCAAAGCTATTGTCGTTATTAACCATTACATTCCACTCTCAAAATTACCTTCATATAGAATTCGTTGTATTGCCCTAGACTGGATAAACTCCTACCTTAAACATATACCGTATTGGCACGAAAGGACATTATTTACTTATCTTTCCAATTCTCTGCCAATTGAGCATGGGGTCCCACAAGGTTCGATTTTAGGTCTTATCCTCCTTCTGTTATACGTAAACCGCCCTCACATAAAATACATTAAATAGTACGATTTCAGAACTTTCAAATTGGTTTCGTAATAACAAATTAATAGTTAACGAAGGAAAAAACTGTTTCAATGCATTATTGCATTTCAATTCGGCAATCGCAACTCCAACAACATGCAATTAGCTGATGTTAAGGTAACAAAAATTCTAGGTATCTAAATTCTCTGGAGAAGCTCTACCTGTAGTACTGAGACCTTTAGATTGCAAAAGAAAATTATTCGAATAATGGAAAAAATACCAACTACGTGATCCCTGCAAGCGTCTATTCATTGAGCATGGAATCTTACCATTGCCTTGCCTATTTATTTACGCATCTGTAATTTTTGTCAAAACTAACTTACATAACGGTGTTAACTTATTTTCATGCAATACTGATATTTATAATACAACAACACACGTCGTATAAAACACATGTATCAAGTGTTCGTATCAAAGGTTCACAACAAGAAATCCACATACCTACAATACATGTACGTTACTTTACAACGCATCGCCAGATGACATTAAACAATTAAAGTCGGTACACAAATTTAAGTTAAAAGTGAAATCTTTTCCGCTGTATAACTGTTTTTATACAATTAGAGACTATGCTGATCATCAAAAAGAAAAATAATATTTATTTTAACAAAACAATGATATGGAATGCATTAGTTTATATTTGTATTGTTTTATTTAAAAAAAGGTTTAATATGCCTCTAACACGTAATGTACTTTACCTTCCGCTTCAATGACTCCATCTCTATCAGGTTTTTGTCGTTTCCCTGATCCATTGAGCCAATGCTGAGATGGCCCCTTGTTTTGCTTCTGGACATAAATGTAGACCTATAGCTTCACTATGCGCATGTTTATTTTAACTCTTCTTTTGCTTGTAGTGGTAGGAGTAGAGCAGGGGGTGAGTTACTATTTTGTTGCAGAAAAATCAAATCTGGAGTTCGTTTACCGAGGCAAATAAGTTATCTATAACTCGGAAAGATTTCTAATAGAATATTTGCCGTGCGCCTACCTTGCACTTGTCTTTTACCAAGGGGAATTCCCCCCGGGGTGGACATCTGGGTGTTAGACACTCCCCCCCCCCAGCCGACGTACAAGTACACCCTTGGACTGGTATCCGGATCCCGCCGGAACGCAGTTAGCCCTCGCAGCAACCTCCCCATTCAATGCCTGGGTCTTTGGGCCGTCCTGCCAGCTCAGAGCATCTAGCTATCCAGGCTAGTACCGCAGCCAAATCAATGCACCACTCACGTGCGCCGGGACAAGTCCTTCCTCTAAGCCCAGAGTGGCCACTGCTGCGACGAAGCCAAGAGCCCACCAGGGACCACCCAAACTCAGGTTCGGGCAGCTGAGGGCCTCCTTCCCGTCTCCTCACTGTCTATACCAGGGGTTTTCAAACATTTTTCGTCCTCGGCTCCTTTAACCTAAACGAAACTTCCCGCGGCTTCCCTGGTAAAAATAAGTTTCAAATACAAGGGTTTTAGGCCTACCAAAGATTCAACACAAATGAGTAAGTGATATAAAGGCTATTTTATTTCTCTATTCTAACTAGATATTAAAATAACATATACAAAATTTATACGAAAAATAATATATACGACACTTTTTGTGTCGCCGCCGCGCTCTCGCGTGAGCACGCGAACTCTTCATTTGCATGGGTAGAAACATTAAATATCCCTGGCCGCGATGCCCGCTAGGAATGTACGTCGAAGCTAAAGGAGCCATAGAAGCTTATTGATAAAGAACTTGCTAGGTTCAATTAACCCACAATTAATTAGAAAAATAAATCAAATGTATTACAAACAACATGGAGTACGAATTATTTTGTGGTCATAAATGACACAAGGATTAAAGTAAATCAAATCTAAAGACTATTTTTATTAAATCACCGCGACGCTCTTTCATGGCCGCCTGGGAGCCGAGACGCACAGTTTGAAAACTCCTGGTCTACACCTTTAGGCTATTGACGTGAGTATCACCAGAACCTGAGAAACCTGACGGCAAGTCTCAGAGTCCTGCCGGACTTTTATACGCAGATTCCAGAACATTCCGAAGAATCTCCTTCACCCTATCCTGCCCAAAGATCCAAGCGCTAGGGGCCCGACCCCCGTGGGTTACTGGGCAAGGTCCAGTAACCAGGAGCTTATCATCGCCTCCTCACTGCCTCCACTTCCAAGTTAATGACGCCATAAAACTGAGGACCCGGGAGGTCGTCCACAACTCTCCACCTGAAATCGTGTCCACCTAGGCAAATACGATCCCCCCTCTGCGGGGTCGAACATATCTAGTTCCTCAAATGTTGCTAATCTAACGCTTTTTTAAAAAAAATTATTGTAATCATTTATTTCATTGTTACTTTCTCGCGCTTAAGAAGGAACTTCTTAAGAAGAGAAAGTTATGTAATGCGCGAAAAAACGGCGAGTTTTCGGCAGAAAAACTCATATTACAGGGCCCTGGTAACAAAGAAATGGATAAATTCAGTTGCTAAAATTAGAAAAAAACATCTAACACGTGGTGACGCAGAATTCATGTTTTATGGCTCCTTGGTACCGAAAAATCGATTGACGGTAAAACCTGTCCGTCTGTCTGCCATTCCGTCCGTCTGTGAACAACACTAGCGACTAAACCGCTCAGCCGATTTTCTCCAAAATTGATATTCCCCGATCGATGTTTTCAATAAGGTGAATGTGTGTGGTGGGTAAGGTGGGTAAGGTGGATGTGTAAGGTGGATAGGGTAGATTCTACGTGTGATAGAATGTGTTTTTTATTTTATTGTTTTATTATTTCATTATTTCTTTGTTCGTTTTTTACATTGGAGCATTTGTTATACGTTTACAAATTAATCTTTTAGAAGTTATTTAAAACCGATGAAATAAATATGAAATTAATATTGCAAACTTTCAGTCACCCGCTCCCGAATTACGTAGTTGGATGCTACGTATGTTAAATTTGTATATTATTTATTTCATTATAATTAATATTTATTATATTTATATTATATTTCTGTTATTTCATTTTAAATTGCGACCTTTGTGTTAAATGTGGAAACGAATAGATGAGCGGTCACTGTCGATTGTTGAAACTCATTCTTGTAACGTCGCACTGATAAGGTGACAACGACGGCCGTGTCTTGTTCGCCGCAATCGCGGTAGAGAGAAAATCATGTAATGCTGCGAAAAAGCGGCGAATTTTCGACAGAAAAACTTTTATTATACTGTAGTGATACCGAATCCATTACGGCTGCGAGCCTGAGAATTGCTCCGCGTCGCTCGACAGAGGGGTCGACGGCGGCGCCAAAGTTCTGTCAGGCCACCCGCTGGACCCGCCCCCCTAACAATTCGTCGCACCCAAGTGTCCCGCGGCCTGGGGGGTCTTGCCGTGCACGCGGCACGACGGTACTTTTCCGCAGCGCTCCTCGCCCTCCCCATCCTCCCTTGAGATTTTCGTTCCCCCCAGTCATTAATTTCTGCCCCTATTTGACAGAAAATTGAAGCGAGAGAGAACGAGTGCGGGTTTCTCTCTCATCTCTCGGCCCCAAAAACTTCCGACGATTGGGCGGAATTATTCTACGACGCAATACCCTTTCGCCAATAGCCGTCGGACGTGGACAAAGCTCTAGGATGTTCTAGAACATTCTGAGGGAATTTGGTGGGGGAAGGGAGGCTCGAAGGACTTCGTGCAGGCCACCACAGAGAGGTGTGAGGCCACCACAGAGAGAGGGTGTGAGGCCGTCACAGAGAGACCGTGAGAGGCGGTCAGGGGGACGAGACGTTATTGTGGAGGCGCCCGGCGTCAGAGATAAAGTTTTGTTACTTAGTTGGACTTATAAGAAAACGTTGAGTTTTCGAGAAGAATTTGTGCGCTGTTCTTAAATAAGTGTAGACCGCGGATTGTGAAAAGTTTTATTGACATTCTAATAGTTCAGAAAAAGTATCTGACTTGTGCTCGTGTTTGGAACATTATCGTGGAACTATTTGATCATTCACGAACTTGCTACGAACTCTAAAGTACCGTGCGGTGAACCGAAAGTGACAAGGTCATTCAGCTGAGCAGATATTATCTGAGCATTAGCGACAGTGAGTGAGCGGCGCTGTGTTGGGTCAACACTCCTGCGACCCCGCCTACTACCTGACTCGGCCCTGCGCGACCCTTTGTGCGGCGCCCCAAGACGTCCCACGCCACCCCTGCCAACCAGCTGGTGGCTCGAGGTCGTTCAACTCTGGTTTGTTGTGCTCGCCGCCCCGCTGAGACGGTATTTTTTTCGTTCTTTTGGCGCGCCCGTGGTCGAAAGGCATAAACAGTTTGGTGAACAATTTTTCAATTACCTTTGACCGGGCGACGAAGAGAAGATTCCCGGCCGCACTTAGCTGTCAAGAGGGAATCAGCGTAGAGGAAAATATTGTTCTTTTTTTTACTGTAGTAATTTTCACTTTTCAATTTATTTTATTATTTTATGTGTGCATGTCATATTTTGGAATTGGGAAAGGGGAGCAAGCTCGCCGACATGAGTGGTAAAATCTTGCAATTCTTTTTTAAATAAAAGCCACTGTTACAAATCGCGCTGAGAAACTCAAAGCGGCAACACCGAACCAACGCCACGCCGAGCCGACACCGCTCCGGCAACAGCGTGCAGGAGGGTGGCGTAAAAATCCGTTACTGTGTTCGCATGCAGTGTTTGGCAGGCAACCGCCGAGGCCACATGTTTCAAGCGAGCCCGTGCGCTCACAATTTACGTAAACCATTGTTCTCATCGGTATTTTGTACAAAACGTGTCATAGTCAGTCAAACGTGTCAAACTTCAACTACAGTAAATGTTCAATCATATCCAAATTGTGTTGTGACCACATACTAAGTACTGTGCGTGTGCATCAACTTCAAAACGAAGCAGAACGGAAAGAACAACTGAAAACTTCTCATCTTGAAATCAAGAATCACGATTGTATGTTAATTTTAAGTATCATAACATGTTGTACATCAAAGAAAAGTAAGTGTTATTTTTGTAATTTATATGTTCATTTGCCATTCAGATTCATGTAGTAAAGTCAATTTAAACTGCAAATATCACTTATTTAGTTATTACCATTCACTTCCTCATTTCTTTACAAAGTCATTATGTTTTTATCTGAAAACTCACTGTATCAGAACTACCAGAGATGAAACCCAGTAACCAAATTCAATTCCTATCATTGGTCACATGGCCACAATTGCAATTTAAGCAAAACAAACATCATTAATCCTACTATTCAAATAAGAGTATTATTGTTCCAAAACAAATGCATTTCAGATAAAAAACATTGGTCCTCCTGGCATCGGATGTGAATCAGATATCATTATATTCAGTGAATGGCAGTAATCATAACGAAATAATTCCACTGAGATTTCACATCAGAGTGTTTTACAATGTGCATGTAGTATTCAAGACAACAGTACAGTGTTCATTACTATTCATGAAACTATTCAGTTAACATGTTAAAAGTGTTACAACTCACATGCATACAATACCAAATCATAATCAGTGTTCAGTAACATTTATTTGTGATAATAATTTCATGTCAAGGTGTTTCTATAATTTATGTATGTACATTTTTCAATCCAGCAGTATAGTATTCATTAGTATTCTTTAAAAGTGGCAAGTAACATTTATTGGTAAATGAAGGGTCATGTCAAAGTGTTTTTATAATTTATGCATGTATAATCTTCAAGTCAGCAATATAGTGTTCATCACCATTCATTAAACTAATCAGTCAACATTTAAAGTTGCAATTCACATGCATACAATATCAAAGTACATGAACAGTGTTTACTAACTTTATTTATGACTGAGGTTTCATGTCAAATGTTCATTTATAAGTTATACATGTACAGTTTCAATTCAGCAGCATAGTGTTCATTAGTATTTAGTAAACTTCAGCATGTAACATTGATTTGTAAGTGAGGTGATGTTAGATTAAGGCAAGTTATTTGAACGTGTTATCAGTGTTATAAGGTATCAGACTAACAGTTATCAGTGTTATCAGAGGTAAAGTGTCAACAAGGTGTCCCCTGATAGACAAGCAGTAATTCAACTTATTAACAAACATTATTAAACATCAGACATTATTTACATTCAGTACTTCTTCGGGGGCAGTACAGAAGGTGATTTAAATCATTAAAACAATTAGTGTAGAAATACTAAAAACACTGTGGTCAAAATGTCGAAGGCAGAAAGACTAGCTAGGAAAAATCTTGTTGATAGGCGAAACGTAGCACTTCAGATTTTCAAAAGTAAATGCACGTGGTTGCATAACTTTACCATCATAGATGAAAACTCACATTACAAGTTAATCAATCTATTAACTAATCTCAAAGAATCGTGGAACGAACTCAAAGTGGCTCAAGAATCTCTTGTTAGTGATGATGAACTTACCATAGAACAGTTTCTACAACTAGAAAATGAACATATTGACCTTATAACAGAAGTTGAACTACGCATAAAAAACTCACCATTCGATAGGCAGACATCAAACACTCCACCCCCAACTGTGCCAACTAATTCAAGCATGCTTCCACTCAATGAAGTTCATTTAGGATTACGACTTCCAGCATTGCAAGCACCAACTTTCAACGGTGAATTTTCACAGTGGACAAAATTTAGAGATATATTCAATAAACTAATCCATGAAAATGTACATTTGACCAATGTAGAAAAATTTCATTACTTGGAAAATGCTCTCACAGGCGAAGCTCAATCAATCATTAGCAATCTAACCAACACTTCAGAAAATTACCAAGTAGCATGGCAACTAGTGAATGAAAGATACAACAATCCTCGTAGATTAGCCTCTTCGTACATAGCTAATTTTGAATGTCCTCCAGCAATTAATTTAAAGGAACCCCATTCAATTCAGAGATTCTCAGATCATTACATGGCCAATTACAAGGCATTGCAAGCATTAACGTTACAAGTACCGGCAATCGAACTTATGGTCATCCACCGTATGTTAGCTCATTGCCCACCAGAAATAGCTAGAGAATGGGAGAAACAGGTAGCAACTAACGCCAATCCAGCAATTCAGGACATGCATAACTTTCTTGAAAGATTGTTCCGAATCGAAGAAAATTCCTTATCAAACCCGGAATCATCCAACGACATCCAAACAGTGGGTCAGGAACCAAGATTACCGGCGAACTTTCAAAATTCGCAAAATGCCCATATTGCAAGGAATCACATTCAATTTTTCAATGTCAATCATTTAAATTACTAAATCCAGTGGACAGGCTAGCGCACATGAAAAAGAATCGACTTTGCTACAATTGCCTAAGAGCTAATATTGTAAATCATACCTGCAGTACAGCGAAATGCAAAACGTGTAACAAAAATCATCACACTTTGTTGCATGACTCATTTATAAAGAATTCTATCTTTCTTAACGTAGCAAAAACGTGCTACTGTACATCCAACAATCCAGACTCAGAGAAATTACCAGTCTCTCCTTCAGAAGGTTCAATGTCTTTAGGAGGAACAATTAGTCAAAATCATCAGCAACCACAACAAATCATGGCATGTCAAGCAGGATCATCAATCAAACCAACAATATTGCCAACTGTTAGGTTGCTTGTTTTAGATCAAAACAATGAGGCTCACGAGGTGTGCGCTTTGTTAGATAGCGGAAGCAATTGTAATTTGATAACGCAACAATTAGCCAACCAGCTCAAGCTAGCAACAAAACCAACAAAGCTTACTATCCAAACGATTACAGACAATGAAACTGAAGCATCATCCATAGTTAACGCAAAAATTCGATCAAAATTCTCATCATGGTCCTCAGAAAATACATATGTTGTAGTCAACAAGATCGCAAAACAGCTACCTTCAACCAACATCAACATTTCAAGATGGATAATACCCGAAAACATACTGATTGCAAATCCAACGTTTCACAAACCAAACAATGTAGATATGTTGTTAGGAGCAGACATCACGGCACATGTCTTCATTCCCGGCAAGTGGACGCATCCCAAGCTACCATCATTAATCAACACAGTATTCGGCTGGACGTTCATGGGAAGCTATCAACCAGAAGAACAACAAAGGGAACCATTAATTTCCAACTTTATTGATTCACAACAAGTAAAAGATGAATTAACGCGGTTCTGGGAATTGGAAGAACTATCATCTGAAGCCATGCATTCTCCGGAAGAAATTTTCTGCGAAGAACATTTCAAAGCTACCACAAGCAGAGATGAAACGGGCAGATACATCGTTTCACTTCCAATCAAGCCAACAGCTCCAGAATTAGGTGATTCGCGGAAACAAGCTTTACAACGATACGAAGCATTAGAGAGAAAATTTGAGCACAATGCTCAATTCGCAACAATGTACAAAGATTTCATGAATGAATATAAAGAGCTTGGACACATGCAGCCAGCTCCTCCAATCAACACAAATGAACGGAATTTCTTCTTACCTCATCACGGAGTCATAAAGGAACAATCAAGCAGCACAAAATTGAGAACTGTCTTCGATGCCTCCGCAAAAACGTCAAATAAGGTTAGCCTCAATGACATCTTGGCAGTAGGACCAGTGGTACAACCAGACCTATTAAATATTCTGCTGAACTTTCGAATGTGGCCGGTTGGATATTCCGCGGACATCATCAAAATGTATCGACAAATAATAATGAATCCATCTGATAGAAATCTTCTGAGAATATTTTGGAGACCGAATCCTCAAACTGCAATTCAAGAATTTCAATTATCCACGGTGACATATGGTACCGCATGTGCACCATACCAAGCAACTAAAACATTAAATCAATTAGCCGACGATGAAGCAGCTGACAATCCAATCATTCATGAAAAAATCCAAAACTGTTTCTACGTAGATAACATACTCACAGGAGCCAACTCACCTGAGGAAGCAATTGAACATTATCAAGAATTAACCAAAGTTCTAGACAAAGGTGGTTTTCATTTGCACAAATGGCTATCAAATTCTCAACAATTGATGGATATCATTCCAAACGAAAGTAAAGAAGTTCAAACGTCAACAATTCTCACAGAAGGTGTAAGTACATTGGGATTAACGTGGAACATCGCTGATGACGAAATTGCATTTAGTTGCAGCAACCAACAAATCTCAAATTCTCACCAGTTCACAAAACGAATGGTACTTTCCTGCATTGCAAAATGTTATGATCCTATTGGTCTTGCAGCACCAGTAATCATTCAAGCAAAAATGTTATTGCAAAAAATATGGAAAACGAAGATTGAATGGGACGACTTATTAACGCCAGAATTACTCATCGAATGGAAACATATATTCAATGATCTACAAAACATGAATCAACTAACAGCTCCAAGAAGTGTACGAAAGGATCAAGACACAACAGAAATTCAAATCCATGGATTTGCAGACGCCAGTTTATCAGCATACGGAGCTTGTTTGTACGTACGAACAACCACTGAGAAGGGAAAGGTACAATGCAATCTGCTCGTCGCCAAATCAAGAGTCACTCCAGTACGAGAACGAGCAATATCACATTTGGAATTGTGCGCAGCACTACTATTAGCGCGACTAGTCAAAAAGGTAGTGCCAAGATTACCAATAGTCGTCAATCGAATACATCTTTATTCAGACTCTACTACAGTTTGTGCATGGATAAAGTCACCTCATAAAAAACGAATACCGTTTGTGACTATAAGAACGTCAGAAATTCAAGAACTCACCAATCATTGTAAGTGGCATCACATCACATCTAATCATAATCCAGCTGATCTCATTTCACGAGGAACTCAACTATCTCAACTAAGAGACAACCAACTGTGGTGGCAAGGACCGTCCTTTCTTTTGCAGAATTCTCACCCAAAGATCATCACTACGCTTCTAATAGCAAATCTTACTGTCTGCACCCATGATTCGGGGGCAGCAGACTTCTTAATCAGGGAAACATCGAATCAATTACTGCAACTGATTGAAAATTGCTCAAGCTACAACAAGGTTCTAAGAAGCATCGCACTGTGTGTACGCTTCATTCACAACTTAAGGTACCCAAAGGCTCGCATCAATCCACCCATATTGCCGGCACAATTGCAAGAAGCGGAAGAAATTATCTGTAAGATAGTTCAAAATCAAATTTACAAACAAGAATTGACAGCACTAAAGGCTAACAAGCCCATCCATCATCAAAGTAAAATCAAGTCATTAGCTCCAGAACTACATACTGATGGATTATTAAGAGTAGGAGGAAGACTAGACAACACCTATCTTCCATTCAATACCAAACATCAAATCATTCTCCCATCAACTCACCGACTATCAAAATTATTGATTCGACAAGTGCATCTACAACTACTTCATGCAGGAACGCAATCAATTATGTCACAGATTCGTCAAAAATTTTGGATCCCATCTCTTAGACGCACTACAAAAGGTGTCATCAGATCATGCATACCATGTTTCAAACAATCTAAACTGAAACCACAACAATTAATGGGCCAGCTTCCAGCTCCAAGAGTAACTGTTTCACCAGCCTTCTCGCATTGTGGAATAGACTACGCAGGTCCAATTACTACTAGATTGGGAACACCCAGATCGAGAAAATTTACCAAAAGTTACATTGCTGTTTTCATTTGTCTAGCAACAAAGGGAGTACATCTAGAAGTAGTATCGGATCTAACTTCAGAAGCATTCTTAGCTGCATTCTTTCGAATGACAAATCGACGAGGCATTCCGTCTCACATGTATTCTGACAATGCAACGACATTCAAGGGAGCGTCAAAGCAATTAAAAGAGCTACTGTGCTTCCTGGAAAACAAAATAATACAACATCAAATACAAGACGCTACTGCGCATTTAAAGGTCACGTGGAACTTCATTCCCCCACGCAGTCCTCATTTTGGAGGAATATGAGAAGCAGCAGTCAAAAGTTTCAAAAGAATATTCATACCTACAGTGGGTAATCGAATTCTTAATTACGAGGAACTAACTTCATTAGCATGTGGAATAGAAGCAATACTAAATTCACGACCGTTGGTTCCACTAACTGAGGATCATCAAGATTTCAATTATTTATCACCAGCCATCCTATTAAATCAAAGGCCATCTCTACTTGTATCATCAAAAGATTCAGAAATCAAATTAGACCACATTTCAAGATGGAAGAAAATACAAAACTTAACACAAATATTTTGGAAACAGTGGTCCCAAGATTACATCTTAACCTTACAAAGGAGGAATAAGTGGCATTCATCTCATCCCAATCTCACGGAAGACACAATAGTACTCCTTAAAGAAGACAATTTACCACCAGCAACATGGAAGTTAGGAAGAATAAGCAAAACGTACCCAGGAAGAGACGGAAAAGTAAGAGTAGTCGACGTCACTACAACATCAGGAATCTACAAGCGCAGCATTAGCAACATTTGTCCTTTACCACAAGAAACCCAAGACAGCCATTTGTAACACGCGATTCGTAACAATAATCGATTTTTCAGCGCTACGCACTGACGGGGGCAGCATGTTACAAATCGCGCTGAGAAACTCAAAGCGGCAACACCGAACCAACGCCACGCCGAGCCGACACCGCTCCGGCAACAGCGTGCAGGAGGGTGGCGTAAAAATCCGTTACTGTGTTCGCATGCAGTGTTTGGCAGGCAACCGCCGAGGCCACATGTTTCAAGCGAGCCCGTGCGCTCACAATTTACGTAAACCATTGTTCTCATCGGTATTTTGTACAAAACGTGTCATAGTCAGTCAAACGTGTCAAACTTCAACTACAGTAAATGTTCAATCATATCCAAATTGTGTTGTGACCACATACTAAGTACTGTGCGTGTGCATCAACTTCAAAACGAAGCAGAACGGAAAGAACAACTGAAAACTTCTCATCTTGAAATCAAGAATCACGATTGTATGTTAATTTTAAGTATCATAACATGTTGTACATCAAAGAAAAGTAAGTGTTATTTTTGTAATTTATATGTTCATTTGCCATTCAGATTCATGTAGTAAAGTCAATTTAAACTGCAAATATCACTTATTTAGTTATTACCATTCACTTCCTCATTTCTTTACAAAGTCATTATGTTTTTATCTGAAAACTCACTGTATCAGAACTACCAGAGATGAAACCCAGTAACCAAATTCAATTCCTATCATTGGTCACATGGCCACAATTGCAATTTAAGCAAAACAAACATCATTAATCCTACTATTCAAATAAGAGTATTATTGTTCCAAAACAAATGCATTTCAGATAAAAAACAGCCACCTATTTGTTAACATGAGTAAAAGTTTCTTATTTTACACCGGCCACCAACTTCCTCCATCTTCATCAATTTAGGCAAGCCTTTCTATCGACTGAGCGAGCCGGCTACCACGTCTATGGCGCCCAACCGACAGACCGGTAGTCGCAATACATTGCTCTGGAAACGAAAAAGTGGATAAATACCGAAGCAAAATTTAGAAAAAAAAAATCCTCTAACACGTGTTGTAACCAGAATCGATGTCCGGGTGTCCGTCCGTCTGTGAACAACGCTAGCGGCTAAACTGTTCAGCCGATTTTCTCCCAAATTGATATTCCCCAATCTATCTGGCTAATGTCGCGGCCCCATGAATTTGAAACCGATATTTTAATTTGGATCATTTTAAGGAGCTTCTTCCGGGAGTGACTCTTCCTGATCAACCTATGTTAACGAGATGGAGCTCCTGGATTTGTACGCGCAAAATATTGATTTTGTAAAACAAGTTATACGACAATTTGTTCCTGCAGGATCCATAGGCATATCAAAGCAGTTGTTTGATAAATGAAATCTGAAAAATGATATCGCTCACAATAAGAACATTTTTTCTCTTCTAAGCGCTACAATTAAATCTTTGGAGAAGTCTTCTCTGAAGCTTTCCGTCAGCCTCGAGACTGTCCAATCAGCAGTCGCTTCTTTAAAACCTGTTCGAGGACCAATAAGGGACCCAATGAAGAAAAATATATTTTCAGTTCAGGGAAAAAAAAGAAAAACAACAACAAAAAAACACGGGATTTGAAACAATTGGTGCTATTAGTGAAGTGCTATGTCAAAAGAATTCCGTCACACTGGGTATATAGATACTTTGTGCGATGTGGAACGCCCTTTTAGTCAGTATAAGTTCCTCCAACGAGATAATAGGAAAACTTTCATTTCTGAGAACTTGAAACATATTTGTTCCTTACTATTACGGAGGCCATTGTAAATAACATGAGTATGAGAAGTATTACGTTTACTATTGGTATTTAAGTCTGCAGAACAATGTACAGAAGAGTATACTGTGAACACAATGTGCAGAACAAAAGTATTTCAATAAAACAGAACTGATATAATAGTAATTGATGTATTACATATTTCTTACTTTGGTACATATTTTTGAATATTGAAGTGCATATTTGCCTAATTTTTAGTACGTAATTGCCCTGGCCCTATTGATCAGAAACGGGAGCGAGTGCTGTGTTTAAGAAATTGTCCGCCTATTTGAAGCGGATGAAGGTGCCTTTCTTGGAAGTTACGCGACAATGGACGAAATATAGGTTCACTGCTTTGATCCTGAGACAAAACAGTCTCAACAATGGAAGAATTTTTTATTCCCAACCCCCCCCCAAAAAAATTCGTGTTCAAAAATCAGCCGGAAAAGTGATGGCGTCAGTGTTCTGGGATGCAAAAGGGTAATTAGGATGAATTTCCACCAGAAGGGCGTAACCATCAATGTATCTTACTACTGTCCTCTCCTGTGGCGTTGGAGAGAATAGCTGAAAAAACAGGTTCTTAAACACCGATTGTACGATGCATACGTATAGTATAGGGAAAGTTATGAAATGTTGCGCGAAAAAACGGCTGATTTTCGGCAGAAAAATTCTTATTACAGGGCCCTAGTAAGGAAAAAGTGGATAAATCCAGTTGCTTAATTAAGAAAAAGAACTCCTAACAGGTGGTACAGTCATAATCTCTGTTTTGTGGGTCCTTGATACCGAAAAACCAATTGAAAGCAAAATGTCTGTCTATCCGCCCGTCCGTCTGTGAACAAAGCTAGCGAGTAAACCGCTCAGCCGATTTTCTCCAAAATTGATACTCCTCCATCGATCTGGCTGATCTCATGGCCCCTTGAATTTGAAACCGATATTTTAATTTTGGAGACAACTTTACATGAAGCCCCCCGGACATTTTCAAAATTTTCTCAAAAACGGCTCCATTTTTTTCTTTAAACTTCTTGTAAGAATAGAGTAAAATGCACTATTAAGGTGTCATAGGTCCGATTTTCACGAATAACTCTGAATTTTCGAAAATTGCGGAAGTTTGAATTTTACTCGTCTTCTTCCTCCAACTACAAAATTGCAGATAGAGTATTTTCCTTCAAATAAAATTTGTTCTTCATAGCGAGTTCTTTCTTTAAGGTCATGTAAATTTTTCTGAAAATTTTAGAAGTAATTTTTGAAAAAAAAAATACTCAAAATAAACTTTACGTCATATTGAATAATGCAATTGGCACTATCCATTCCAAAAGTTAGAAGAAAAAATTTGGAACCATTTATGAGAAAATGGCGTTTGAGCGTTTCTGAAAATGCGGAATTTTGAGCTAGTTTTCACAGGAAACGGTTGTGTTTTAGAGAAATTTTACTTGAAGCACATGTACTCCTTAATATAATAATGTCAACGAATCGCCGCTAATGTAAATATTAACGACGTGAGAGAAAAGTAAAAAAAAAATACATTTTTGCAATTTTTTGAAAAAACAAAAAGGAATAGAGCAATATGGCGTTTATGTCATCTAATAGAGTACATTTATAACTATCCCTACCAAAAGTTTGACGAAAAAATTCAGTCACTTAAAGCTTCTTTAAGTGGACCAAAGATGATACCTAGACGTGACAAGATCGGAACTGTATCTGGTATGACCTGACACCTCGAAATATGGATTTTGAAGAGTTTGGGCGGCGGTATGCTGATGTGTGTTTTCTCGCAACAAACGAATGTCTTTGTAAAATCCATCTCGGTGTTCTCACATGCAGAACTTGACTTTCGTGCACATGGTTTGCCACTTCATCAAGAGTCACTTATGGGTTATCCAGAATCAGGGCATGGACTTGTTGAATATTGGGGTTGAGGCTGGACATCTGGCACTTTTCTCTTCCTGCACGCTTATTTGATCGCTTTTGAATGGTTCAATCCACTGATAACTTCTTCACCAAGGAAAAAAAATGCACCCATATTATGCTGGGGAGTCGCCTAAGGATTCCAGCTTTTGATACTCATTCAGAAGATAAATGGATTACGGAAGCCCGATATTTTTTGTGCAAGCGGAGAGTGGTGCGTCTATGTTTACATCGCAACAACTCAAGCGAACATTAAGAGATAACGCTGGAACTTACCATAAGTAAAGTGGACGATGTCATCTTAAGGCTGGTATGTGCACAAAGCTGTCACCTTCAGAAAATTAGAACGAAAGAGCAGATACTTATTGACTTACCTTAGTACTTATTTATGTAATATAAAGATAATGAATAATGTAAAACATTTGGATTGATCTAATACTATATTATTAAACAAAATTTAACTTCATTCAGTAAGAAAGAACTTTAACTCTCAAGATTAAATGACATGACTTCATTTTCAATGGATGAAGGAAAGAGTCAGGTATAGGCAGTACTCTGTTTATTTCAATTTACATAAAATCTGAGAATATTTCATAAATCATACACGAAATTTATGTCGAAGATGATACGAACAAATTTTTCCTTTAAAAAAATTATTTGCTTACAAATTCTTTACAATTATTATTTTCTTGAAATATTGCTATTTTTGTTTATGATTAGTTTACCGAAAAATCACATTCATTTATTGAAGTAGTTATTAAATTACATATAATTATAATTAATAACATTTTGCTAATAATTTCATAGACAAACTGAAATTATTATTTTGTTGGGGGATCAACATTTCAGAGACATTTACCGATTTTTGTAACATTGGACATTTGTAAGGTTCAATCATATTAGTAAATAATAATATATTAATTTGAAATTTGCAACTATTAAAAAATTTGTCAAATATTAATCATGTTCATTAAGTCAAGAAAGGTACTGTCTTATATCATTCATCACAAAAGTTCTTATAATGTTTAAGTCAATAATACGCTAATACTTGTGGAGGTCACTTTTGGCTTTTATTGAGAGACTGACTTACGGACAACGTAGAAACATTTCTATTTAATCACTCGAATTTTGAAAACATCTAAAGCGTCCGAATAAAATTATATTGGTATAAAAAGTATTATTAAATAAGTAAACACCAGCAACACTTCTGTAAAACATCGAGTATTTTCTAATAAACTCTGTCTAAGTAATGATTAATACTGAATTATTCATTAGCACAAAAGGACACTAATCTGACGACATATAAAACATTTTTGATTTCTATCCATGAAAATCAAGTTCTCAGACAGTGAATGTATTCTCACACTACATTATTATTTATTAGGTCTCAACCTATGACCATTATAAAGAATCTTCCTTCTTTTCGTTCATAGGTATCATTTCATGTTGAACAAATACGAATTTTGTGACAATGGAGAAATAATTTAAGTCACATTCATTTTACAAAACTTCATGTCACAGGACTCCTCTCAATAATATAATACACAGTTAACTCGTTTTCGGTAACATTTATACACTTCCAAAATGCGGTATTTTTCCTATTTTCAACAGCGGCAGAATTGTTGTAAGTTCTTTCCGTGTTGTATCTGTTCCACTGTTGAAAATACAGAATGCCGTTGGTTTAAAATACAGCTCGATAATAATTACTTGAAATAAAATAAAGGTATCTCCGACAAGTTAGTAGGTGCACACAAACTTCGCCAGGGGCAATGGTGCTCTTTCCGAAGTAAATAAGTTACAGGACGGCTGATTAGAATGGAAAAAACTGTTTCCAGGAAGCTAGCGATGAACTCATGTATTACCCGAATTTATTGAGTACTCAGTTAAGTTTGGACGTCATATCTATTTACTGAATGAGATCTAAGGGTCTGAGTAAATTTCTTAGAGCGGCATAACTTGATAGTGTTTCATGGGTTATGTTCAGGACCAGCATTATAATTCTTCTCAGATCAAATTACATTTTTGATAAAATGAATCCAAATTTCTGTTTTTTGCCGAAGTTTTAAAATTTGGACCTATTTGAATTGTCACCACTCTGTCACCATTTTGGTGTAAAGGACTTAATATGCAAGAAAATACAAAATAATATTTTTTAATATAAAATTGTGTTCGGTGAATATTTTTGAGATTTTTAAAGAGTAGGCCAAATCGCAAAAATAATGCTTTTGACAGAATAGTTCATCACTCTCATTCGAGAACCGTCAGCCGGATGATTTCGGACGGCTGACGTACATTAATTGACGCAATACTGCTTTTGTCGACCCTTGCCTTAAATAAATTCAGATTTCCGCAAACAATATGCAAGGACTGGATCGTTCATCACACACACGTTCAAGAGGGTTGAACTTGGGGAAACAAAACATCTAGAGAGACCAATGGGAAGGTAGGTACCAATGTCGAGCCATGTCTACAAAGAAAATTCATGTATCAGATTCCTTTTAAATAACAAATTACCACGATTACGTTTGTGCAAAGCAACTACTGTTCCGTACACAACGTAAGGAACTACATGGCGTCAGGTTACAGATTCACTGTACAGTTGGACGAAGATACTGCTCTCTGACGCGACGAGTCGGATGATCAACACTGGGCTTAGTAGGCCATACTAGAAGTGCCACTTCGTGATCGGCAGTTCTTTCAAAGCCGGCCGCTAGCATCACGAAGTTCAGCTCTTGCCGTTTCTGTCGTCAATGCAGCCTCGTCAATGCAGTAACTGGCGCAACCCACGAGATGACGAGGGCTCCTTCCAACTGATCACGTTGTCCAAACGCTCCTGGAAGCAAAGACGGTCGTCATCGTAAGGCAGTTCTACACATTTGGCATTCTGCAAGTAGCAAGCAACTGTTCACCCAATCAGAGTGACCAAGGTGCTTGGCGAATGTTCACTAGTTTTGATGTGTTCAGAATATTGTCTCGCTGAGGGTAGAGCGTACATAGAATACTTGGCGTCTGGTAAATACCAAGCAACTCATCTACAATACTCGGGATTCGGCAAGGGGTCGTTCACAACACGCCGAAAAACAAATGTGTGGAGCAGCCTTCATACACACAAAGATAGGCAGATTAGGTACAAAGAAAAGAGTTATTTATGATAGGAAAATAATAAAACTAACGTTATTGACGCATCCTCTCTATTTCCAAAAATGGGAATCAAAATCCAGTTCGTTCCAAATGAAGAAATAGTTAATAAAATAATCTATATATATCTGCATTATGAATTCAACATCGACTATGAGATTTGTAAGCAGCGCTGTAGACTCATTGCATGTAGCTTCTATGGAATTGAGAATGTCACGACAATAAACAGAAGGAATTCGAACAAGAAAAAGAGAAACGAGGTGATAGGAAGAGAAGGGAGAAATGGGAAGAAAAGAAAAGAGGGAGGAAAGAGAGCTTTGGGAATTCTCCATCTCTTTGGGAAGTCTCCCTCTACCATCTTTTGTGAATACAAAAGATGGTAGAGGGAGACAAGAGATATGAAAACAGGCGATACAGCAATATAGACAAGACAGAAAGAGGAAAGTCAAGAAGGAGAGAGAGAGAGAAATAGAGAGGGAGTGAGAGAGAGAAATTCGTACACTAATGAGAATGATAAAATTTAATAGAAGGGATTCCACAATGAGAAATGACAGAAACGAGGACAGGGAGATAGGTCACAATTTAATTCTAGAGCGTGCGCGAGCTGAAAGACGATCCGAAGACGGAACAGGTGAGAAAACATTTACGTGTTACTTATACGTACCTGAGGTAGGATCGACCGATGGAGAAAGGAAGATAGGACATGGGGAGAAAGGAGAGAAAAGAAGGGTGAAAAAGGAGAGAGATAAAGAGCAGAATGATGAAGAGGAGAAACAGAGAAAGTGTAGAGCCAGATGAAGAGGAGACATGTAAAGAGAAGAGACAAATAGGAAAGAGAAAATGAAGGGAGAGACAAAGAGGAAAGAGAGACAAACAGGGGGGAACAAAAAGGAAAGAGAGAAAGGGGGAGTGAAAAGAAAAGAGAGAAAAGAAAGAGTGGGGAGAGAGAAAGAGATGAGAGAGAGAATGAGAAAGAAAGTGGGAAAGACAAATTGGCGATGGGTGACAGGATCGCAAACAAGAGAGAGCGCGTAATGAAATCCGTTAACCAGAAGGAAGCAAAGGAGAGAGCCCAATGCACGAGGCACGTACCCCAGTGGTCGGAGCGGCAGCGGGGCGGCGGCGGCCTACTTGCACGTGTGCACGTCGACGGTGCGCGTGCACACCTTGCACTCCACGTAGCAGCACCAGTGGAACTTGCACTCGCAGCGCTCGCGCACCGTCGCCTTGTAGGTGTTGTAGCCGCGCCCGCAGCAAAGCAGCGTGCACCCCTCCAGGCCCTGCGAGGTGCGGTTGCACTGCCGGCCCTGCGTGCCTGCAAGGATAGGATTTATTTTGTTATTAACGTCACTCGGTTTGTAATAAGCTAATAACCAGGGCTTGGATTCTGATGATCTAAAAATTCTTTGAAAGTTACCTAAAAATGACTAAAAAGAGGAAAATGACCTATAAACTGACTTGAAAATAAGGGAAAATGACCTAATTTTTAAATAATAATAAAAAAATAGTATGAAAAGTATTAAATGAATTTTAAAATTTTAAATAAATATAGTTTTTATTTTATGAGGAAACGTAATCCTTTTCTTCGATCATTCAACCGGTCGAGGAAGTTACCGAAGATCCGTGTAATTTTGAGAGTTCGAAAAACAGAGTGTACTGCAGTAGTGAATTTCGTTATGAGCTGATAATGCAATAAAAGCTTTGTTTTGTCTTTGTAAATTCATGAATCAATCACTAACAAAGCACAAAAAGGAAACAAAATGCGTAAAAATGACAAAGATGATGCGGAGGTCCAGAAAATGATCTAAAAATTGAAAAAAAAGATCCAATAACTATAAGTTTCTGGCTCCTTTATGTCATAATAAACGTTCATTTACAAGTAAGCTACGTCTACAATGCACCAATGAAAAAATGACAACTCATAAGAATCCGAGTCCTGTTTAACCAATGAAGACTGTTATTTGTGTTATCGACCGTTTGTCGTTCAATATTTTTCGAAATACGATCTTCTTATAAGAAAAAATAATCATGTAAACAAGCTTGATTGATAGTTTCAGGGCACGTTAATTGCTTTGGTCTTAGTTTTGTTAGTGTAGCGAATCTCTTATCCTGAGAAGTGGAGGCGTTCTTTCGCCTCTAGTTGATGAGATCCAGCACCGACCTACACGTCGGCTTGCTGGGATTTCCCTTGATATCTTCCCTTAGCAAGATACCGCCCATCTGGGACAAACGCTTAAGCTCCCAACTGGTCTCCCAAGTATACTTCGGATTTTGCAATTTGGCGCGTCAGCGCCTGTCTTCACGATGGAATATCTTATGGCATTTCGCACTTACAAATTTCATGGCACCGATAAATTGCAAAATGTTGTTAATGACCACACTCTTGACTTCAGAGTAGCCACTCGATATTACAACCCTTCAACGTATTCGAGACACGAAGTCCAAAAAGGAACAAGTTCATGTTATATTCTGCAATGCACAGTAATAAAATGTTTTCAACCTTTTATTTGCATATAAAAGAAGGGAAAAGCGATAAATTATCTTCGTTCTACATTTTCCTTCTAACAGGAATAAACTTTACGATCTGCAAATTTGAAGCAAGTAGGAAACCTCCACTTCTTAATTTTCAAATTTTGTTCTTGAAGTAGTCACTAACGAGGTAGTGACCTCTATTGGTTTCTTTATCGTATTTTACGCAACCGTTACAAATCTCTAGAACCTTGCGAAAGATGACAATGGTTTCATTAGTTACGGCTTAGGTGACTCATGCTGATAGTGTATATACCTGATATAACTGATTACCTGTAGTGTCTCTGACTGGGAGTTTCCAGCATTCGAGTCCCGACGGTGGCAAGATTTTCCACACTAGCTAGACAGCTAGGTCGAATTCAGCCGTTCTCTGGAGGAGAATTCTAGCGACCGGCTGCTCAGATCGATAGCTTACCGCTATTTATTCAACAGCAGACGAAAGCCGGGGTAATACACTAACAAACGTACCTCACGCGATCTTTCCTTCCTCTTCCTAGTCTTATCCTTATCTCTTGCACACACTCATGCACTACACTACCACACATGTCGGCAGGCCAGTCACGGGCTAAAAAGAGCTTGTTCCGGCTGGTGTGCGATATTTCGTTTGGGAAAACCTAGTACGCCATCGCCTGTAGGTCAGCGCCTCATCTCACTAACAAGCGCCGGTAGATCACCAACACATCCCCCCCCCAAATAAAACATGCACTACACTTACGGGAGAGAGCAACACTGGAGGCGCGCTCGGAAACATGGAATAATCAACCACTGACTCGATCGACAGCGCGGGGCTTAATTTGAATAAATGCATGGTCCGCAGTCCGTTCTCTACACACGCACGTAAGTGAAGTACTAGGAAAAACCTCTAGATCTCGACACTGTCGAAACGGCGTGTTACGTGTCCACACTTGCTGGACGAGCAGCGCTGCTTAGCAGCAGCGGGTGCCGGCCACGCGTCGGCGTGCCAGCGTTCTATACTTGGGTTTTTATTTCTTGGAGGCTGGTCTTCACGATGGAATATCGCACGGTTTCGCGTCGTTCTCGGTCGTGCCGCTAGGAGTCGCATGATCGCCAGCACTGCTCGATACAGTCGCGATTATGCGACTCCTAGCGGCACGACCGAGAACGTCGCGAAACGCCGTGAGATACTATTCCATCGGGAAGACAAGCCCTCCACGCGCCAAGAAATATAAAAAAAAACAAGTATACGTGTTTGTACCCTTACCAGTATAACCAGTATGTTCACTTGCTCCAAAATCTAGTTTTGCGCTGGGTAGACACTCGGCCATGTTCTTGGTTGTCAGCCAATAGAATTTCAGCAGATTCATTCGGGTATCATACACTGTGTGACATGAGAAATGAGTGTATATGTTTAATTTGTTTCAGAGGACTTGGAATTTGAATAAAATGAATTGAACTAGTGAATAAAATAAATGTAAGAAAATCATTTTAAATGTAGTAATTATGTATTTCGCGCGCTGGGTGTTATACCAAGAACATGGCGGACGTCACGTGATCGAAAAAACTTTTTCAATGGGATTTGCCGCGAGTGAACATACTGGTTACCCTGTGCCCTTACCCAGCACGCCGGTGGAGAGGTTCCGCGCGCAGTAACTGGGCGACTCCTCCAGGTAGACGAGGGCGTTGGGGGTGAGCGCGAGGAAGCGGCGGTCGCGCGTCTCCAGCCGGCCTTGCTCCGTCAGCCGCACCTCCGTCGCGCCGTCGTAGCGGTCCTTCAGCAGGTCTCCTGCGGGCACAAACACATCACGTTCACACGTGGAGGAAAATGCTTTTGAAGAGGGTTTTTTTGTTGTTATTTTAAGGTTGCATCAACGTTTAGGTCAGTGGTCGTCAAACTTACGAAGCTTGTGAGCAACCATACCGTTTTCACTCGTAGTATGAGCGACCAAGAAACCACGACAGAAAAAATTTAAAATATCATTTGTTTATTGTCTGTAATCAGACAATTCTATTAATATGAAGAAAAAATAATAAAACTGTGTACAAGAAAAATAAGTCATATGTCTGAGCTCTGTAGAACAAGTCCAGGTTAGCCAACCTTGAAATGTCCGCGATCTACCGAAAATTGCCTCGCGAGCTACTAGTAGCTCGCGATCGATGGTTTGGCGATCACCAATCTAGGTCATTAGCGACTACTATTAGATTTAACGATATGGTAACTGTGAAGATGACATGATATGGTGGTGATAGGGGGCGAAAGGACGAACGCAAATACAACTATGACTGAGGCAGTACTCGAACCCGCTATCCTTCGATCCGAGATCGCTATGGCGATATATTTCCCAATATATTTCAATATATTGGGCAAAATATTTCCCTGCAGTCAGTCTCTGCTCAAGAATTTTTTTACATGCGTTAGTTATGGATTAAAGAATTAAAGACTTTAATATACACGACCTAAAAACTGTATGGTGTAATGTCTTTACCATGAGGGTCAGGCTAAAAAGGGTACAAATGAAGTTGCCTCGTTTTGTTTCATTACATTAAACAATTTATTTATACCTACAAATGTGATAGTTAAATTTGTTTTCTGACAGTTAAATATGTTTCTTGAATCGACCGCTACATGCGGAGTGCTAATACCTGCTAGAGAGTTTGTTCCTGAAAGAGTTAAGGAGCTAGAAATCGGTTGGGGGGATTAATAGTGAGCCGAGATGGTATGCGAAAGAGTCATTATTTCAATTCAATTATATTATATACCATATTGTAATATATTACTATCCACATAAATCCCCCCCAAGGACAATATGCTTTCGAATAATGTATGAGAATATTACAAGTGGCAAAAATGTCATCGTCAATGCACATAATGGTCTTTTTAAGCACTTGTTGAGATGAATAACTAATAATTTTTCTTGTCTAACGCACGTCCTGTTGAAACTTGTCGAGTTACCGCCCACGCCAATCTGTATTGTTGAAAATTTGACCTACAGTGATTTTCTAATTAAGTTTTGACTTCCATATTCACCTCCAGAGATCGACACATCAGTCTCAGTCATATTTATCCGCTATTTTTGACGCTCCCATGATGAGTTATTATGGGAAGTCGGATGATTTAATTTGGTCCGGCTTGTAGCCACCGGTTCTTTTACATACCACATGACACAATGAAGTGTTTTCATGACACAATGATACATTGAATGTGCTTCGAAAATCAACTATCTCCATTGGACAAGGCTTTGAGTGAAATTATTGATTTACGTATCGGTGTTTTGAAAACTTTGCTATCTCTATCTTCTACTGTAATGGTTAGTGTACAGTAGAATTCGCACAAAATATCTGTGCACTTAAAAATAGTTGAAGTCCGAGTAAATGTTCGCATTTTATCGGTTGAATGCAGAGATATCTAGTGCAAACTCTACGTCTTCTATAAATAGAGGCAGCATTTCCATACAAAGAAGTTTTTATATAAGGTAACGACGGATAACATTGCCATGTATGAAACATTGCCACAACTTCAAAAAAATTAAGTAGCACAGTTTGTATTGTAACTTTATTTGCTGGCTGAGTGCATATAGTTAGCTACCTCTTTTAGAAACATATACAACCGTTTGTTGCATTGGATTAGAGTTGTAAAATGTCCGTAAATATGTCCGGTGTATTGTGATGCAACCAAATCTCGTAACATGTCAAAAACCAAAGACTAACAATGTTCAGATGCATATTTATGTGTTTCCGTTTCCTATCGAACTCTCACACATTTTAGCATTGCCAGAGACTTACAAATAAATAGAGGTGACAAAGTTTGATCCCTGCAGGGTAACATTGACTTGCTTTGCTTGCTTGCATTGCTTGGTTTTAAAAAAGTAATAAAATAATTCAAATTATGGAAGATATGACTTCAATATTTTGAAGAAATATTGTACTTTTGTGAAGGATTATATTGTCAAAATAATTATTGTGAATATTGATGCAAGGAAGTAGAACTTTAAAAGAAACAAAGATGTGGCAATGTTACCCCCCGTTTCCTTACTGCAACTCTCAAACTTTGTAAAGATGTGTTTCGTGGTATTTTATTATTTAATTTTTTATTTTTCCGAGCAAATTTGCGTATTTTGGTAAAGGTTTGGAAAAATTCATGCATGTTTAACATTTTCCCATATTTATTACGAAACTGTATAGCATAATTACACATTTTATCAGGATTTTTGCGTATGGTATTCACATGTTAAAATCAATGCGCATTATGCAAAATTAGCAGCATTTTCTTATAATCTGGCCTGGGACGGATGTCTGAGCTCTTTAACCTGCACATTCTAAAATCCTGTAAAGTTTGGAAGAAACTCAACTACGAGATGGAAAGAAAAGTTTGTCTTCAGTTAATCAGGATCCTAGGATCAAACCCTACAGAAGTTGAGGATTTCCTTGGAATGGCTTCATTAGGCTTTCTCGAAAATGGAGAAGGAAGGGGGAGCAAAATAAATGAAGAGAAGTTGTTCCAGGCTGCAGTAAAAGTACTTCAAGCCCAAAATACATCTCTGAGCAAAATATAAAACCATTCTTCGCCCTAGTAATACTTCCGTTCTGTACTAGACGGCATTGCGGCGATAGACCTGCCCTCTATCAACCGGTCACAAGTACTGCGAAAGGAGCGAATCCAAATTCAGCTCATTGAAATGGGGTTGATAGTTCTGATGCGGTAAACAGATTCGGTTGTAAAAACACCACAGAATAACAGTCCATCTTCGATAAACGAAGACGAGCTTATTGGCAGCGACTTCGACGACACAGTGACGTCGGCGCACCCTTTGCGCTGGGCACCTCATACTTTCTAGCATCGATTTGTAAAGGTCTGTGTCACACGAGAGTCACCGTAATGGTGACGGTAGATTATCACTATCTCATGCGGAATAGGTAAAGCCTTCGTGTGGCGTTTCGCATAAAATACAGTGTTATTCTATGTCGCGTTACTTAATGTGTGTTAAAGTAATGCGCGTGAGAAGGGGCCTCAAAGAAAGGTTGGTTCCGATCTCTACTAGAAAGTATTGTATTGATAGACTTGCCCTCTACTATGCGGTCACTTGAACTGCGGAAGAAGAATGACCAAATTCAGCGTAATAAAAAGGGGATTGCTAATAGGGATGCGACGACAGTGTCGATGTTTTCAAAACGTCAGTTTATTGAAGCAGATGATTTTTAACATCTTTGTTTTGGGTTTGATGTTTTTATGAGGCTCATATTTTATTTTTAGTGAAACTAGGTACCACGATAATAAAACCTTTCAATAATTTAGGGAGATCCATAAATTGGACATTCTTCAGAACAAAGCGGGCAAGGGTAAAAAATAATTAAAAGTATAGGTATTATCGATCAATGAAGTGTATATTATTTTTGAATAATTCTATTAGATAACTAAACTTTTGTTAATTGTCCTGTTGATTTTTTCTATTTATTTTGTCATTTAAATCTCCATCAAAAATTAATAAAGGTGACCGAAGTCAAATTACCCCCCCTGAATAGTATTGATTATGGTTACAGTTTTAAAAACATCGATGGTTTTTGAGGTTGATTTGTTAACAACGATATTTTAATTTTGAACATCGATGTTTAGAAACGTGTCTTGCTGGCGATTTTTCATCTCTAGACTTCAGGCAGCAAGCAGCTTACAGTGCAATTTTTCTAACTCTGCCTCTCAAGCCCCTTTGGCCACGATGGAACATCACACGGCATTTCACGTCTTTCTTGGTCGTTCCGCTAGAAGTCGCATGATCGCAAGCACTGCTTGATACGGTCGCGACCATGCGATATCTAGCGTCACGACCGAGAAAGATGCGAAATAACGTGACATATTCCAACGTGAAGGCGCGCCTTGAGGGGCAAAGTTAGCAAAATCGCGGTATAGGGTTGTGTAAATGCTACAGAACACCACCCCCAACTTCGGCAGACGATTGCGACGAAGACGCTCATGTTGGCAGCGGCGTCGGCAGGAGCGTTGGCGGCGGCGGCGGCGCGACCTTTGAAGTGGGCGCCCCGTGCTTACGAGCGCCGGTAAAAACGCTCGGTTCTCGCGGCAGTTCTTTGTAGCCGAATCCATTTATAACCGGCGGCAGGGCAGGGCAGGGCGGGGCGGGCGCGACTCGGCGCCGGGAGATGCAGAGCGGGCGGTCAGAGGGGGAGGGGCTGCGGGGAGAAGGAGGGGGAGAGGAGGCTGTAAAGTCGGGGAGACGAGGGGGCCATCGAGGCGTCTGACACTGGCCGTGCGGGCTTAGCAGGAGACGGGACGCCGTGGAGTTCGGATAGCGTTTATTGGCGCCTGAGAGCTAGCTTATTCTTCAGCAGATGCAAGGGTTATGGTAAGCATGGTAAGTTCAGTCAACCCAAAGAGTTTTGCAATAGACTAGGAAAACCCGACAGACGTTGTTCTGCCCTTCATCTCCCTCTTTCCCCTCCCATCACCCTTTCTCACTCTCTCCCTCCCTCACCCTGTCCCTGGCTGTCTGTCTGTCTGTCTCCGCCGCTCTTTGTCCCTCTCATTCAAATTTACTTGCAGATTCTGCACGTCTCTGATCAGATGAGGTAATATCGGGAAGCGCTGGACCAGCAAAAATATAATAGAATATTCGAGAAGAGCTCATTCTATAAACGAGAATTATGTCCTCATGTAAAGAAAGGAAAATTAAAACTATGAGTAACTCACCGATCTCCTTGAAAGGCGCCAGCTGCTTCCAGCAGGAGCGGAGCGTGCAGGAGCCCGAGACGCCATGGCACTTGCACGTGATGCGGGCCCGCTGCGTCACGGCCTGCAACACAACGCAGAGTCCCACGCGGCTTCAAACGGGGCTTTGGATTGATTGAGTGGTGGAATAGTGTCCATGGGCGCGTCAACTGCTAACATTATTATCCCCGTAAGCGTAGTCCACGTTTTTATCGCGGGATGTGGCGGTGATCTTTCCTGGCAACATGGCGAGATACGGCGCCGACCTACATCGGGTAGCGGGGATTTCCCCAAACAGGAATCTTCCACCAGCGGGGCACCGTACCAGCCGGGATAAGCTCTGAGCTCCCGACTGGAGACCCGAGGTATTATGTGGTGTGTGTGTGTGTGTGTGTGTGTGTGTGTGTGTGTAAGGGGTGAGGATAGGATAAGGAAGAGGAAAGAAAGATCGCTCTCGGTCCGTGACCCGTTTGTTAGGGAACGCTTTGTCTTTCGCCTGGTGTTGAACGGAGAAACCCCGGTAAACTACCAATCAGAGCAGCCGGCCGCTAGAATTATCCTCCAGAAAGCGGCTGAACTCGACCTTGCTAAGTAGCTAGTGTCAAAAATCCTGCCACCGTAGGGACTCGAACACTAGGACCTCCCGGTCAAGGAAACTGTAGTAGCATCAATTGATGCCCTGAGCCACATAAGCTGGTCGGAGCTTTGGAAAGTATTGTACTCAGTTGCAGATCGTTGATTGGTTGTAGGGTCGAGGCATCCGGTCAACGAAAGATGCGGCGATGACCAAGCAAAATAATAAATAAATAAAATTAAATATTTGTATTCATGAACTTAAAATATTTTAGAGAAGAATTGAATGGTTAGACAATATATACACTCATTTAAACGGTATTCGTGAGAAAAAGCTGAGGATCAGCCATATAACGAAAAGATCACGAAGGAATCGCTTAGCAGTCCATCGATTTGAGAACTTGAGGCCGATTGATTATTTAGTGGTTCCGAGAGCATCAATCACAAAAGTTATTCGTTTTTAACTGTACTTTGAATGCGTTTACAGGACGCTCAACTTCTCATCAAGTCAATCCCATCTAGTTTACCGAGTCTTGTGATTTTCATATATTTCTCGAGATTTTACTGGAAACCGCCTTCCGTAACTTTGTTAGTTTTGTGAGAATTTCCTCAGGAACTTCACAATATTCTTTCATTTTGTACGGACTAACCAGTCAGATACACACGCTGTTTTGTTTATCTGACGTCATATTGACAAATGACGATTACAATTCTTTTCATTTAGACCCAAGAAATATATTATAAAATGTTTCGATTTCTTGTTTGATTCAGCAACGAGCTAGTAAGCCATAAGGTTTTGTATACACCTCGGGCGTTGCTGGACGTTTTTGTCCCTCGGGCGACTTACGAACCCTCGGACCTGAGGCGCTCAGGTTTGCGGGTTGCCCTCGGGTCGGAGGCATCTACTTAGCGCCCTAGATACTCAAATAACTATTGTATTATTTGAAATTGTGTAATACTTTCAACATTGTATCAAAACTGGGATTACTCTTGTATTATTAATATTATTGTTGCTATTATTATTATTATTATTATTATTTTGTTTTACTATTGTATTACATTTGGTATATTGTCTAAGATTATTGTATTTGTATCTTGCCACCGAACAACAGTCCTCTTGCAAGGAAATAAAATTATTATTATTATTATTAATATTATTAAAATAAACAACCTTCGCTTTCACACAGTTAATAATAAATATCTTCTAGTACATATTTAGGCACCCTGATGCTCGCTATGCGGAAACATCAACCACGAACCCATATCGTTAAGAGAATCAGAAGCAGTAGTTACATTCGTGACATTCAGATGCCCTAGGGCCACCGGACAGAAGAGCCCGTGGACACAGACTGGCATCAACGTTATGCGCAATACTTCGTGCCAGTTCAGAGAAAACTAACTTTGAAAGAGGGGATACAGCCATCGACCGTCCAACGTAACGCATTTGTCTCATACTTCCAGGCCAAGAATATTCTGCCTGGTTTTCATATTACTAATTATTGGAAAACGTACGCGAGAGGATTTTAGTCTTCAAAGACTAACTCCTTTCAGTACTATGAGGCGTATCCAGAAATAAAATTTCTCTAGATCTCCAACAAAAAGAAAATTCAGTTTCATGGGGAAACTTCATTTAGCAGATACAGCACGATTTGCACAATTTTTTTAACATTATCATCACCCGAATAGAGACATTTGTCACACCGTGGGATTATTTGTATTCATGGGTTAAAGATGTCTGCTGCTTGAGATGGATACCAATGTTTGACAGCCTCCTGCAAATCTGCGTCTCTGTGATTCATGTAACACTCTTCGGAATTTCTTGACGGATAAGAAAAGATGGATATCGCGGAGGTAGGGATATCTGGTCTGTAGGGCGGATGGTCATACACTTCCCAATGCAAATGCTGAAGATCTGTTAATGAGCCAAGTCTTATGCGTCCACATCCATCCTATAGCCCAGATCTCGTCCCCAACGATTTCTTTCTTTTCTTACAAAGCGAGAAATTCCTGTCCGATCAACATTACACGTATCAGTGACGCAAAGATGCAGGTGTCTGTCAAAGAATAGTACATATGCCTGGTAGCTAACTCCTACGACACGGATACAAATGTTGATCTCACGTTTTGACAAATGTCTCGCCTTATGTTGGTAAATATGCGGAAAGATAGTGCAACATTTGTTGTATCTCCTACAATAAAGATTTTCCATGAAATTGTGTTTTCATTTTGTTCACAATCTAGGGAAACTTACTTTCTGGAAGCGCCTGAAGTGTTTGTTGTCTCTGAAGTTGCGTCTGAAGGATTTTCAGTATTCTCTTTCAGCTTGTTCTCGGGAACATATAGCAAACGCTCTATTGCAAAAGAAGCGATGGTGTTGCGAGATTAGTACGGCGCGGCGAGCGGCCCGTAAAATGGAAAGCAACAGGGGTTGGGAGGAAAATCCTAGGGACGGAAGTAGCCCTGGCAAAGTACCGGGTATTTTGCAGGCATATGAAGTCAGTAGACTGGGCAGACCTGTCAAAGTTGTGTTTGCTTAAACGTGTCTGTCATATATCCTGAACATGTGTGAATAGCTTTTAGTTAAAATTGCTTAAATCAGATGTTTCTTGTTTATTGATTTTTTCCAGAAATATTTTCTTTCAACATACAACACATCGATTTCCATGAAAATTATACCAAGTAGACAGCTAAATATGAAAACAACACACACTTTACTTGTTTAAAGGATTGGACTCCAAAATATCAGTCTTTTTAACAAAACTAATTTTACGAGTTTAATTTGTTAGACATGGAATTTTTTCTCGAACGGCGGACTCCTTTACTCGTATGGAGGCCACCACGGCAGCCCCACAGCGACACGGGACACCCACCATCCCGCGCCGCATTACCGGCCGACGGCGCGCGCTCCTAACGACTTACTCCTTTCTCCTGACAAAAAGAGGCGCGGTACACAACGAGGAGGCGTGTTCACGACCAGGAAGGCATCCGGAAGCGGTTGGCAGGCCTGTGACGGGGGGCCCGCTTGCGCGCGAGGGTCGCGCCCACCCGCGCGGAAAACGCCGTAACTTAGCCGCGGCGCCGCCGCCGCCGCCGCCGCCGCCGCCGCCGCCGCCGCCGCCGCCGCTGCCGCCGCCGACGACCCCTCTGGCGGGCGCGACGCGACGCAACGCAACTCACAGTGGACCGAAACCAGAGAGAAGTGAGATTGAGGTGAGAAGCGAGATGAGGGGTGAGGTGAGGTGAGAGGTGAAGTGAGAGGTGAGGTGAGGTGAGGTGAGAGGTGAGGTGAGAGGTGAGGTGAGAGGTGAGGTGAGAGGTGAGGTGATGTGAGAGGTGATGTGAGAGGTGAGGTGAGGTGAGGTTAGAGGTGAGGTGAGAGGTGTGGTGAGAGGTGAGGTGTGAGGTGAGATGTAAGATGAGAGGTGAGGTGAGGTGAGAGGTGAGGTGAGGTGAGAGATGAGGTAAGGTGAGAGATGAGGTGAGGTGAGTAAGGGTAAAGTGAGTGAATAGTTAGTTTCGGGCGCGTCAACAACTTGTTGACGTTAGTCCTGTAGGTATAGGTCATATTGTTGCCGGGTAGTAATCCTCCTCTGTTGGATCGTGTGATCCTGCGCCGACCTACGTTGGTTTGCGGTGTGTTGTACCTACAGGTATCTCCGCTAGTGGGGCAGTGCTTCAGCCGGGAGAAGTTTTAAGCTCCCGATATGTGTGGCAGTATAGTACATGAAAGTGTGTGTATGTGTATGTGGCCGTGCCCACTGATTAAGGACAGAAATACGAGTGCAAGAGCTGGAAAGCTCGTGCAGGGTTTAATAATAATATCAGTTCATCATAATCTTCGCGGTCTGGAAAATTATATAACGAGATTACAAAATTGCAGTAATACTGAAATTATTAAGGAAAAACAAATAATGATAATTGCTATAGAATTGATGAAAACAGATTGAAAATATTTTCAAATAGCTCTGCGAAAGAATTCATTAAAAACTGAGTTACGGATACAAGAGATCAAAAAACTAGTGCTGGTGCATTGTTTTTAATTTTTGGAATTTTCGAGAATTCAGAGTGGTTAATGAAAATGAGACCTATGATACTTTTATGCGTCTTTTGCGCTCTCTCTGGGAAAAAATAAATGAAAAAGTAGGAACAGTTTTTGAGATTTTAAAAATTAAATTGCATTATTTATCACATATGTCTGTTCATATTTTATGTACATTAAATTATATTCAATTTGGTCCAAATTATTTGTAAATTATATAATAATTCACTTTAATGTATATTAATTTAACTAGCAACAGTTTCGAGGATTATTTTCCTCATCTTCAGGCTACAATACAAAAATTATTGAATAATTCATTTTAACAAAAGAAATTTTAAACAATTTTGATGTTTTCTTCAAAATAATGATTACTCAACATAAACATATGGAGCTTACCTTATATTCTTCATAAAAATCTTCATTTCCAAGTCAAATGACTTTGTTATATAATTACACACATACACGGAGTGTATGCATTCAATGTTTGGTGGTAACCAAATTTAGAATAATTTATAACTAAAATTCAAGCTTTTCCTCGCGCCCTCCCTGCATTTAATCATTCCTTCCTTTAGAAGCTAAACAAGAGGAATGCACTCGTTTTAATGTTTTGCTCGATTTAGCGTTTTCTGATAACGCCAAAATTGCATAATCTTCGTAAATTAATGATTTTTCATGTCAGTTTTGGGACGGGGATATTTAAATTACACTTGCTTCATTTACATTGTTTTATGTTTACCTATTTAGTAAAGATTTACATACTTCGGTTGTAATCACTTACATGATTAATTTCCGTAGATACATTTGACAACGCAGATATTGCCATATTTGGGAATGGCGTCGGGATTGCTACTACTGAAATGCATTAAAAGAGGATAATCGTGATATGGTGCGGCAAAATGTATTATGTTTGTATTGGAACATTGTATTTCTGTAATATTGTATGTGTTAAATAATCATGCGTACTCGTATGTTATAGTAATGTGTGCTGCGTATAGCCGACTTCAGCACGAATGGTTGACGTAGTCTTAAAATTTATGATTTAAACCAAGATTCATTATTTAAAATAATTACATTTTACGGAAGTTTATACTCATTTATTTAATTATTAAATATTAATTATTATTATTAAATTATGAACATGTCCTTTATTTAATTCTAATCATTAAACAATGGTACAATTCTTTGGCTTGTTTGTAGATAATGTTTGTTTCATAGAATGTTATTTTTTGAAACTCAGGGTGCGAGCCCCGTTTCAGTGAAAAAGGCAGCAGCACATGTTTTCCTGGGTTAAACTTTTTGATCTCTCGTCTATTTTGCCGTTGCTCATGGTGATGTGAACATCGCTTCCGTGCTGATATTATTTGCATTTTAAACAGAAATGCATCTTTAAATGCATTTGTTTGCCATTCAACATGGGTTTTGAGGACTTAGCCAGTAGGCCTAATATTTTTCGTATTTTATTTGCAATCATATTCATTGTGGTTTATTCAAATTCATGTGATTAATTTTATACTTTAACTAATGTGTAAAAATTCTTTATTTCATTTCAAGTTTGAATAATGAGATTAATTCATAATTTTATGTTCAAATTCAAAAGAAACGTAAAGTTAGTGATTTTGTTTTCTTGAATAAGGAATTACGCCTTCTTTCCGTGAGGGAAGAATAATTTTACTCTTCACACATACTTTCTTCTGCTAGTACATTTACGTATAATAAACACGACACGTCAATAAACACGACGCGTTTTCAAATTGCCAACATGGATTCCGGAAGTCAAAATCTACGGAAACAGCCATTTTTTCTTTTCTTAAGAATGTTGCCTCATCATTAGATCAAAACGAAGCAACTATTGGAATATTTGTAGATATTTCAAAAGCTTTTGACGTCATTGATCATAACATTTTACTTTCAAAATTACCTTCATATGAAATCCGTGGTATTGCTCTAGATTGGCTATGTTCGTACCTTAAACAACGATCTCAGAGAGTAGAAATACCTTACTGGAATGATGGAACTTTATGTACACACCTTTCCGGTTCTTTGCCAACTGCACGTGGAGTCCCGCAAGGATCGATTTTAGGCCCTATTCTCTTCCTATTATACGTAAATGACATGCCCTTAGCGATTCGAAACGGAAGAACAGTTCTCTTTGCGGATGATACAAATATTCTTTGCAACAAAGAAACCATATATAGTACAATATCAGACGTTTCAAATTGGTTCCGTAGTAACAAATTAATAGTAAATGAAAAGAAAACTGTTTCAATGGAGTTTTCCATTTCAAATAAAAAATTCTGAATTCCATTGAAAATGAACAGTGTGCCATTGACTGATGTTAATGTAACAAAATTTTTAGGTCTATCAATTCAGTCAAACCTCAAATGGAATGCCCTCTTAAATGAATTGAACACAAAATTAAGTTCATTATGCTATGCGTTCAGAATTCTTTCAAATTCCGTCAGCCTTCATACAGCTCGTTGTGTATATTTTGCCAATGTTCACTCCCGCCTGAGATATGGCATAATATTCTGGGGAAACACATCTTATAGCTCCCAGACTTTCAGGTTACAAAAACGAATTGTACGAATAATAAGCAAATCCAACCCACGTGATTCTTGTAAGTCTCTCTTTATTAATCTAAGAATTTTACCATTACCTTGTGTCCTGATTTATGAATCAGTAGTTTTTGTCAAAAATGACTTACTTAAGGGCGGGGAATATATTTTCAGCAAACGCCGATGTCTATAAGTATAATCACACGACGTAGTAATCATATTCACCAGGTGGCAGTATCAACAGCTCACTACAAAAAATTCACATACAATTCCTGTACATTACTCTACAACACTTTGCCAGAAGACATTAAACGATTAAATTCGATAGAAAAGTTCCAAGTAAAATCTTTTCTGCTGCATAACTGTTTCTATACAATTCGAGACTATACCGAGCATCAAAAAGGAAAGTAGCATTAATTTTAACAATGATATTTAATGTAATTATTTATCATTTGGACTGTATAATTCTAAAGAACCTGTAACAAGTACTGTACCACAGCTTCTGGGTTGATGGCCCCCATCTCGATCAGGTTTTCGTCCAGTTTCCCTTATCCTTTGAACAAATGCTGAGATGGTCCCTTGTTTTGCTTCTGGACATAAATGTAACTTCATTATTTGTGCACGTCTTCTGAATTTCAGTGGGAAATATAGTTATTGAAATTATTGTTTTCCATATTATCGCTGCAAAAAGTATTATTTTTTCATGAAGAACATGAGGGTTCAGGGCAGGAAGTTATAGCTAATTTACCTTTGAAAATATGTTTTATTATATAAGAGCGAATATTTTGTCAACAAAACTCGAAAAAAAACTCTCTTTTCTGTATTTCAAAATTTGACTAGAATATGGTTTAGGATAGAGATCACAGAATTATAAAACGTGCACAAATTTCACTTCTCCCCCATAACTCGTCACACAGTTTTAAACTGTTTTTGACGTAAATAAATAAATAGAAATATTAAAAACGGTGAATGGGTAATCGTTTTATTTCCTTTAAGAGTTGATGGTATTTTACTAAGTTTTAATTTTCCTGTTTACCTGGTAATGTATCAACACTCGAGTCATGATATAGTTAGTTTCTTGTTTTGTTCAGTAAATAATAATCTCAGATATTTCGTATCACAAGCGAGTGTTTATTTTCTATTTGTCTTTGCTCTATGTATTGTAATCCAACATTGACTTGTGTTGTAATTACTAAACAAGTGATTTGTCATTTTTTCTTGTACTGTCATCTGTTTTCACTCATTGTTTCAAAACTGATCTAAACATTTATCTTCAAGGCCGTCTGTATTGGTAAGGAGTTGTAGAGTGTAATTTTACTTTCCCGTATACGTACGTATACACGGAGTGATATACGTAGTATAGGGTAAGTTATGTAATGCTACGCGAAAAAATGGCCAATTTTCGGCGGAAAAAAATTAATTGCCGGGCCGTGAAAACGAATAAGTGGACAAAACCAGTTGCTAAATAAAGAAAAAAAATCCCCTAACACGTGGTGTAGCCAGAAACCTTGTTTTCCAGGTCCTTGATACCGAAAACCCAATTGAAAGGAAAACGTTCGTCCGTCCGTCCGTCCGTCTGTGAACACTGCTAGCGCCTAAACCATACGTACGATTTCTTCCAAAAAGGATATTCCCCGGTCGATCTGATTCTTGTTAAAGCTTTGAGATTTTGAAAAAGATTCTTCAAAATTTGGGGGTACTTTATATGAAGCCCCCGGGGATTTTCAACATTTTCTCAAAAACGGCTCCAAATTTTTTCTTTAAATTTCTTGTATGAATAGAGGAAAATACACTTTTTAACATGGCATAGGTCCGATTTTCACGTACAGCTCTGAATTTTCGAAAATTGTGAAAGTTTGAATTTTTTTCGGCGTCTTTCTCCCACTATAAAATTGAAGATAAAGATTTTTTCTTGAAATAAAATTTGTTCTGCATATTGAGTTCTTTAATAAAAGTCATGTAAATGTTTTTCAGAATTTTGGTAGTTTTCGTGCAATATTGCGTGCAATATTGCGTGCAATATGTGCAATTTTAAAATAATACAAAAACAAGATTTTCTCAAAAACGGCTCCAAATTTTTTCTTTAAACTTTTGGTAGGGATAGTGGCAAATTTACTCTATCAATGACATAAAAGCCATTTTGGTCTATCGGTTGGTTTTTTCAAAAATTACAAAAATGTAATTTTTTTTACTTTTCTCTCACGTCGTTAATATTTAAATTATCGGCGATTTTTTCACATTATTATATTTACGAGTATATATGCTTTAAATAATGTCAAGTAAAGTTTCTCAAAAACACTACCGTTTTCTGTGAAAAGTAGCTCAAATTTCGGCATTTTCAGAAATGCTCAAACGCCATTTTCTCGTATATGGCTGCAATATTTTTCTTGAAACTTTTGTAAAGGATAGTGCTAATTACACTCTTTAGTATAGCGTAAAGTTTATTTTGAGTAATTTTTTTATTTTTTCAAAAATTACATAATTGTAATTTTTTTGAAAGATCTCTCACATCTTTAATATGCACATTACGAGCAATTTATAAACATTATTATATTTGTGAGTGTAATGCTTCAAATAACTTCAAATAAAGTATTTTGAAAACTTAAACATTTTCTGTGAAAATGAGCTTCAAATTTCGCATTTTTAGTAGCGCTAACGCCATTTTCTCTTAAACGGCACATAGTTTTTAAAAGAAAATTGCCATTTGTGACTAGGTTTTTGTGTTCTTTAGAATTCTAAAATTAATGTTTCCGTTCTACCAATAGGAAACTGAAAAATTAAGAAAATGACAAAAAAATGTACTTTTGGCGGTGATAGATGACAGCTGGCAAGAAAGAGTTTGTGGCAATTCCGAATAGCTAGCGAAGACCCAAGGAAATAGAAAACTAATACGGGAAAGTCTGTGCCATTCTGTAGCACCACTAGTTGTGTAATTTATACATTCTCATAATCTGCCTAGTTAATTCAGTAAGTAATTGGGGTATTTATATTAGTCTTTCATTATTAAGAATACTGTAATAATTTCTTTTCTCATAATTTGTCATTTATGAAAATATTGTAATAATTTACATTAGCCATTGCATTGCCATAAATAAATTTTATCTTTATAAATTGGTATGAATGTTTTTCTTTGTCTCTTTGTCATTCCATATTGAAATATGATTCCTATCATTATCCTTACTTTGGTAATTACAACTGATTGATTGATTCGTGATTCCGGGCGCGTCAACTACAGAGGTCATTAGCTCTGTTAGTGTTGTGCGTGTTTTTTCCTCGGGATCTTTTCGCCGCTGGATGGCGAGAACCAGCGTCGACCTACAGTCGACTATACTTCGGTTTTTCTTTCTTGGCGCACGGGGGTGTGTCAATAAAATGGAATATCTCACGATATTTCGCGTCGTTCTCCGTTGTGCCGCCAGGGGTCGCATGACCCCCAGCACTGCTCGATACAGTCGCGATCATGCGACTCTTAATGGCACAACCAAGAACGACGCGAAATACCGTGAGATATTCCATTTTATTGACACCCCCGTGCGCCAAGAAAGAAAAACCGAAGTATTGCGGGGTTTCCCATCAACTAGGTATCTCCCATCAATAGGGCACCGCCACATGATGATGCACTGAGCTATCTGTCCCGGTAATTACAACTGAGCTATTAGAAAGAAAGATATGGCATTTCAGTCCATTAATCATCATATTCATCACAGTCCATTAATAAAGTAAATGCTAATTTTGTTTGGTTTGTTTGGCAAGCTGTCTGTGTTTCTCTCAATATTTTTCCTGTAACTAAATTTGTGCGCTTTAGAGATCGTTCGCAATTACCAGTCGGCACATGCTCTAAGTTCCCGACTGGTCTCCTGGCATGTGTGGTAGTGTAGTGCATGTTAGTGTGTGTGTGTGTGTGTGTGTGTATGTAAGGGGTGAGGATAGGATAAGGAAGAGGAAGGAAAGATCACGCGCGGTCCGTGGCCCGTTTGTTAGGGTACTACTCCGGCATTCGCCTGGTGTTGATCGGAGAAACCACGGAAAACTACCGGTCAGAGCAGCCGGCCGCTAGAATTCTCCGCCAGAGAGCGACTGAATTCGACCTAGCTGACAAGCTAGTGTCAAAAATTCCGCCGCCGTCGGGACTCTGACCTCCCGGTCAGAGGGACTGCAGTGACATCAGTTGATGCACTGAGCCATCTGTCCCGGTAATTACAACTGAGCTATTAGAAAGAAAGAAATGGTATTTCACAGTCCATTAATAAAGTAAATGCTAATTTTGTTTGGTTTGTTTGGCAAGCTGTCTGTGTTTCTCTCAATATTTTTCCTGTAACTAAATTTGTGCGCTTTAGAGATCGTTCGCAATTATAAACTTTCAATGAATGACCTATACTTCTGACGTACGCTTTCGCAGTACAAAAGATTTGTTGCATAAAGCATTCAAAACATTCTGCAAAATCATAGTCACTATTTTTCACAATAGATGTGCTTGGCGTCTCAAAGCATAACGTAAACTGAAAAAGAAGGGGACGAGTGGGAAACACTTAAGGGAGCGTACTACCTGCCATAAGCGAATGAGTGGTTATTAGATGCCCGTTCAACTTCTAGAGTCATTAGTTCCTTAGGCGTAGTGCATTTTTATTGCAGCAGGTGGCGGGGATTTTCCCCACTGGACGGTGAGATCTGACGCCGATCAACGACAGCGTGCGCGTATTTTCCCCAATCAGGTATCTCCCACCAGTGTGACACCACGCCATTCAGGGCAAGCTCTTAGCTCTCAATTGGTCTCCCTACAAGTGCTGTAGTGCACTGCACGTGAGTAAATTTGTGTACGTAAGGAGTAAATAAAAGACAAAGAAGAGGAAGGAAAGGTTACGCGCAGTCCCGTTTGTTAGGGTACTGGTTCGACTTTCGTCTGGTGTTCGGAGAAACTATGAGAAACACCGATCAGAGGAGCCGTCCGCTAGAATACTCCCTCAGACTGCAACTGTACCGCTGAATTGAGAATATGGACGGTTTATGAATAAGGATCACTTAAGGAACACTCGTTTTAATTTAACACCAAGAGAATCTTGCAAACGCCATGAAACAAGTCTGCCATATTGCCAGGAAAATTATGAGATACTTGTATGAGTCACCTCAATTGACACTTACTTTTCGTTGACGCGGTACAAATATACGAGGGAAAAATTAATAAAAATATTAAAATATTAGTATTAATGTGAGAATGAAAATTTTAAATTCAAACAAGTTTACAATTTTCAATTTGTGAGTGCTGGACGAAGTCATGTCGATAACGACCCACAAGAACAAAGAAGAGATTGTATTCAGACGGCAGACATTAAGGGACAGATTAGGAAGAAACAGTACTGCTCACTCGTTCCATTCGTTTTAATAAAAAAATGTTGGGCTTGGATTGAAAATGACAGTAATGGAATTTGGTTTCTATAATAATAATAATAATAAGAGTACAGTTCATTTTATATTAAACGTACTACAAAAATATCAATTCACTTTAGTTACTGTCGTTCTGGCACCTTGTATTTCCCAAAACAAAAAGTGTATCTCATATTCTTACCTTTTCCTCTACATCATGAACTACAGATACAGTCATCCTACACAGTCGTATAGTGAGCAAGTTTTTAATCTCCTAACGGAAGGTAATACAAAGTACATATCTGTAAATAAGTAGAAATGCTGGATAATTTTTTTTCTTTTCTGTATGGTCTCTGATGAATATATCTGTAAATATTTGTAAAATTGTTTGAAATCTTGTGATTGATAGCAACAAATGTGTACAAAATAACCAACATAAAAGTTGTGAAAATAAAACAATAGCCATAATAATACCAATGATAAAAGAAGAATAAATAGAATATTAATGAGAGTCGTATAGACACTATTGTAATTCAATATTACTGTCAGAAAGGAAGAAATATGAACAAGGCTTTCCTCCTATTTAAGTAAAAACGCCAAAAGGTAATATCAAAACCATTCAGTAATTTCCGTTCCTAATTTTTTTCCATTCCGAATTTTCAACAGTTCTTTGGTATTACTTATTCACCCTACTCTTTCCAATACTTGATACTAACATTTAAAAATTACGTTTCTTTGCAAAATTACGTTATCGTCAATCTAATCAAGTGTTAACGATTGATAATGTGTAGGGTAGGCAGTATATTATTTCACAGCGTTTCGTCTCTCTGGGTGTCTTATATTCCCAACAACGCGTTTGACGCGTTTAAACCCTTAAAAATGTGTTTTAGCTGATTACATCAAAATATTCTGAATGGATTAAACAAAAATGGTCAGTTGCTCACCAGTTGACCGAGACGAATCGAATGACGCCTCACGTGCCCTGAATGGTGGACCAGCAGAAATGTAATCGTAACAGAACCGGGAGAGGTGGCCCAGGACATCAGCTGATGTCACTGCAGTGCCTCTGACCGGGAGATCCTAGGTTCGAGTCCACACTTGCAGTCGCTTGCACTACACTACCACACTTGTCGGGAGACCAGTCGGGAGCTTGGAAGCTTAGAGCTGGTCTCGGCCGGATGGTGCCCCGCTAGAGATACCAGGTTAAGTAAAACCCCGCCAGGTTACCTGATTACATTTAGGATACCGTGAATTGATCAAAAATTTAGACAGGACTTTATGAGAAGCTAAGATACCAAGAAGTGGTAAATCGCCGAATTTCGTAATTGCAATTAAAGCGTCTAATAATAATATTTAATAACATAATTATTATATGTAATCATATTTACATCTTATTGAATATATGAATAAGTTAAGGATGGTTTTGTTACGTTGTGCAATGGGTATTACAGAATCGGAAACAACATATTGGAAAGCACAGAGAACATAATGTAGTAGCAAATCTAGAATTTGGTATTGTTTGAGAATTCCTTGAATGGAGGATTCGAACAACCGAACTTCAGTATTTTCTACGAAAAGAATTTGTCTCAGTTTATTTGAATTTTGCGCTTAAAGGTAACCTTCAAGACGAGATATGAAATGTTTTTTATGTTATCTAAATAATAATACGAGAATATACAAAGTCAGTTATTTAGAAATCATAGACATACACTCCAGTGATTCACTTTTTTCAAAACGATTAGACAATATTCACGTGGAAGCGTGTATTTGAATTTATATAGTCTACAGTGTTCAGAACTTTCTTCTCAGAGTAAACAGTTTGTGCTTACCTTTAAGTTCGGGGCGCTCCTATCTTAGTCGTCGTAGGATGAGACGGCTGAGTGGGAACTACGGTTACCGTTGCAGAGTCTCTAACTAGGAAGTTATAGGATCCCAGTACAGGCGGTGATGATTTTCGACATTGGATTTAGAGCTAGGTCAAATTCAGCCACTGCGTGGGGGGAGACTTCTAATGGCTCAGATCGGTAGATTCCCATGGTTTCTCCGACGAAAACCAGGCGAATGACGGAGCCCTACCCTAACAAACGGGCCACAGACCGCGCGCGATTTTTTCTTCCTCATTCTTGTCCTCTCATGTCTTCCACACACACACTCAGATGCACTACACTACTACATTTGTAAGGAGACCAGATGGGAACTCTAAACCTTGCCCGGCTGGGGCGGTGCCGCGTAAGAGAAAGGAGAAACTCTCGCAGTCCGACGCACCGGACCACCCCTTTCAGCAGGAGGGGGGATATCGCTACTTCCTGAGATATAGAGAGATTACTACAAGATGGGACCGATTTGACAGCTACTGCTTGACCACTGGTGAAAATAAAACTGCAAGTTACGCCCACACACTCGTTTTGTCAGGATCTTCGTTTACAGTTGGCTCAATTGTAAATTTCTTCGTCACTATTTCTTACAATGTTACCGCCCTGCATGACGTTCATTTGCATCCCGAGTTCATTTGATTTCAAGAGATTCATTCAGATTTCTTTTCTTAGAGTAACTCCTCTAATACACTATACTTGGAGAACTAGTGACCACAGTAGTGGACTCACTCGTAAGCAATAACACAAGCACACAAAAAAAGCTGTCAGACCGGAACACTTGACATATGTTTCTGTACACATGTCGACGCGCTGGATCGAAATCTGAAGCCAAAATTGCGCCACCACCCTTCAGATTTTTATATCGTAAGAAACTACTGTGAAATTGCACTTTTTGTTTTTGAAGTTGTTGAGAGACCCAAAGACTTGACACATGTTTCTCTACGCTATTGATGCATTGAATCCGAATTCAAATTCAGAATTGCCACCTTCCAGTTTCAAATGAAAACTGATAGGATTATACACAAAACGACGAAAATAATGTATTTTAAGTTGCTCGATCCAGATACAAACACATGATGCCTACCCATCAACAGTTACCACAAAGTTTCATGTTGGCCTTGGCCACCGCCGCCGTTCGCATGAAAAGCCTTGTTGGACCCTGTGTGTCTATTGTGGCGTGACATGGCACGACTCCAGTTGACCGTGTGAATCGGGGAAGTCCCGCGAGAGGACGGGGCACAGAGGAAGCGCCGGGGTGCGGGAGCGGAAGCCAAAAGGACGCCGGCACTGGCACCGGTGGCGCGGGCGCTGAGTGGAGGCGGGCGCGAGGGCGGGGGTGGGGACGGGGGCGGATTGCAAGCGAGAGGCGGCGTTAGGTTGGGGCTGCGGGGTGAGGGTAAAGGTGACGGTGAGGGCGGGGGAAGAAGAAGGCAGAAGCAAGAGTAAGGTGGCGACGGCGAGGTTGAGGGTGAGAGCAGGGGCGGGGGGAAGGGTGACGAAGAGGGCTGGAAGAGAGGTTTGGGAGCGAGGATGAAAGAGGGGGCGACGGCGAAGTTGATGGCGGAAGCGGGAGCGAGGACGAGGGAGAGGGAGAGGGAGGAAATGCAGGCAGGGCGATGGTGAGGGTGTCGGGTATGGAAAAGGCGAGGGCGAGGGGACGGGAAGGGTGGAGGCCAAGGTAGGGGTGGAGATGGTGGTGAAGGAGGTGGTAACGGGGTAAGGGTGAGTGCAGGGAAAGGTTGAGGGCGGGCGAGAAGGTAAGGGTGAGGGTGAGGGTAAGAGCGGAGGTGAATGTGAGATCGGGTGGCGGCAATGACTCCGTGGCGATGGCGGGGGAAAGGATGAGGGCAGGTGTGAGAATGGGCAGGCAGCAGAGGGGCGGGGCAGGTGCGGGGGCGAAGCGAGAAAGGGGCCGGGGTGAGAGTGGGCCGGTTGCAGGGAGACAAGGAAGCTGTTGGGGGCAGGGGTAGAACACGGCCGGACGGGAGAAGCAAAGGTATATACTGGGGCGTGGGCGGAGGCAGAAGGGCGGGCCCGGGCTCTGGAGCGGAGCGGGGGTGTGGGCGCAGGAGGAGACGTGGGACGCAGGGCGAGGGGCCAGGGGCGGGGGGCGAGGGCGCGGGGCGAGGGCGCGGGGCGGGGGGGGAGGTGTGGGGCTTGGGTCGCTGGGTAGGGCCGGGGACATAGTCGGGGGCGGGGTGGGGAACGGGGGCGAGGACAGTGGGTGGAGGCGGGACGCGGGAGGCGCGAGCGTGAGATACGGGGCTTGGGGTGGTGGCGGGACGCGTGGGTGGGGTTTCTCGGGGCGGGGGGCGCGGGACATGTCGTGGAGCGCGGAGAGCAAGGCGGTAGGCCGGGGGGCGGAAGGCCGCGGGGTGGCAGGCCGCGGGAAGGCAGGGCCGCGGGAAGGCAGGCCGCGGGAAGGCAGGCCGCGGGAAGGCAGGCCGCGGGGAAGGCAGGCCGCGGGGCGGTAGGCCGCGGGAAGGCAGGCCGCGGGAAGGTAGGCCGCGGGAAGGCAGGCCGCGGGAAGGTAGGCCGCGGGAAGGTAGGCCGCGGGGCGGCAGGCCGCGGGAAGGCAGGCCGCGAGAAGGCAGGCCGCGGGGCGGCAGGCCGCGGGGCGGCAGGCCGCGAGAAGGCAGGCCGCGAGAAGGCAGGCCGCGGGAAGGTAGGCCGCGGGAAGGCAGGCCGCGAGAAGGCAGGCCGCGGGGCGGCAGGCCGCGGGGCGGCAGGTCGAGAGAAGGCAGGCCGCGAGAAGGCAGGCCGCGGGAAGGTAGGCCGCGGGAAGGCAGGCCGCGGGAAGGTAGGCCGCGGGGCGGTAGGCCGCGGGAAGGCAGGCCGCGGGGCGGTAGGCCGCGGGAAGGCAGGCCGCGGGAAGGTAGGCCGCGGGAAGGCAGGCCGCGGGAAGGCAGGCCGCGGGAAGGTAGGCCGCGGGGCGGTAGGCCGCGGGAAGGCAGGCCGCGGGGCGGTAGGCCGCGGGAAGGCAGGCCGCGGGAAGGTAGGCCGCGGGAAGGCAGGCCGCGGGAAGGTAGGCCGCGGGAAGGTAGGCCGCGGGGCGGCAGGCCGCGGGAAGGCAGGCCGCGAGAAGGCAGGTCGCGGGAAGGTAGGCCGCGGGAAGGCAGGCCGCGAGAAGGCAGGCCGCGGGGCGGCAGGCCGCGGGGCGGCAGGCCGCGAGAAGGCAGGCCGCGAGAAGGCAGGCCGCGGGAAGGTAGGCCGCGGGAAGGCAGGCCGCGGGAAGGTAGGCCGCGGGAAGGCAGGCCGCGGGAAGGTAGGCCGCGGGAAGGCAGGCCGCGGGGCGGTAGGCCGCGGGAAGGCAGGCCGCGGGAAGGTAGGCCGCGGAAAGGCAGGCCGCGGGAAGGTAGGCCGCGGGAAGGTAGGCCGCGGGGCGGCAGGCCGCGGGAAGGCAGGCCGCGAGAAGGCAGGTCGCGGGAAGGTAGGCCGCGGGAAGGCAGGCCGCGAGAAGGCAGGCCGCGGGGCGGCAGGCCGCGGGGCGGCAGGCCGCGAGAAGGCAGGCCGCGAGAAGGCAGGCCGCGGGAAGGTAGGCCGCGGGAAGGCAGGCCGCGGGAAGGTAGGCCGCGGGAAGGCAGGCCGCGGGAAGGTAGGCCGCGGGGCGGTAGGCCGCGGGAAGGCAGGCCGCGGGCGGTAGGCCGCGGGAAGGTAGGCCGCGGGGCGGCAGGCCGCGGGAAGGCAGGCCGCGAGAAGGCAGGTCGCGGGAAGGTAGGCCGCGGGAAGGCAGGCCGCGAGAAGGCAGGCCGCGGAAGGCAGGCCGCGGGAAGGCAGGCCGGCCGCGGGGAGGCAGGCCGTGGGAAGGCAGGCCGCGGGGAGGTAGGCCGCGGGGCGGCAGGGCGGGAGGCGGCAGGCCATGGGGGCGTGTGGCCCCGTGTGGGCGTGTGGCGCAGGGCAGGATTCAGGGCGAAGGGGAAGAGGGCAGGGATGTGGGGCGTGAGTCGCGGGGCGTGTCGCGGAGCGCGGGGCGTGGGGCACGGAGCGCGGGGTGCGAGGGCAGGGTGCAGGGCGATGGAGCCGGGGGCAGGGGCGGGACGCGTGGGGCGTGCATTGGAGTGCGCTCACTCACCCGTCGGCCGGCGCGGTTGTTGTGCAGGTTCATGAGCCCCCGCGCCGATTTGCGCTCGACGCGCTTCTCTCGCCCGTCCACGAACTGCTGCGCGAACCTGTGGATCAGACACACCTTCATGTCACTCATCGTGCATATACACACTTCCAAAACATTCGTAAGCGCATAGAATTAATGTTAACAAATAAACGAACGATGACGGATAAATCGATACAGTTAGCGAGATACCCTTGGTATGTACTAGAGAGGTAGGCTGATATAGATAGATACATTGATAAATTGATAGATAGAGATAGATTTTTAGATCGAGATTGAATAAATAGATGGATAGATAGGTAGACAAGTAGATAATACAAATACACCAAAAAGAAAACAGGTTTGCTGAACAATCTTATAATTAGGGTTAAGTAATATTATATTTTTTGTTAAGAGCAATAAGAAGCACAAATTACAACTTTTATTAATTTATTATAGATGAGAAAGCCTTGAACGTTCAATGGATCTAGCAAAATTGAAACGAATGCACTCGTATTTGGTCATATTTTTACTTAAATTCCCTCATTCTTCTACAATTACGTCCCTGTAGTTTTTTGAAACTCACTTTCAAACGTCTTTTATCTTTCGTTTTTCAAGAGGGAGTAAGTCTCAGTCTCCTCGTACGAATATAAGCTACTTCCTGTAGAGTTTTCGTGATTGGGCTCACTTTCAACATCTGCATGTTCTTGATGATATGATTCCACTTCAGTGGCTTATATTATTAAACAAAACAAAGTTCTTGGATTGTGTGTGATCAATAATATGGGAATTAAAGTTCTCGCCATGGTGATAATAATCAAATGTTTGTCATTTCTTCTAAAATTGAAGGATTATTGAGAGCAATTACATTGAAACAACTTAGCGACTCATCGGTTAAATTATACCACTTTTATAGGTATGCAATGGCTCTTTGATAAGCGCTGATGACTTTTTTCTTGAACTTTTGGACGGCATTCGTAGACAAATAATTTTACCTAAGACAAATAAAACGTTCGTTCCAAAAAAGAGCTCTTCGTATTTGTTTTGTAAAAAATCATGCACCTTACTCATGATAATGTGAAGATCACATACAAGAATTTTCTTGCTTTCCAGCTTCAGTAGGTGTCATGCGTTATTGACATGAAGAAGTGCATGGAATATAAATAAAATTCTGAAATTGTTGGTTCATCGGCCTTTGCGAGTTCCTTTTCCTGATCAGAAATGACGTTACAAATAACCGTAAAACACTCATTAGATCCAAGAGGAATAAAATACGATTTTAGAGGTATCCAACAAGCTCAACCAAGGTGTTGGAATAAGAAAACAAAAGACAGAACGCGATTCTGCTATCCTTGTTTTCTTAGACTGTACAGCTTTAGATCACGTTACATTTCATCATAAAGCTTTTGAAAAAAATGTCCACTATTTGGTGAAAAAGAAGTGAACATTATGTGAAAAAAGCGGACTCTCCGCTCAAATAATGGACATTTGGCAACCACATAAGGGCTGGAATTTCTTTACAACCGTTTACTATTAAGAACAATCGTTCCTTTTATGTCAGATATTTCGAAACTTGTTCACATTTGCACAGCTTATATCAAACAATAGTATTTGATCAATGGAAGGAGTCTCATGGCGTTCTGTCTTTTTTCCGTCCTGTCTCCATAGGAATTACGTCACTTTCGTAGTGAACTTGCTAGTTTTCTGGACCTTTCTGCAAAAATATGTAATATTCCACAGGCAACATCACCATCGATATATATGTACTGATTTTTACCCAGTTATGAATATAAGATGTTAATGCTGGAGGACAATAGTTTCTTATGATCCAATGTTTTCTGGGTAGCAAATTATTTTTTTTTCTTTTTAGTTCAGTAAAAATAATCTGTATTTTACAGAGTACAAAGAATGCTTCGTTTTCTGTTAAAAAACGGTTTTATAAAAAATCGGCAATTTTATTTCGATTATTCTTGTGCGTTATTCTGATGAACGGACGCAACTGACTGAAGCCGACATTTGTCAGGAACGCGGCAGCGCGTAAATCAATCAAGATCTCAGGAACCGCTCTCCGCCGAAGCGAAACATTCGGCAACGTGCCCCCTCTCCCTTCTCCTCCCCCACCCCCCACCCCACGTCCAACTTCACGCCGCACGTGGCTCTTGTGCAGCTCCCAGCAGCCGCAGCTGAGCTATAGGTCACCCGGTCCTGTGGCGGGTCGCGCGCGCGTGGCATGTCACTTTCACTTCCCGCCCCCGTCCCGCCACACCCCGCGCTCACTCTCGTTCTACCCCCTCCCCGCCACCGCCCCGCCCCGCCTTCGCATGGCCCCGCCTCCGTTCCACCCGTTCCCGCCCCACCTCGTTCCCGTTTCGCCCTCGCATTGTCCTCGACTCGTCCCGCCCCTCCCCAACCACTCCCTACAAGCTCCCCCCTCCCGCCCCCTCCCCGCACAGCCCGGCACCGCCCCGCCTCCGCTCCACCCCGCCCCATCTCACTCCCGCTCCGCCCTCGCCCTGTCCTCGACTAGCCCCGCTCCTCCCCGACCCCTCCCCACCATCTCCCCCATACCACCCCCACCCCGCCCCCGCCCCGCCTCGCTCCCACTCCGCCCTCGCCCTGTCCTCGACTCGCCCCGCCCCTCTCCGCCCCTCCCCACCCCTCCCCACACGCGGCCCGCCCCCCTTCCGCCCCCGCCCCGCCCGGCACCGCCCGCCTTCGCAACGCCCCGTCTCCGCTCCACCTCCGTTCCACCCCGCCTTCTCGCGCTCCGCACTCGCTCTGACCCCGACTCGCCCCGCCTCTCCCTGCCCCACACGCGCCCCGCCCCCGTCACCCCTGCTCCGCACCGCCACGCCTCCGCTCCACCTCGCCCATGTCTCCCCGTCCTGTCTCCGACTCGCCCACCCCGCGCCGCTCCTTCCTCACCCCGCCCACTCCGACGCTCGTTCGCGGCCGTGCACCCGCAGCGTGACGGCCCCCGCGTGTGTATCTAGCCTTCGCCACCCTCGCTCCCCTCCCCCCGCCAGCGCTTCTGCCTTCATGCGCCCCCTCAAGTGGGCGCTGCGCCGCTGCGAATTATTCAACACTTCCTATCGGTACCAATAGAAAAATTAAAAAATTTTGGATTGCGGGAGTACGGGGCAATTGACTGCATTCTCGTGACCAACAGCAAGTGAAGTCGAGAATGGGCTTTTGCACGTTTACTTCCAAATGGAAGAAGCTACCATATCATGTCTCAATTACGTCCGTTTATATGGATACTTCAGTTTTGGAGAATATATATGGAGATTATCTACTTTTAAGTATTTGACTCAAAAGCATTGATACTGACAATATCTCAAACCGAAACATCTATACTGATATCGAAAAGAAGTATTGAAGCTTATAATAAAAACCGAAGTATGTAATACTAAACTAAGTATAAAAGAAGGAAATCAGAAAAAACGACACTATTAATACAGAAATGTAATGTATTAGTATCGGATGAATTTAAAACATCTTTATCAACCTATACGCCACTCCACCTTCGTGGCAGCAATCAACACACTTCACAAGTTGCGCCTTCGGTTCCACCAATCAGTCGCCATGAAAGCTTCCGTTGCTGCCACCACAGCAATCATAGTCGCGGCCACCACCAGCGTCGACATTCCCGCTCCCCATCCCCCATCGATGTCATCTTCACTTCAATACCCTACTATGCCCGTTACCACAGTTCGCTATTTCTATTGCCACTACTTACACTGCCACCATCCACTGCTACCATTCCACTGTCAACCACCTCGTTGTCAAGACCCCACCACCTTGCCAGCCGCCACTGCTCCCAACTGACCCCATTCCACTGCCTCAACTGCCACTGCCACTACCCTTGTTGCGGCCGCACTGCCATTCCCTGCCGTACTCCACACTGCCAGTCCCATCTCCCAATACCCTCTGTTGCCCTCCTCCACCCCTGTCACCAACTGAGCCCGCTCCACCCTGCTGCTTCTGCCCCTCTGCCGGCACTACTACCACCGCTACCCAACTTTCACTACTGCTGCCACCACCTCGCAGCCACCACCACTCGTGCTGGCGCTACCTTCCCCGCCACACCTCCACAACTTTCGCTGCCACTACACCCCTGCCGCCACTGCCCCCCCACTGACACCACTCCACTGCTGCAACTGCCACTGCCACCAGCCCCTTTGCGTCCACATACGGTACTGCCATTCCCTGCCCTGCTCCACACTGGCACTCACATCTCTTGCCCCCCTCCCCCTGCCCCCAACTGAGTTCGCACCACCCTGCTGCTTCTGCCCCGCTGCCGGGACTACTTACTACCACCGCCACCCAACTTCTACTAGTGCTGCCACCAACCTCGTAGCCGCCACCACACCACCAACTCTGTTGGCGCCACCTTCCCCGCCACACCACCACCACCGTCGCTGCCACTACACCCCTGCCACCACTGCCCCCCCCACTGACACCACTCCACTGCTGCAACTGCCACTGCCAGCAGCCCCTTTGCGGCCACATTCTGCCATTCCCTGCCCTGCTCCACACAGACACTCCCATCTCTTGCCCCCCACTCCCTGCCCCAACTGAGCTCGCACCACCCTGCTGCTTCTGTTCCGCTACCACCACCGCCACCCAACTTCCACTAATGCTGACACCAACCTTGTAGCCGCCACCGCACCACCAGCCCTGCTGGCACCACCTTCCCCGCCACACCACCACCACCCTCACTGCCGCTATACCCCACCCCCACCAGCGCCGCGCGCGCCCGAGGGAGCGCGTGGCGCCCGAGCGGGGGCGTCAGCGCCGGGGTGCGCAATCTGACAGGAGGGGGAGGGGCCCGGCGACGTAAAACAAAATTGAACTGCGGGCGGCGCGGCGGCGGCGGCGGCAGCGGCGGCGGCGTCTGTCGCGGGGGTGCCGGAGCCCGCAGCTGGGCTCGGGCTATAAATTAGCCGCCGCAAATCCGGGCGATCGGCGGCGGGACCCCCCCGTCGCCGTCCCCCCACGCCGCGCGCCAACAAATCATCTCCCTCGCTGCGCGGGTGGCCTGCTCGCAGGGGCTCCTTCGCGCCCCGCGCCGTGTCGCACCGTTCAAGTGGACTCCGCTAACTCTATACTCCGCCCATTACGGGCGATTACCTGTGTTTGCGGCCGGCCTACAAGGTGCGCGGGCTTTGTGCGGGAAGTTTCGTGGGGGGGGGGGGGTCCTCTGCGAGTTGAAGTGTCGCGTAAGAGTGGATCAACATTCGGCCGAAGGAAAGCTCGGGCGCGAACGAACAACTGACTGTGTGGAACGATTGCGGTCACACTGCATTTGGTTGTATCAGCCATTCTTCTTCTAATAATTACTTATAGGTAATATGTAACGGTGTCGAAAAACAAAATTCACACACGCAGCTGTCTATATACGTATAAAGGGGAATGTGCATGTTTCAGTCGCATATAGACACAAAACAAATAGATCGATTTCGCTGAAATTTTCACACTTCGTTCTAATTAGCATCGGGGATATCCAAAGAGTGCTTTGAATTAAATCTGACATGTGGGGGCATTGTGTTTGCAAAGTTAATCAACGAGGACGACGTTCCCAGAGGATCTTGCTTGAAGTGCGATCTATAGATATCATTTTGAACTACACGCCTCGGTTCGAGTCATAATATCGAATAACATCGAAGTTACGATCTAGAAAACAGGAATGCTGCAATAACGAAGCCTTGCCGAGTCCGTTTGTATTTAATATGATTGACTGACATGAGAGATACGTTGTGAAGAAACTTCACATTCCTATTGCATTTGTTAGGTTACGTTCATCCTTTATACTATCATTCCCCCATATCCTGGATTTCTTAAACAATTTACAGCCATAATTTCGTTGAATTAATCGAATTTGTCTATGTCCGTCCTTGATGAATGTCTGAGCATGGACGAATAATTCAAGTTAATTTTATCCGCCAATCCGGATCGATTAAGGATTCCAGGCGCGACAACTGCTGTCATTAGTTCCGTAAGTGTAGTGCACGTTTTCAACGCGGGAAATGGCAGTGATCATCCTCCCTGTCTGGCGAGAGCCATGGCCGACCTACTCATTGGGTTGCGGGGTTTTCCCAACCAGGTATCTCCCACAAGCTGAGCACTACCACAGCCGAGAAAGAAACTAAGCTCCCGACTAGTCTCCAGGCATGTGGTAGTGTAGTGTATGTAAGTGTAAGTGTGTACATGTTAGAGGTTGAGGACAGGACAAAAATGCGCTCCGTGGCAAGTTTGACGGGATTCTGCTCCAGCATTCACCTGGTGATGATCGGAGAAACCACGGAAAACTATCGATCAAAGCAGCCGGCCGCTAGAATTCTCCTCCAGACAGCAACTGAATTCGACCTAAGTGTCTAGCTAGAGAGGAGGCAAACCCGAGGACGCAAAGAGACTTGATCAATAAAATGTAACATTGAGTAATTGAGAGTCGTGGACGTATTCTGTTTTCTAATTTCACGTACTATTGCTTCAAGCCTTTAATCGTTCTCGAAAAGGAGTAAAGAGCAGCATTGCATATAGAGTTCAAGATATACGTGCACATATATGTAGAAACTAACACTAGTTTCAGTCTAAAATAATATTGCGAGTAGATTACAGAATGACATAAAGAAATATAAATTATCAGCGGAGTCAAGGCATATTTACTGTTCAAACAATTAGCATTACATTGATTGTTTCTTTTAACAATGTAGTTGATAATTGCATTTAAGGGAAATGTATGCATGACTTTGACGTGAGAAACATACCCCATCAAACCACATCCAATTAACACAGAAAGCCTCAATAGCCAGATCAAACATTTATATTTAATTTACTAAATGTGAGTCAGTTCTCTTACGAGAAAATGTTCGGGGTAAATCTAAGTAACATATTATATCAATAAGGCTAACTTTAACTGCTAGACCCCTTGCGGGATCTTCATACAATGCAATAATTGCCAAATTCTATTGATTTATCATTAAGTAGTTCGATAAGTAAAGGATTTTTATTCAAATTCAGGACAAACCGAATTAATTTAAGGAATATTATTTCCAAACACACATCGTGTTCTCAGAGTCTGCTACTACGACGTTTACTGTTTACTTCCGGACATCTCCATCTCCGCTCCAACTAATACTGCTTGCTCTGGCACGGTTGCGCCAGTCATGAATATTAATGGGGAAAAATTGTTCCCTGTCTGTTTGTCGTGGAAGCCTTTCAAGTGGGGTGTCGCTCTGCTGTCATTCCAACAGGACAACATTCGCTACTTAGTAAGGAATGTTTAGCGTTTGTTTTTTACACACTGGGAAATAGTAAACCACGCACGGAATTTTGAAAGTTACAAGTGAGAGCAAGAAATGATATTTCCGAGAGGTTTACAGATGGAGGTATTACTTAGTTTCTCTTTTCCAGACTTTTTTATTATATTTACTTTTTTCTCTTAATTTTTGTGCGATAGTTTTGTTATTGCGTTTCCAACGAGTTCATGGCCTGCCTCGCCGTTTACTGTACATCACGGTGGTGCTATTTCATTCGTTTGTTTTTGTCCCTTCTTTCTGGCATTCTCTGCAATGGTGGCACCACTGCAAGTGATTGTAATCTACTGTATCAACTACTTCAGAATACTTTCAGAAAGAATGGAAGAAAAGAAAGCAGAACACAGAAGAGATAGTAGAAAGAATGGCAAAAATGAAGTAGAAGATAAGAGATGAATTCAAAAATACAAAAAACAAAAGAAGAAGAAAGTGACAGAAAAATAAGAAAGAAAATTAGATAAAAGGAGAGAAAGCTCACAGAAGTAGCAAAAGTGTGAGTAGTGAAGAAAACTGAAAAAAATATTGGAAGAAGAAAGTGTAAGAAAGGAGATGAAGCATCAAGAAAAGATAGAAGTAATAAGGAGAAAAGTCAGGAAGTATGAATAAGATAATACATTACGAAAGAAGGAAGGATAGGGAAGAAAATCGAAATTCAAAAGGAACATGAAAATAGAAAGAAGAGAGGAGTACGGAAATACAGCAGCTAAGAGGAAGAAGAACGATGGAAAGAGAGAAAGGAGAAAGAAGGAGCAGGAGTAATCAAAACTACAAAAACGAGAGAAAGAAAATTGAAGGGGTGCTATGAAAAAAAGTTGAGGAAGAGAAGAAGCAGAAGAAGCAGAAGTAGGAGAAAAATAGAGATCTAATAAGTAGAGGTCCGGAAAGTAGTTGAAGAGAAGAGGAAGAAGAAAAGTAAGGGAGGAAGAAAAGTAGGAGTGGAAGAAAAAATAGAAGAAGAGAAGACAAGAAAAAGACGAGGTAGGATAAGAAAGAAAAAAATGGGAAGATGTAGGGAAAGAAAAAGGCTAAGAAGAAGATGAAAAAGAAGGAAAATTGAAGAACAAAGAAAATGAGAGAACAAGGAAAATGAAAGAACAAGGAAAATGAAAGAACAAGCAAAATGAAAGAGCAAAGAAAATGAAAGAAGGAAAATTAAAGAACAAGGAAAATGAAGAAGAAGAGACGTGGTGGAGGTGTTTACTCACTTGACGCCGTACTCGAGGTTGTCGGAGCAGCCGCCCCAGATCCAGTCGGCGCGCAGGTTGCGCGGCCGGCTGCCCGTGGCGCAGGAGCACGTGGCCAGCTGCCCGTCGTGGCACGCGCGCGCCACCGCGTGCACCACCGCCGCCGCCGCCGTCGCGTACGTGAACGCCATCTCGCGGCTGGCTGCGCACGCGCACACACACCAATAGCCAACAACGCACGAAACATTTACACTGATTGATTCATTAGTGATTTCGGGAGCGTCATCTGCTAAGGTCATAAGTAGTGACCGGAAAAATATGTAGTATGAAAGGTGAAAATATGTACACAAACATATGAAAACAGTAAGAATATGTAATAAAAATGTGAAATCGGTTATAATATGTAATATTGAAATACACTAATAAAACACATTTACATTATACGAAATTATATTTATAAAAATATTCCTAAAGAAATTTTAAACATAATACATATGTTGGAAATTCAGGTTAAAGGTCACGAAACGTGGTGTCAGTAATACTTTTCACTCCTGAAGATGAAACTGATATCAGTCACTGACGCACACTTCCCGCTAAATTGAGTTAACCGAGGCAGGCGCGCCGGACTGTGGGAACACCCGACTGCGTCATCGTATAGCATACCTCGAGTAAACAGCAGCAGTAATAATGTAGGAAAATTGCTGACTGTTTTGAAAATATTTCTTTTCATACAAAATACGTAATAAAATTGAAGAAAATTGATATAATAAAAAGAATACTTCGTGAAAATGGCAAAATATGTAAAAAAGTACTAAATATGTGAAAATATGTAACAAAAACTTTTTATATTGTGTTAGAAAAGCGACGATTCGCCAAGATTACAATTTTTGGAGCGGTAAGTAGAAAGACAAAAAATATGTACTTATATAAAAATCCGTCTCTAGTTATAACTGTCCCGTTCCTAAGTTTTTTCTCGTGGGAGGTAACGGAGTCCTTCCCCCAGTAGATGATGAGATCCGACGCCGACCTAACCGTCGGCTTGCCCAACCAGTATCTCCCATCAGCACGACACCCCCCCCGCCGGGATAAGCTCTAAGCTCCCAACATGTGTGGTAGTATCGTGCATGTAAGTGAACGTGTGTGGAAGTAAGGGGCGAGGATAGGTCAAGGAAGATGAAAGATTGCGTACGATCCGGGGCCCATTTGTTAGGGTACTGATCCGTTGATCAGAGAAACCACGGAAAACTACCGATCAGAATAGCCGGACTCTAGAATTGTCCTCCAGACAGCGGTTGAATTTGACCTAGCTATGTAGCTAGAATCGAAAATCCTGCCATCGTCGAAACTCGAATCCTAGGACCTTCTGATGAGAGTCACTGCAGTAACATCAATTGATGCCCTGAGTCTGTAAAACAAGTCGAAGGGAAGGAAACGATGCCTTATAGTAGTTATGTATGATACGAGTGGTAAAGATGGCATTCATTGTGGGAATATGAAGGGTTACGACACGATACCGACAGGCCGAGTGGCGAAATCCTACGAGCAAAATTAAATCACTTTTATCATGTGTGTCATACACGATTTTTTAGGTTCACGTGTGTCATACACGGTTATTTAGGAAGGTTGGGCCTTCCCGATATTGTACGACGGAGAAGAAAAGTAAAAAGTGTATCAACAGGACAAAAACATACATTTCATTTTATGACTTCTGGTATTATAGATACGAAAAGTGTCTCCAAAATACCAAAACCTTTTACCGAGAAAAACACCAATAATTTTTCAAACCTCTCTCGACCCATTTTAGGAAACACTTCATTTTTTCGTGTATACCTAGTTTACAGTGAGATTGGTGGTATTTACAAAATAGATTGAAGGAGGAGGGAGTTTCTTTTAATGAAACTATACTAAGAGAGTGTGAACAAAAAACTGTAAACTATGGAACAAAATGGACATGTGTTTGCCCCTTACGGATCATTTTGATTGCATCACATACGATATCAGCCCTACTTCCTTAATTTTCAAGGCAATGGTGCACAGATCCCTGTCATAACAAGTAAACTAGGGGCTTTCACAAAGACAAAACCGTTAACGTTCTGCTACGCCTTGTCATATATCATTATCGTCAACATCACTATCATAAGATGCCTTCGAACCACTGGCAGTTTACTGCATGATCAACGTCTGTTGAATTCTGCCTTTTGGCTTTTCCCGTTTGTTCTTTCGCAGCAATCTTCTCATCTTCTTATAGTGTCCAACACCTGGTACTTTGTTCGTCCACCTCTTATTCTCACCGTTAAACTCTCAACGGTAACTAATAATATATATTTTAGGATTGTATCGCGTTGCGCCGTTAATCTTACAAAGTCAATGTTTCTTCTGTATCACCTCCGAAATCGATTTAAAATATGAAAACCCCGATGCTCTTCAAATTTCATTTTATAAAAATAATATTAATGCCCTCGCGTGATTCAAGTATTATTCGTATATCTAAATGTATTGAGAGTTTTGTCCATCTATGATTAAAGGGGTTTACTTTCCGTGCTTGATTTTAAATGTCCCATAAAATACGTATCGATATTTTTAGGTTTGTTAAGTATGAATATTTTCATTGTTTTAGACGTGCACACTTCCCATGAAATTTGCATTTAAAACTTGGACTCTGGTGTTCTACGTCAATATTATTTTATAAGGTGAAATGAACTGATGTTATAAAATAAAATTTGAAAGTTCCAGTTTTTCAAATTTTAAACTGTTTTGGCGGTGAAATGCTGGACATTTTGACTTTAGTGGTCGGGCGCCAATGGGCGGATGCCAATGGTTAAAACATATTAACAGAATGGAAATCTCAAGATTAACAAAACTAGTAGGCATCTATAAATCCTTTGAATATCGGAATGCAGGACGCCCGAGAAGACGATGGCAGGATGACCTCTGAGTTGGAACAGGAATTCAGTTGCTTACCATGAAGTAGAAGTAGAAGAAGAAGAAGAAGGAGAAGAAGAAGAAGAAGAAGAAGAAGAAGGAGGAGGAGGAGAAGGAGGAGGAGGAGGAGTGATCGGGGACGTTCTAAGAGATACATCTTTTTCTTAAAATTTGGTACGTTACAATTTATTTACATTACAGAATTGAAGACCGCGGGGCAATAACATGCTATGCCACAATACGTAAGTTTTGAGAAAAAGACAAGTAAAGGTTTTGATATTGCATTCTACATGTAGGGATAAAGAAAATTCATTTACGATAATACTGCCATTTTGAGGCGAATCTTTAAAATAAAATCCCAATATCTCGACATTTATCACGACATTTATGGGACGTCGAAATACACTAATGTCTCAATTTTATTAGAAATGTAGCATAGCATGTTATTACCCCAAGGTCTACAATTACAAATGTGTTAAGTGCAAAGAAACGCACGCGAATCAACGTAATATTATACTGTTCTCTAGTGAGTTACTCTATGTTATTATTGGCCATACTATCCGCTCATTTTTGTTATTTTTCTTTTTCATTTATGAGTTACATTTCAATCTGCTGCGGATTCCCAACGTTTTAAATGTTGGGAGTTTCAGGCGTATTTCTCCATGTCTATAGTTCACGAACTCTTTGTTTGATGGTTAGACTTAATTGTGACTTGAATTGATGACACTCGTACTTCGCTGAAGCATGTCGTAATATAATTCCTTACATTTAAATAGTACGGCAAGTCCATTGTTTCTTATAGTACCGCACATTTGATTAAATCTTCCTAGTTTTGCCTTTCGGTTGCCATGAAACATTCCTCGTCGGCTTAAAAAAATTCATAATCGCAATCGTCTGATTTTCTAAAAAAAATCTTGGAGCATCGCTCCTTTGGCCACGTTCTTCCATTTGGCACAAGCGGGCCAAGTCCGCAGAAGGAAACGCGGCCCAGCCGGCGAATGTCAGGGCGGGACGGGTCGGCATGGCCGCGCGGCCTTCGTGCCTTGGATGACAAGCGCTGAAAGCTGCTTTTGATCGTCTGATAGTCGACGGGCGGGCGGCGCCAGGCCGCACGGCTCAGACTCCTCCCAGGTTTTTGTCTGGCGGCGACGCCGTCGTCAGCGTCCGTGGCGCCGTGAACCCCGACGCGGTATGGCCACGCTCTCCTGTGACGTCCTCCCAAAAGAATATTTCAAACAAATGAGGAGAAAGTTTATAAAAAATCGGCTCAGGTGGTTCAGAACATCAAGAGATGTCCCAGCGGGATCTCTGGCCGGTAGGTCCTAGGGTTCGAGTCCTGATGGTGGCAGTTTTATCGGCACTAGCTAAAAAATCTAGGTCGAGTTCAGCCGCTGACTGGAGGAGAATTCTAGCGGCCGGCCGTTCTGATCTGTAGCTTTCTGTGGTTTCTCCAATCAACAACAGGCGAATGCCTGAACAGTACCCTAACAAACAGGCCATCTTTCCTCTGCCTTCCTTGTCCTACCCTCGCTCCTTACACACACTTACACATACACGCACTACATTTACACACTTGTCAGAAGACAAGTCAGGAGCTCAGAGTTTGTCTCGGCTGGGGCAGTGACTCGCAAGTGGGAGATAGCTGGATGGGGAAAACCCCTCAAACCAACGTGTAGATCGGCGCTGATTCTCACCATCCAGCGGGAAGAATCCGCCACCTCCCGTGGTAAAACCATGCTCTACACTTTAAAACTTATGACCATAGCAGTGCGCGCCTGGAAACACGAGATAATCAATTGATAAAACATGTAAGATGATGATTACAAGAGTATATTGTGCATTGGCGGAAGGAGAGCAACCCTGAGGCCGATGACACGTATTTGCAAATACATTTCCCTAGTAATGAGAATCATCCCATAGCTCAATTGAATAAATTATAAATAACTAAAAGTTAAAAAATAAAAATAAATTTTAAATTCAGCATCAATGAAAAATTCTTTATAAGTAAACATCAAGTTGGATGAACAATACACCTCTTCCCTCCATCTATAGAAAAATCCTGAGGAGCCTGGTGGTGATTAAGTGATTGTACTCGTGACTCGGGAAGTGTACGTTGGTGTTGTTGGGTTGTACTGTATAAATGAAGTTTTTGTTGAAAACCACTGATTTAGTCGTCAGAGAGTTGAAAACTCTTGAGTTTTGTTTGCAATAGCATAAGCAAAATTAGACTTCTTTCGTCTGAGGGAACTTCATATTTGTTCCAAAATTCTTGTGGACGCCTTTAGTGTTTTCGCAACCCCAGAGAGACGAAATGTTCACCAATTCACTAACAATACCCGGCAAATGTGATCCTTCGTTCGCAGTTGCTTTCAGTACGTTGCCATTTGCGAACCAATTCAAGATGGGGACAAGTGCCAGATTGACCTGGTCCGTTTTGCCCGTCCGGAGCAAACACAAGCGTCTATTGTCACAGTCCCACGGGTAAAATTGTCACGTACGACACGTGACGGATTCTATTTTTTGTCACGATACACGATCATGGAGACCTGATTCCCCAAAATCTAAGCGACAAATAGGTTCCAGATGAAGTACTCTGCAGGAATATCCTACTACTCTACAGGTCCTGGCGTATCTTCGCTCAGATAATGCTGCCCCTTGCCCGAAAAGGGACATGCAGCCGAATAGACCAGGGAGCATAGATTGAAAGTTATAGTATGCTCGGGTTACGTTATATTTTCAGTAACATTGCCTAGCCTGCAGGAGTTATGGTACTTGAGTATTCTGGTCTCAATTTAATATTTATAATCTATTCATTGTAATGTAGTCCTAGATATGTTACCCAATTCTTTCAAAGGAGTTTTAGATGTTAAAGAGGTAGGGTCTCACGTAGAGTACCAATGTGATTTCAACGCTGCGAATTACTTTTGTACAGTAAGGGGTGTGGAAGTCTCAGAAGTCATATACAACTTAACGCATATATCTGATGATTAAATTAAAACTACAATTTATTGAATCAATGTTCACTGCAAATGTATGAATTCGTTTGGTTTTACTATTTGAGTTATGAAATCTTTTTAGTTCGCGTTCTTTTAGAACATATTTATGTTGTGTTGCTGGTCGTAAATTGTTAGAAGTGGTATGGAAGGGTTTTTCGTATCATTAGGAGGAAGATAGACATCGTAAAATAGTCCTGGACGGAAAAGTTGTTTTCATAGAGGCGCAAGTTATGAGATAACCAGAATACAGTTTTCTATTTTTGATCGCGATGTTTGCACTTCATGATTCGCTCATTCCTATCGTATGGGTAGGAGGAGTTCAAGCGTCACCACACCACACTGAAAACAACACTAATTCCTCAATACGTCAATGGTCTATGGAATGCATCTGTGAAACGAAAGAATTGATTATTATGTTCTGTAGCAAGGTCTCGGAAATTTTAAATATTTTTGTTCATTCCTATCCTTAATTCATTAGACATTTAATTTTTCATCCTCATTATCTCAGACAAATCAATATTTTTGTTCATTCCTATCCTTAATTCATTAGACACTTAATTTTTCATCCTCATTATCTCAGACAAATCAATATTTCAAACAAAGGAACTATAGTATTTCTGCGACATTCTGAGAGCCTTGATATTAGGAATTAAAAAAAAAGATGAAAAGTCAACAAAGTTTTGTTGTTGTTAATGCACAGGGAAATATTATCGTAAAGGTGCTTGAGAAGAATGACACCACAGAAATGACACACGCAATTTGGTCATGTTTTTCATTCTATTGACGAAATAAAAAAGATGCCAGTCTCGAAGCTGGAAACCTGATTTTTAAGAAGTAGTGTGAATAAGAACACAAACTCATGACGGAACACGGACTGGCGTTCTAGCAAATTTTTAGGAGAAACGACTAAAAGTTGTAACATTCTTGAAATACACCTACATTGCAAACATTTTCACCAAAGACGTTTAATAAAAATATAACGTTGTCATCTCTAGTACCGACGACTGCGACGTTTGTTTCATTTCTTGAGACCACAGTCTTTTACGACCGTATGCACGAATGAGAGACAGACGCCTCAGAATTAGAGCAATATATTTACAAAACCTAACACAAATTGCTCTGAACAAAAACACTGAGCGTCCTTTGTGATTAAGCATCCGTAGCATCTGTTTCACAAAGCAGTAAAGTTCGATGAAACGGAAAACTGATGCCATGTTCACAACAAAAACACAGTCGCGCCTCAAATGTCCGCAGTACAGACGTCGGAAAAAATGACACCGAAAATACTTCCGACAAGAAACATTAACCGCTCTCTTAAGCGGAATATACGACGACATATGAAGAAGGGAGGACGGTCGAGAGGGAGACCTGTACCAGGAATATCTTTCAACGTTGCCATGCCGACTCCGAAGAAAAACGACATCAGCGCGGGCCGCAGCTGATTCCAGGAACGCGGGAAATGTAACGTGACTTCAGAGAGCCCACGCAAATCCTAAGAGCGGAGATGAAGAGAATGGGGCGTTGTGGATGTGCCAGGTGAAATGGTATGCTACTGTGTAGTCAGCAAGGAAGGCAAAATAGTTTCATAGTAGTCCTACGCAGAGCACTTCAAAAACAGTTGAGGTGGGTGCTCAGATTGCAGTGGTGTCCAAGTGGACTCAGAGAAGGCTGCGAGTTCGGATCCTGTGTAACGGATGAGTGATTCACCAAGTAATTATACCGCACTTGTCTTCTCCAACACATGCCTATCTGAAGCATCATCCCATCTATAATCACTGATCAATCAACCTTCACCTGACATGATCACCCTATACAGTGGAAGTCAAAGGCCAAATTGTGACAACCAGCCCTTGAAAACGAGATGCATAAAGACGGAAACTTACTCATTCGCCTATCTTAAGAAATGAGTTTGGCTTTCGTCGCAAAGAAGTAGAACATTGATTGAGTGTGAGATGTGGGCATTATAATAATATATTTGGCATCATCTTTATAATTATATATTTATTATTATTTCATATATTTATAATTATATTTTATTATTATTATATAAATTATAATAATATATTTTTTATGTTATCTAGCCAATTCCTTGACTCCTGGCTGGCAAATCTACCGGTCATTAAATCTCCGAATGTCGTTAGTCACTGAAGAAAAAGTATTGGAAAAGTCAGTATCAAATTGAACTACCAAACTAGTGGTGCTACAACAGCACATACTTTCACACGTTATTGGAAACTGTTACGCACTATTGAAATATTGCACTTTCCGCGCTACAAACATCTTAACTATTATTCGAAAACGTCCAATTCTACCAAGAAGAACACAACTCACTGTTTCCATTGCAGTGTTGTCAAAACTATGTCAATTCTACAATTGCATAAAAATATAATACAAAAGTTTTGAAAACTTGTATTGGAAAACGAACCCTGATACCCCGGACAATATAGAAATGCATTTTATAGGGCGATAACTAGAGAAGAATATTCTAAAACCATGCAAAAAAGACTCTACTCGTTACAAATGGTGGTAAAACGTTTGGTGCGAAAACTACATATTTTCATGAGAATATCAACACAAATTGGACTTTGTCTGAAGAGCAGTAAATCTGTAGAAGGCTGTTATGTTTGTCACGAAATTATAGAAAAACTATTCGTATTTTCAAAAAATTAAGCATGACCTTATATAAAGATATAGTTTTGATAAATACATTTTATTGAGAAAAATGTATTTTAACAGTTGTGGTTGTAAGAAGATGAAAACGAAGCGCAGTCAATTCTGAGCGGGCTATTATGTTTGTCACGAAATTATAAAAAATGCAATATTTTCAAGCAATTCAACATGACCTTATTTGAAGATCTTGTTTTAAATGAGCACACTTCATTAAGAAAAACAATTGTATCTTAACAATTGTAGTCTTAGAAAGACGCCGAATTTTTTAAAATTTTGTTTAATTTTTGCAAAATCAGGCATTTCAACGACCGTGAAACCCGTACAATTCTCTTATGCTTCCTTTATGCTATCTAAGGTCCCAATTTAATAAAAACCGTTGGGCGGTTTTTAAGAAAAAATTGTTTAAAGAAAATAAAAATTTGCCTTTGCTTGACACAAAATTTCGCAAAAAATACTCATGTTTTTGAAAATTGAATATGACCTTATTTGAAGATGTTTTTACTTTCCCGTATACGTACGTATACACGGAGTGATATACGTAGTATAGGGAAAGTTATATAGTGCTGCGCGAAAAAATGGCCAATTTTCGGCGGAAAAAAAATTCATTGCCGGGCCGTGGAAATGAAAAAGTGGATAAAACCAGTTGCTAAATTAAGAAAAAAATCCCCTAACACGTGGTGTAGCCAGAGACCTGTTTTCTAGGTCCTTAATACTGAAAACCCAATTGAAAGGAAAACGTCCGTCTGTCTGTCCGTCTGTGAACACAGCTAGCGCCTAAACCATACGTACGATTTCTTCCAAAATTGATATTCTCCGGTCGATCTGGTTCTAGTCAAAGATTTGAGATTTTGAAAAAGATTCTTTAAAATTTGGGAGTGCTTTATATAAAGCCCCCGGGGGTTTTCAAAATTTTCTCAAAAACGGCTCCAAATTTTTTCTTTAAATTTCTTGTACGAATAGAGTACAATACACTTATTAACATGGCATAGGTCCCATTTTCACGGATTTTCGAAAATTGTGAAAGTTTGAATTTTTTTCGGCGTCTTTCTCCAACTACAAAATTGAAGATAGAGACTTCTTCTTCAAATAAAATTTGTCCTATATATTGAGTTCTTTCATAAAGGGCATGTAAATGTTTTTCAAAATTTTAGTAGTTTTCGTGCAATATTGCGTGCAATATGTGCAATTTAAAAAAAATACAAAAACAAGATTTTCTCAAAAAGGGCTCCAAATTTTTTCTTTAAACTTTTGGTAGGGATAGTGGTAAATGTACTCTATCAATGACATAAAAGCCATTTTGGTCTATCGGTTGTTTTTTTCAAAAATTACAAAAATGTAAAGTTTTTCACATGTTCCTTACGTCGATAATATTTACATTAGCGGCGATTTTTTCACATTATTATAGTTATGAGTACATGTGCTTTAAATAATGTCAAGTAAAGTTTTTCGAAAACACAACCGTTTTCTGTGAAAACTAGCTCAAAATTTCGCATTTCCAGAAACGCTCAAACGCCATTTTCTCATACATGGCTGCAAATTTTTTGTTCAAACTTTTGTAACGGATAGTGCAAATTACACTCTTTAGTATAGCGTAAAGTTTATTTTGAGTTATTTTTTTGTTTTTTCAAAAATTGCATAATTGTAATATTTTTGAAAGATCTCTCACATCTTTAATATGCACATTACCAGCAATTTGTAAACATTATTATATTTGTGAGTGTAAGTGCTTCAAATAACTTCAAATAAAGTATTTTGAAAACTCAAACATTTTCTGTGAAAATGAGCTTCAAATTTCGCATTTCTAGTAGCGCTAAGACGCCTTTTTCTCTTAAACGGAACATAATTTTTAAAAGGAAATTGACATTTATTGCTAGGGTTTTGTGTTCTTTAATATTGTAAAATTAATATTTTCGTTCTACCAATAGGAAACCGAAAAATTAAGAAAATGACAAAAAATGTACTTTTGGCGGTGATAGATGACAACTGGCAAGAAAGAGTTTGTGGCACTTCCGAATAGCTAGCGAAGACCCAAGAAAATAGAAAACTAATACGGGAAAATCTGTGCCATTCTGTAGCACCACTACTTTATTAACACATTTCATTAAGACAAACAAATATATCTTCATAATTGTAATTGCAGGAAGATGCCAAATAAAGTTTTAATTTTTTCAATTTTCAAAATATCAGAGTTTTTAACCAATATGAGACCTGAGCTATTCTCTTAAATGACCTTTAGACTATCCGACAACAAAATTTAGTGAAAACTGTTGGCGCCATTGTTTTGAAAATTTTGAAAATGTCCCAGGGGCTTCAGGTAAAGTACCTCCCAAAATTAAAATATCTGTGTCAAATTCAAGGGTTCACGAGATCAGTCTGATCAATCGGGGAATATCAATTTTAGAGAAAATTGGCTGAATGGTTTAATCTCTAGCGTTGTTCAAAGACAGACGAACGTATTGCTTTCAATTGCTTTTTCGGTATTAAGGACCCACAAAGCATTGATTCTGGCTGCACTACGTGTTAGGGGATATGTTTTCTTAATTTGGCAACTGGATTTATCCTCTTTTTCGTTATTACGGCACTTTTTCGTTATCACGGCACTTTTTCGTTATCACGGCACTTTTTCGTTATACCTACGTATACATATACTCCGTATATACGTACATATACAGGAAAGTAAAATGCAGATATGATGCTGATTCTGAATAGAAGAAATCACTAGGCGGAAATAAATGAACGTATGGATGGAAAAAATAGTTCAATAACAGTTTTTAATTGGTTCTTTTGACACGATTGCCCGCGCGAATTTTAGGAGCAGAGATTAAGATAATGAGCTCATTGTAGTGGTATGGATACTCTTCAGAGAACGCAAAAGTACAAGTTTCAGAATTGCGTTAAGCAGATAACATGCAAAATGAAAAACAATTAAACTTTCTCGCATTAGTAAAGGTTGCGTAATATATACAGTAATTTCTGTTCATATTAACAAAATTCAGCCATCTCTTGTAAAAAATCATTTCCAATCGTAGAGCGTTAGATGGAAAAACACTTTCAAAGAAAATACATCAACACAGTTCAACAATCCATGCGTTCCGTCCACCCGGAAACATCGCTCAACTACGAGAAGTAATTCAGAGAATGTACAACTCCCGTGTCGCGGCCTTCGTTATATTTCTGATATCTTGTGACACTCTAGCAAAAGAAACGCGAGAAATTCGAATTTGCAATTTCTTAGATTTGCAAAATTACGAAAAACTACTCTTAATTTTGTCAGAAAAAGGTCGATAACCTTACTTACAGATCTAACCTTTAGAGCAGATTTCACTCGCAGATCATAATTTTTTGCAATTTTCGAAAGTACAGAGGATTCACCGAAAAAGGCACCTGCGCCCTTTTTATAAATGTTCTTTACTCTATCCAAAGAAAACATTTAAGGAAAAATTTTGGAATATAATTGTAAGAAAATAATTGTTTAAAAATTGCCTTTATTTTATGCAAAATTACGCGAAAACCACGCTTATTTCGAAAAATTGTCTAAGACCTTAATTAAAGAGCTGTCTGTGATGAAAAGATTTCATAAAGGAAAACATTTTCTTCAATATTATAGTGCAGCAATTTAAATTTTATGCAGTTTTTGAAATCCAGAGTTCAACAGTTTTCAAAATAGGACCTGCGCCATTTTATGTATTGTGCTTTATCCAAGGAAAAATTAAATTTAAAAAACAAGGAAATATTTTCAAGAAAATTTTAAACATAATGTGAAGGCTGAAGTAAAATATTCCCAAAATTCAAATATTCATTTCAAATTCGCGTGGACTGAGTTCGGTCAAATCGATGGGGAAATATCAGTTTTAGAGAAAATCGTCTTAACGTTTAGGTTCTAGCGTCTAGGTTTAGGGTCTAGCGTTGCACGAATGAAGGACTGATATATGGGCGGACTGACGGATGGATCCACGGACGGACCGAAGGACGGACCGACGGACGGAGAGATGGGCGAACAGACGGGTGGACAGACGGTTATTTTCCCGTCAGCCAATTTTTCGGTATCAAGCACCCACAAAATGTGGTTTCGTACTACATAACATATTAAAGGAAGTAATTTTCTACATAAAGTAACCTTCTTGCACCCACTATTAATTACCCACTTTTCGGTATCATGGCCCCACAATACGAATTTTTCTGTCGAAATATCGCAGTTATTTTTTGTTGCCGCGGAATTACAATACTTTCATTATACTACGTAAGTAGTATGCGAGGAAGTGAAATGATAGCTTTGGTGCCGGGGGGATGGCATGGCTCCCGAGGTCCCCTCTGGGTCCACCGCTCTCTGTGGGTCAAGTACGTGGCGCAAGGCGGACGCGACTGCGATGGGTCGGGGGTGTGGGCTGGGGGCAGGGAGCGAGGCGCCGCCGTTGCCCATCGTTTGCGTGTTAGCCCCCGGTGCTGCCGCTCCATCAAACGGCGGTTTGGGAAATGGATTCCCGATGGCGCCTCTGTAATGGCGATCTGATCGCGTTCGACTTCGTCCTCGGTCGCCCAGCCTTTCATCTCCGCGAGATTGACGCGGAGCAGTCACTGCAGCAAAACCTCTTCCCCGACGGTGTTCACTGCTCTGGAGCGGAGACCCAAACGGAGAGCCTGGGGAGCACGTGACCTCTTGAAAACGGAAATTAGCGACACTACAACAGCACGTACTTTCTCGCATCATTTCCACTTTTCCAATTTTCGAAAATTTGGCGAATGCGTCCTATCCTCTACTCGTGAAAGAATAACTACGAAAAATGCATTAACTTCACGCAGAAATTACAGAAAAAGTATGAAATTTCAGACATATTCACGAAAATGTAACGTGCACCATTTTTAAACTGGCATATAACCTATTCGAAGACGATCGTAAATTTAAAAAATTGATGCCATTTTTGAGAAAATTTAAAAGGTTAAGGCTTCATGTAAAGTACTCCCCAAAACTAAGATATCCGTTTTAGACTCGTAGGACCGTGGGTTCATTAAGATCGCTCGGGGAATATTAATTTTGGAGGAAACATTCTGAACGGTTTAGATGTTAATGTTGACAAACACACCGACTAACGAACAGGTGGACAGGCAGACAGACAGACTGACAGACAGACAGACAGAGTGACAGGCAAACTGACAGACACTGACCGACATACTGGCAGACATACTGACATACATACTGGCAGACAGTACCTGGCACCCTTCCGTGACAGGTCCCGCAATCTCCCAATAATTGGTTTCATTGAATGATGAGTGATTCCGGGTGCAATAGCTGTTAAGATCATTACTCTCGTAAGTGTAGTGCGTGTTTCTATCGCGATGATATTCTCCAGCTGGTTAGTGAGATCCGGCGGTGACCTACGTCAGCTTATACGGATTTTCCCCTACTAGGTATCTCTCTCTAGCTTGGCAATGTCCCAGTCGGCACAAGCTCCCAACTGTTCCCAGTCTCCCAGTCTAAGCTGCCAACTGTTCTACCGACATGTGTGGTAGTGTATTGCATGTGAATGTACATGTGTTGTGAGGAAAGAACGAGGTAGTGGAAGGAAAGATCGCCCGCGGTCCGTGACCCATTTCTTAGAATACTGTTTAGTCATTGGCCAGGTTTAATCAGAGAAACCACTGAAAACTACTGATCAGAGAAGCCAGCCGCTGAAATTCTTCTCAGTTAGCGACCTAGATGACAAAGTGAGTATAAAAAATCCTGCTACTGTCAGGACTCGAATCTCAGGACCCCCGATCAGAGGCACTGCAGTGACATCAATTGATGCCCTAAGTCACATCTGCTGGTGCCCAATAGCTGGTATGCTCGAGTCGTCAAGCGTTGTCTTTATGCTCTTCGCTACCTATGTTGATACTTTTGTGCTACGATTGCTTAAATCTGCCTTTCTTTCCTTCCTTCGTCCTTTCTTTCTTTCCTTCTTTCTTTCTTTTCTTCTTTCTTTCTTTTCTTCTTTCTTTCTTTTCTTCTTTCTTTCTTTCCTTCTTTCTTTCTTTTCTTCTTTCTTTCTTTTCTTCTTTCTTTCTTTTCTTCTTTCTTTCTTTCCTTCTTTCTTTCTTTTTGTTTACCGACCATCAAACATAAAAACGTCTCTGGAATCACAGTCTAGATATCTGACGGTTGGCGGAGATTTTCTTAAATTAATGGGGGGTGGTCTAAGAGCGGCAGTGTGATCACCTCTGCCAAAGGATGGGTCCGTGCCCCCCTGTCTGAGGAACTGTTCCAGATTCTATTGGATTTAACCTAAGGAAACCGCGAAAAAAAGCCGATCTGGAAAACCGGCCTCTTGAAGTATCATTTAGGCTGTGGTCGTCTTCGTCCTAAACTATTCAGCTGAAAGCAAAAATCCGCGCAGATCAGTATTCGAACCAGACTCTCAACAACCATCAAGAACAATCTCCCAGACTTCAAAAGTTGACTTGCAAGAATAATTGAAAATAACGAATTGGTAATAAATTGTTATCTCAATTAGTAAATTACATAATTTCATATTACAAAATAGTTTATTGTCTATTGCGATGTATTGGGGTTAGGACAAGGAGTGCATTTTCATTTTAAGAACTGAACTTCTTCTCGACTTGCGTAGTTTCGTGTTAATTGCTTATCGGCGCGATGTTCCTCGTATTCGATTTATGGTACGTGACCCGTTTGTTGGAGTACTGCTCAGGCATTCGCCTGGTGTGGATCGGACAAACACGAAAAACTACCGGTCAGAGCAGCCGTCCGCCAAAATTCTCTAGACAGCGCCAGAATTCGACCTAGCTATCTAGCTAGTGCCGAAAACCCCGTCACTGTCGGGACTTGAATCCTAGGTCCTCCCACTCAGAATAACTGTAGTGGCAGTACCCCCCTCCCGCATTTGATCTCAGCTTCCACTGCACTGACGCGCTATATACAATGGGTAACCAGAAATATCTCGGCCGTCAAAATGCTTGTTTAGCCTACTTTATTCTCCCTTTCCGTGTGTGCACTCAATCTTGATATACCTGTATATAATTACGTAAAAGTGATAGATTGCAAAAGAATCGAAGTACTTAAATGGCTGCGAAATGGTTCATTAGCTTTGTTATTAATTGAAAACTTCGGGAAGAATAATATATTATTAAAAAAATTGATTTTTCGTAGAAAACATTGTATACTCATGCAAGCAATCGCTTTAACAGTATCTCACTCCCCTTCTGTTCTATAGCGTTCTTTCTTTTTACTTTCTCTCTACGGAGTAGCAATGCTGCGCGAAGAAACGGCGAATTTTCGGCAGGAAAACTGATTTCAGGGCCTTAGTAACAAAAAAGTGAATAAATTCAGTTGCTAACACGTAGTGTCCTCTAATACGTGGTGTAGGAAGAATCCATGTTTTGTGGGTCCCTGAAACAAAAGAATCGAACGAGGACAAAAAGTCCGTCGGTCCGTCGGTCAGTCGGTCCGTCGGTCCGTCGGTCAGTCGGTCCGTCGGTCCGTCGGTCCGTCGGTCAGTCGGTCCGTCGGTCCGTTAGTCCGTCGGTCCGTCGGTCCGTTCGTCTGTTCGTCTGTCTGTCCATCTGTGAACAACGCTAACGGCTAAACCGTTCTGCCGATTTTCTCTAAAATTGATATTCCCCAATCGATGTAACTTTTGTCGCGGCCCCTGGAATTTGAAACCGTTATTTTGATTTTGGGGAGTGCATGAAGTCCCTGGGAAATTTTCAAAATTTTCAAAAAAATAGCTACATCGATTTTGATTTAATTTAGGTGTTGGATAGTGTGAAGTACGTTTAAGACAATAGTACGTTTAATACAATTTACTCCTCAATCTTGAGGAGTAAATTTGAGAATCGCAGCCGGAGTAAAAATATAAGGGATCTTGCTAGGATACCTTGCTTTCAACTTCGAAGAGCTACTTTCACAATATCACTTTTTTAAACACTATTTTATTAATGCTTATGATATCGCCCATGTCTTCAAATAAACATTTTCGGATCTTGAAAACAATTTTTTTTAGAAAAGCGTTAACAAGTAATGATCTCAAAAACATATAAACAAAATTAAATGAGCTAAATTTTGAATTAATGGTAACGCTGAGTACAATACTTAACAAACAGATTTGAACGCTGGCAAAGACAACAATTGTTAAATAAAGCGTTGAGGAAAAGCAAATTTAATTGAATATTTTTTCAAACAATACTACTGTATTCAACTTTTTAAACATTTATAACGTATTGATGATATATAACGTTTCAATATTTTGATATCTTATAAAAATTTATAATATAACACTTATAATATATTTTTTCAATGAACGAAATCCAGCCCATGTGTCAATACGGTCCATCCGATGCTGATGTCTTGGCACGAATCTACAAAATTCCTCCGACCGCTACCAGCTTTCGTAACTCTTCTCGAGTTTCTTCTCTGATGTGAGGAAACAATATGCTTCTGCCATTCAAGGTTGCTGGACCAAAACAACCAGACTCCGTAACGAAATTTTTATCAGATTACAAGCTCCAAATAAAAGCTACACAAAACAGCATATTGCGTGCATAATTTGACCCGTTTTCTTTGCCACCATGAACAGAATGGTGTCAGAATGTATCGCATGTGTTTATTTATTTGCGTAAATTAGACGGAACTGCTGAAAATCTGAAGGCTTCGTTTCGCAATAAGCTTGAATTTATTTGTGGCAAAATGTTTAGACAGGTTTTTACTCTTTGAGGTATTATTGTTCTCTCGCTTGCGTGGTTTAGAGAGAGTGATGCACTAATCGTAAAACCAATGGTGCTACCAAAACACATAAGTTCTGTAATACATTTGTAGTTATCGGGAACATAATATAATGACATTGCAACTTTTATCCTACTTTATAGTTAGGCATCCTAAAACCCCAAAATATATACTTATTTAAAATTTCGTAAAAACTATTCTTCAATTCTGAAAAACTTGTACACGAAATAATTTAAAGATCTAATATTGGGGAAGCTACTGAATTAACAAAGAATCTCTCTCGCTAAGACTGAAGGGTCGTAGCTGTCTCGGCTCGTAGGGTCACGGGTTCGAATCCCATTAAAGCACAGATTTTTTTTTGTCCTTACGTGTTCTTCCAGCAGTTTCCCTACAGTTAAAACAATCACAGTGGTCTCTACATGTCAAAATTGTTAAAAATAAACCAAATAATAAAACAAATTTAAAAAAAGAATCTATCTCTCAATATCGAGCGTGAAGCATTGCTTTGAAAACTTATCTTTCTCCCGTAATAATTCAAATTACGAGAAAACTACCATAATTTGAAAAAGTGAATATACACTCATTTAAAGGTGTGATGCTGTAGAAAAGAACGCAGTAACAAAAAATTTTTTTTCTTTACTTTCGAAGTTTTTTTCGAGGAATTTCGAGGGTTCTTTAATTTCGAAGGTTTTCTTTAATTTCGAAGAAAGTACCCCCGCCCCCGAAAATGCAATATTCCAACTTTTGAAATTGCAGAGGTTAAACCAACCAATGCCAGATTATTAAGAAAACTTTCCTTCGAGAAAAAATGTAAAGAAAAATGTTGAAACATTGTTTGAGAAAATGTTTTCGTATTTTTTAATTAACCTGATTTCACTGAAAATTACTTGAAAGGTGTTTATATTTGCAAAAAATTTGTACTTTATATTATTTAAAGATACAATTTTGAATAATAAATTTCGTTAAGGAAACATACTAACAGCCTTTCCCCTTCAGAACTTGATAGCCCCAATTAAAAAATGTAGATTTTAGTCATTTTCTGTGGTAACATTCAAGATATCATTTCAATAAATAATTATAAGTTATAAATAACTATAAGTCAACAAATACAAATAAATTTTCAATTCACATGGATTAAACATTCTTTATAACGAATGCATCAAGTTGGCTGGACTCTAAACTCAAAACCCCCCTCCCCCTACTCAAAGAACAATTTTAGTTGACCCACAGTCAATAATGTAGTTGTAGGAAGAATGCAGTTTTTTTGTTTTCTTTTACTTTTCTGCAATTTTCGAAATTTAAAAGATTTTACTTAAAATCGGACCAGCACCATTTTCATAGACGTACTTTACTTTATTCGAGGAAAAAATTAAAGAAATAATTTGAAATCAATATTGGAAACGAATTGTCTTAGAGTCTTCAAGAAATATACCACTAATTATTTTTAAATCGCAAAATCACAGAGATCGATGTGGAAATATTCATTTTTCTACCGCATATAGCTTAACGACGACAGTCAGAGAGTAATGTTTTTCATACGCTAGAAAGCTTCAGGGTCGAATGTTCTTTTTCTATCTCCAGATGCCCACTTATATTTTACCTTCCTCTTAAATATCTTTTTTAATTCTTGAATTCTGGTGTTATGTTGTTACGTTTTTGACAGTTTATTTCTTTTATTTCAATTTTTTTTCTATAAACCCGGTTCGACATATAAAATTCGTAATATAAATAATACAAAAAACCGTAAAAAGATAAGGGATTCGACACAAAAGGTGCGTGTTTCAGTGGTTACGACTTAGTAAAAAACTACATAATGAATTTTCTATAGTTTTTCGTTATTTTAACACTTCCTTAAGAACAGTTCCTTAAGAACGGATCACGGACAGCATGCAATCTTTTCTCCCTCTTCCTTGTCCTATCCTCATCGCTTACATACATGCACTTACATGCACTACACTACCACACACGTTGGAATCTTAGAGTTTGTCCCCGCTGGGGGTGATACCTTATTGGAGAAATCCCCGCACATCAACCTATAAGTCGGAGCTGGATCTCACCATATAGCGGATGAAGATTACGTCCGCTTCCTACAGGGAGGAACGTGCACTACACTTACGAGACTAACAATCATAGCAGTTGAGAGCCCAGAGATACAAAATAATCTGTCAACCTACCGAAATCATTGGTCAAAAGAAAGCGAGTAAAGCGAGTGTAAGTTTAAAGGCGGCTACACGCATTAGTTATTCGGCGAGTAGCGAGCAACCGCTCGCCGAATCCCAAGTAATGTGGATGAGTTGCTTGATATTTGCCGAGAGACGAACATTCGGTGCTTGTCCTATCAACCGTGTGTCGATCGTTTGGACACATCAAAGGAAGCGGACATTCGCCGAACACATCAGCTGTAGCTCACTGCTCAGCGAATGCCGAATGTGTGGAGCCGCCTCAAAGGCCCATTCACAATGCAAACAAACATAAGCATGGCGTTAACATAAAAGTTAGGACTACGTTCATAATCGGATTCATTCTCAATTCCGTCGCGTAAGCATAACACGTAAGACATTAACTTAAAAGCTTGCAACATTCAAGCTTCTGTGCGTATGCTTATGTAAAAAAATGAACCAATCACCTCAAAATCGAGTATTGAAGTCGATAGATCGAACAAAAGACTGGTTTTCCAAATAGCTTTGTTGATTTTCGGCGGTTTCTGCATTGTTTTGTAGCGAACGATCTTTTTGCTGTTTAATTTTGTTGTAGTATTCATAGTATGATATAGTTTTAATTTTTATTGAAATTTAAACACCTCACCTAACGTAACCTAACCTAACCTAACCCAACCCATGGCCGTGAGACCGAGACGCCGCTGGTAGGCCTTAGCGTGTGTCACAGTACATACATCCATGTTTATGTATACGTGTGTGTGTATATACATAAAAGTAGATTCTCACAACCAACCAATAATAACTACAATGACCCACAGACAATAGATAATCTTCGCTTACTCTTATGTTGGACATTGTGAATACTTAAGTCTATCACTTGTTAAAGTTTATATATACGCGTTATGGTTATGTTTACGGTTGCATTGTGTATGGGCCTTTAGGGCGAAAAAGCAGACGCTGCACCTACCGAGCCGTGAAAAAAAATCATTACACTTACGAGAACAATGACTATAGCAGTTCACGCGCTCGGAGACAAAACAATCAATCAACCGAAACCATTGGTCAAAAAGATGCGTGTGAATCGACTGTAAGGGAGGTAAATGCAGGCGCTCTACCTACCGAACCGTGAAAAAATGCACTACACTTACAGGACCAATTACCATATACGTTAACTCGTCCGGCGACACAAAATAACCGAACCCATTCTTCAAATGGAAGCATGGGAAGCCAAGCAAGCAAGGAAGCAAAGGAAAAGGAAGCATTCTTCAAAAGATAAATCGAGGGACCAAAACCAAGTGATGCACCTACCGAACCGTGAAAACACACACACACACTACAGTTACGGGACTAATGACCATAGCGGTCGAGCGCTGCACCTACCGAACTGCATGACGGGCCCGAAGACGGAGCGGTCGCGCACGGTGGAGCAGTTCCAGCGCGCGTTGCGGAACTGGCGCTGGCACTCGAGGATGGCGGAGCGCGCCGCGCGGGCCACCACGGCCATGTGGTCGGGGCGGTCGCGGCACACGCGCTGCTGGCGGCGCGTCAGCCCCGGCACGCCCCGGCACGCGCCCGCGCCTGCGTCGATGTACGCGTCGGGGCCCAGCACGCCCATGTAGCTGCAACACACAAGCGCACGCCGCCGTCACTAGAGATGCGACGTGACAACAAAACAGAGTAATTCGAAATGAAAACATCTGTGACGTCGTCATGAGATGAGGAAGAACACAGACACGGAGTTTACTGTACATATTTATTTACAATAGTTTATTACACTATGTACACTCCTAAGGAACACTCCTAAGGAACGCTGCTCTCCATAGCACTCCGACTCCTGAGACGAGCCGCCTCAGTATTTGCCAAGAGAACCCCAGCTCGCTACACTAGCGCAGCCCCTGGTCTCTTGTCCCGTGGCGAAAAGCCACGTCTCGCAAGACGCTGCTCGCGATCACCTCCGCACATCGCTATGATCAAACTCGAATGCCAAGGAAGCTTATTTCACCCGCCTCCCTTGCGAGGCATCACGTGACCGACCTCCCATGCACAAAGCTTCATTTCCGCTCGAGATTTGGCCGGCTGCAGATGGAGCCTGACTAGGGATGCGACGTCGACGACAAAATAGCCAAGTCCGAAATGAAAACATCGATGTTATCATGCGATTTTTATAACTTTGCGATATAGCTAATAACTTTGCCAGATATGATGTACGCGTCGGGGCCCAGCACGCCCATGTAGCTGCAACACACAAGCGCACGCCGCCGTGACTAGGGATGCGACGTCGACGACAAAACAGCCAAGTTCGAAATGAAAACATCGATGTTATCATGCGATTTTTATAACTTTGCGAGATAACTAATAACTTTGCCAGATATGATGTACGCGTCGGGGCCCAGCACGCCCATGTAGTTGCAACACACAAGCGCACGCCGCAGTCACTAGTGAGGCGACGTCGACGACAAAACAGAGTAATTCGAAATTAAAACATCGATGTTATAGAGAAGTGGTGTCAAGGTATTCTATTGGTGGCAATGGCACGCATGGTGGCACTGTAGCATGCCACGAGCTTCTCTGCGCAACCAGCGTCGGGAAAGGAAACTATTAGTAACCCCGCCGTTTTACAATAGGGATGGCGTTGTCTCTGGTGGCAGGGTAATGAACTGCGGGGAGGGGCGATTTTGTTGTGTCACTCGTGCCATGGACTCCCGCTCGTGGCATCGACCTTGACAACACTGTTATAGTGCGATTTTTAAAACTTTGTCCCTCAAGGCCCGTCTTCACGATGGAATATGTCACGGTATTTCGCGCCTTTTTCAGTCGTGTCGCTAGATATCGCATAATCGCGACCGTATCAAGCTGTGCTTGCCATCATTCGACGTCTAGAGGCAGGACCGAGAAGGACGTGAAATGCCGTGTGATATTCCATCGTGGCCATAGGGACTTGAGGGGCAAAGTTATAAAGGTCGCACTATAATATATCGAGCAAAAACTGTCGATGTTCTGAAGCTGGTTTAGTAACTATAACATGGAACAACACATATTTTTTTTGGCAGCGGTCGGGTACAATAATACCGTATATTTACGCTAATCTTTCGACCAAAAGCAGTCCTCAAAATCGTGGCGCGCATTAGATTTCATGGCGCATATAATTCGAGTATAAATCCGTTCCGTAGAACGACAGTAACGTCATTCAATTGCTTCGTTTATTACCTCGCAATGGATTACTCGAGTTACAAATTCAACTTTGTTAACTCATCCTTTCAACTTTTTATCATTGGCGTATTGTTGAAGGTTCTTAGTTACGATATGGAGGGCAAACAGATATCGTCTTTGATCTATTGTTGTATTACATAAATTTAAATAAAATACCGTACCTATTATTCTGTCAATGATGAGCATTACATTCGATTCAAACGTTTTTTTACTTTCTCACGCTATAATGCTGCGCGCAAAACGGCGAATTTTTCGGCAGAAAAACTCTTTATTACTGTGCCCAAAATCGTTATACATATCGTCGCTTTTCCGGAATACTGATATAGCTATAAAAAAATAGAAAATCGAGATTTTATGGTGAATTAGTTAAAAATCATTTGTATGTGAAGTAAGTCTTATCTCTGACATTATACCAATTGACGCTTGGTATTTCATGCATTGTTATTTCATGAAGTTCGCCATTTATTTTTATGCAATAATGGCCAAAAATTCACTTTATGAAATACATTGTCATGAATTTAAAAAAATACAAGGAACAATGTTTTTGGATATAATTTTATATTTTCGATTAATGAGAAACAAATAAATTATCAGATAAATTAAATCGTGGTTATTAAAACGTGGAAATTAAATCTGTTGTATTCACAAATCACAATCAAACAGTAAATTAAAGACATGTGTCATTGCGCCTCTTAAATTGCGTAATTGCACTCCCATGTAGAGAGTTTTAGTTCACACACTTATTCAACACAATGAACTAAAAATTCACAAAATCATCCTATTCATTTAACAGTATAAATGAATCGTACTTTTATTACAAGAAGAGTATCATATTAAAAATCAAACTGCAGAGACTTTTCAATCTTTTTACAGAAGGTCAATGCCATATAAACTCTATTCTCAAAAATTCATAAACAGTTTTGTTCTGAATGTTTAACAAGCATTTTCAAAAAATATTCATTTGATTTAGGGGTACACAAATTAATTGAGAGTTACAAAACGTTTACGATTTTACTACATATACACAACTGACTCAAACGCACAATTTAATTTATTGCAAGATATTTGTCTCTGGAACATAAGTAAAATACTTTTTGTATTGCAGATGTTCAACGGACATAAAACAAGAAAGTGTAATAAAGCGTAGGGGAAAGGGAGACAAGGGGAACGAAAGCGAAGCTCCCTACTAAACAATAAAATAGGGGGCAAGGCGGCTCCCTTCCCTTAAGAGCCCTTATCGAAGCACAGTCACGAGCTGGCGCTGTACGGCATACGCTAAATCTGAAAGGAGTTCCGAACACCATCTGGTTGGTGTAGTAGTAGGATACGAACAAAGCTTTTAGAACAAAACACCATGACTCATTTCAAGTGCAAATCAGCTAGTTCAGAAGAATCAACAGAGCAGGATATTAAAACATTCTATTGTGTCATCTTGAAAATAGCTGGGTATTTGAGAAGAATGGTGTTGATAATCGGGGCTGCAATCATAGCAAATTTTGTTCTCAGAAGCGCTCTTTATTTAATGTTTGAAAGCTATCTAAAAGTGAAGAAAAAAACGGTTTAATCACAAGTTCCAAAAAAAAAGATGCTTTATCTTGCTCAAATATTGGTTTACGTGGGGTTCGGTATACCCATGCCCTCAGACAGTCCCGGTAAACATTTACTTTCAAAATCTCTCGGGGTTTTTGGATACTCCAAAATAAAGAATTTATAACAAAAGATCACACGTTACGTAAGTTTTTTTATTGAGAAATGAGCAAAATTACAATTTTTTTCAAATCTACACGGGAAAACATATCCCAGATTAATTACCGAAAACACTATTCAAAAAGGTTTATTTATTTATTGTAAAAAAAAAATAAGAACTACAAGCGAAGTGTACTCTCGTAAAGTTTTCTTGAGCTCCAGAATCCCCAATCCTCTTTTTTCCTGCACCCAGTTGCATTGAGAATGAAGGTTCTTCAGAGCAAGGTGGGCAACATTCGAAAACTCGACATATTTCTCCGATCAGTACACTCGTAAGGTTTGGTTGTGCATTTCTCAATCTTATTAGTGTTACGCTACAGAATTACTGCAAGTTAATATTGATTCGTTCACAGTGAAATGAACCCTCTTGACTCTATTCTTCTGACCGGATATGTTAATAAGCTGGTTGTGCCAGTACAGCCCATTACGTTCAATCTGAAGACCGATGAGCATGACCTCCCAAATTAAGGCTGCACTTAACGCAAAACGAAGATTCGAGAGTTTGACTCCTGCCCCCAGCGATTGAATTGGCCGCTGGCCCGCACTGCACTGCCTGGGTCAGGGCTTCGATTCTCGCCGCTTTCCACCAGAGCAAGTGGCAAAGAGGCTTTGTCGTTTTAACACAATGAAGGCCGATTAACAATGAAAATACAGTCGACTCCGGTTATAGTGAACTCGTATGTAGTGAACTCTCGGTTATAGTGAACTCCAGTCACTGGTCCCATTTCATTAACAAATAAGTAAATCTGAACCTCGGCTATAGTGAATGCAGCAAATACGACGTCGTGGAAATTAGTTCCCTCCTGGAAGAATATATCACGTCAGTGCCACAAATTCCAACACTAAACATCTTGAAAAAATAGCGTCAGCCAAAGGTCATAATCAAAGAAGTCCTTCCTGAGGTGACGGTAGCGGACCAGGAATGGGCACCTAACCGATAATCTTAAGCAACTTATTTTTACTGTGGGAACAAAGACCGTATCCTGCGTGGGCTGCAACTGGCGGCGGCGAAGCGCGATTGCTTGCTTCAGTTTCCATCCTGGTCTTACTTGATATTTCGCGGAACAAAGCGCGTTTTGTTCTTCGTAGGCGACAGGAAACACGCGACTGCCACAGCCTGGCGATATCCGCCTTGCCGCGCCGAAAAGCGATCAGTTTCATTAGTCGCATCCGCCATCTCCCTGCCGAAAGTATCTCGTAGGTTATAAGGCGAGTAAAAGGCCTCCGGAGTATGGGATGGCGTTCCAACAGTGCAAGAGACATTGAAAGGTGTGAAGACTGCATTACGATAGTAAGACACTGAAGACAATGCAGAATCAAGTATGGAGAGAGCACAAACTCTGGAGAAGGATATAAAGAAACTACTAGTGAAAAAGTACGAAGCAAACAATTGAAAATAATTTATTTTTAAGGACACATAAAGATATTGAAATTTTCAGTTCGTGTTGTTAATGAATGTTGCTGTATCTCTCTATATTAATAATATCAATCATTATGGAGAAATTCCATTTAATTTTAACATCATTATATATACTAGTACTACAAAAACCGCATCATCTTGCTCTCAGGTGTAATCTGCAATATAATCCTGAAAATACACCACGATTTGACAAAAAAAGAATGATAAAGCTAATGGAATCATAAACAACATAATATACATAAAATACATGATTATCAATTTTTGAGAGCATATTGGATTGGGAAAACACAGAATGCCCATTTTCTTTAGGTGATGCAGTTTCGTTGAGCACTATTATATAGTGAACCTCGGATATAGCGAACAAAAAATGTTAGTCGTCAGAAGTACACTATAACCGGAGTTAACTGTGTTAATCTGACCCGAGAGACATGAGATAAACTTGCACTTTTATCATAAACATGAACGCATCATTTCCAATGACAGGAGTTTTCAACGTGGAAACAGCCTTTCATCGATATCGATACAATAAATACTCAGCACAGAAGTCCTCAATACAATTACACCACATAAAGTAAAATGGACGGGATCATTATTTGATTATAATTATTTCGTACATCATGAGCACCATGAATGGAGGATTTCATGACGAAAATGTTGAATGCAATTTATGCTTTTACAAAATGTATTCGTTTCTAATACGCTTAACTTTGACTAACTAAGACTTTAGATCTACGCTATAGTATGTTGTTCTTAGATCACGTAGACGTGAACGTGAAAGTTCGAAACTATAGAGTACTTGGCTACGTTTACTATATCTACTGACGTATATTTTCACTATCACCGACGCCCCGCACTCTTGCTCCCAATTTTGGATTCTGATTATTAAAAGCTTCTGAGTTTACCGATAAGTTCACGAGCTGTTTAGGAGCAAACTGGAAAAGTGAACAAGCGGTACTAATGAAGACTATTGCACAAAATTATTAAATAATAAAATATTGGGCAAGAATAAAGTTAATTAACAGATCAGTGTGTAAAATTGACTGTATTTAGACTGTAAGATTGGTTCTTTACCTTATAGCTTATTGGAGTAGTGTGAAGTAAATAAGCGAATAAACAGATGTCATAGCAACATCGTTCTAACGTTTCGTCTGTTCAGTAAGGAGGTGAGAGTAGGACAAAACCGATAATTTTCGGAATTTTAGGAATACTCGTACTGTGGATAGACACCAGTGGAAATGTCCTCGTGAATGTTCCCACGAGAAACACTATGATTCAGTTGCAGTAAAGTGATACTTGAATGCCTTTGGTGAAAATTACAGGAGTGAAATACTCGCCTCATATAGCCATTGTCCTTTTTTTTAATACAGATCAAAATAGATAGATGTGACTTCTTAATAAAGGTCAATCTGCGATTTGTGCCTGACCGCTGGCCGCTTACTGAGGTTGCCGCTAAAAAGAGGAAATATTTCCACGTGACATACGGACAAAACAATCGGTTCTACGACAAATTACTATTAGTGGAGTCCACCGCTTTATCGTGGTGGCCGTTTGAACAGGTTTCACCGCAATTTACTTGCATTGAATAGTAGACCAAACACGTGACACGTTGGAGAGGTCTCCCAAACTAATTTGGGCTCGGAGCCCCTCGACGCTCCAATTCTCCCTTGCCGGCCACGCAGCCAGGTCAGGGCTTCGATCCTCGTTCCCTCCCCTCCCACTCGCGCCAGAGACGCAGACGTTGCGCCGCCCGCCCCCGCCGCGCCTTTGATAGGGAGAGGTCAGTTCTCTGGAGGGTTCGCAGCCCGCGGGGGCCCTCGAAGAGGGAGGGGGGAGGCAGAGGTAGAAGAGGGGAGGATGGACTGCGTCAGCGCTGCCGGCGGCAGCGGTGGGGGTGGTGAAGGGTCAAGAGAGAGACGAACTCCAACCGAACACGTGTGAGCCTCGCGTCAGCAACCTCTGGAATATTCACGCTCGAGATTTAATAATATGTCGTCCATAAACTACGCAAGCCCAAAGACGGGGGAGGGGGTTTGAAGCAGCGTTAAGCTGCGTTACTTACGGGTAGGGGGTGTTAACTCAGTTTTACATAATGATGAAAACAGGAAACATTTACACGTGATATATGGACAAAACAATCGGTTTTACGAATACCTTTCTCCCTACGGAGGAGAAGGTTAATGCTGCGCGAAAAGACGGCGAATTTTCCGTAGAAAAAACTCTTATTACAGAGCCCTGGTAAAAGTAGATAAATTTAGTCGCTAAATTTAGAAAAAAAACTCTATCACCTGGTGTAGCCGGAATCCACGTTTTGTGGGTTCTCCATACCGAAAAATGGAATGACCGATAAACGTCTGTCTGTGAATAACGCTAGCGGCTAACCGTTCAGCCGATTTTCTCCAAAATTGATATTCCCCAATCGATCTGGCTGATGTTGCGGACTCTTGATTTTGAAAGCGAAATTTTAATTTTGGGGAACACTTTACATGAAGCTCCTGGTACATTTTCAAAAAAATGGCTCCATCGTTTTTTATTAAATTTTGTAGTGGGATAGTGTGAAGGACGATTAAGAGAATGGCGCAGCGCTCATTTTCGTTAAAAATCCTGATTTTTCGAAAATTGCAATATTTGAACATTTTTTCCGAGTCTTTCTACAACTAAAATATTAAAGATAGAGATTTTTTCCCTTAATAAAATATGTACCTTAAAGGTATATTTTGAAATTAGTTTATGAACAATTTTTCGAAAAATTGAATACTATTTCCATGAAATTACGGGGGAGAAAGTACGTGCTGTTTTAGCAGCACTAGTTATTAATTTTTAACAATATTGCTAAAATAATTCACTTCATTTAGTCACACACTAAGACATTAAGGTATCAGAGAAATCAATTGAAATTAGTGGTGCTACAGAATGGCACAGACTTTCCCGTATTATTTTTATATTTCCCTGGGTCTTCGCTAGCTACTTGGAACTGCCATATACTCTTTTTTCCCAGCTGCCACCTATCACCTCCAAAAGTACATTTTTTTGGTCATTTTCTTAATTTTTCGGTTTTCTATTTGTAGAACGGAAATATTAATAATAGAATATTAAAGAAGACAAAAAGCTAGTCCTAAATGGCAATTTTGTTTTAAAAATTATGTGCCGTTTTAAAGAAAATGGCGTTTTAGCGCTACTAGAAATGCGAAATTTGAAGCTCATTTTCACAGAAAACTTTTGAGTTTTCAAAATACTTTATTTTAAGTTATCTCAAGCACACTCACAAATATAATAATGTTTACAAACTGCTGGTAATGTGCATATTCAAGATGTGAGAGATCTTTCAAAAAAATTACATTTAAATATTTTTTTAAAAAACAAAAAATTACTCAAAATAAACTTTACGTCATATTAAAGAGTGTAGTTAGCACTATCCGTTACAAAAGTTTGAAGAGAAAGTATGCAGCCATATATGAGAAAATGGCGTTTGAGCGCTTCTAAAAATGCCAAAATTTGAGCTACTTTTCACAGAAAACGGTTGTGTTTTCGAGAAACTTTACTTCACATTATTTTATGCACATGTACTCGTAAATATAATAATGTGAAAAAATCGCCGATAGTGTAAATATTAACGACGTGTGAGACAAGTCAAAAAAATTACATTTTTTCAATTTTTGAAAACACGAAAGAATAGAGCAATATGACGTTTCGTTACTTCATAAAATACATTAGGCACTATACCCACCAAAAGTTTCAAGAAAAAATTTGAAACCGTTTTTTAGAAAATCTTGTTTTTGTAATTTTTTAAAATTGCACATATTGAACGCAATGTTGCGCGAAAACTACTAAAATTTTCAAAACAATGTACATGACCTTAAACAAAGAACTCACTTTGGAGAGCACATTTTATTTGAAGAAAAAATCTCTATCTTCAATTTTGTAGTTGGAGAAAGACGCCGAAAAAAATTCAAACTTTCACAATTTTTGAAAATTCAGAGTTATCTGTGAAAATAGGACCTATGCCACCTTAATAAGTGTATTTTACTCTATTCATAGAAGAAGTTTAAAGAAAACATTTGGCGCCGTTTTTGAGAAAATTTTGAAAATGTCCAGGGGGCTTCATGTAAAGTACCCCCAAATTTTGAAGAATAATTTTCAAAATCTCAAAGCTTCGACTAAAACCAGATCGACCGGGGAATATCCATTTTGGAAGAAATCGTACGTATGGTTTAGGCGCTAGCTGTGTTCACAGACGGACGGACAGACGGACGGACGGACGGACGGACGGACGGACGGACGGACGGACGGACGTTTTCCTTTCAATTGTTTTTCGGTATCAAGGACCTAGAAAACAGGGTTTCTGGCTACACCACGTGCTAGGGGATTTTTTTTCTTAATTTAGCAATTGGATTTTTCCACTTTTTCGTTATCACGGCCCGGCAATGAATTTTTTTCCGCCGAAAATTCGCCATTTTTTCGCGCAGTACACGGAAAAGTAAAAATATAAAAAAATTAAAGAAATTATTATGTATTTGTTACATTAAAAGGAATTTTTATCACTGGTATATTGATTGAAAATGATAATTAACGAAGAAAATATTCGAACTGATCTATAACATATTTTAGAATCCAATTAAGTCGGCACAGAAGTATTTCGCTCGTGCATGATTATTTATGAAAAAAAGTTGAGAATTTTGATATTCCCTCTTACTAAGTCTAAGTTTTCTTTATGAATTTTGAAAGCAGAGAAATCCTGCCAATTGTTTTAATAATATACATTAATATTGGTAAGTAATTTCTAAATTAAATTAGTTAAGATTGATAAATTTCCTGTTTGAATGTAGGATCGCTGGACTGCGTTCTAAATAGGGCCAAGATATTTGAAATTTTAAAAGGAAATAAAATTGATAGAGTAGTTTGTCACTGTTTTGAATTCCTCGTAGCAAATATTTCTCGTAATAATTGTGACAGTGTTTTACAGATTGATATTCTGAGAAAACAGTTCGAAAAAAACCTCTCATATAGAAACACAAACATTTCTCCTCGTTTACTGTCTACAGGCTTGTTTCTGCTGTAAATGCTATTTGACAAGTGATATACCATGTAGAAACATATTCTTACTTGAATAGCCCGCAATGACTTATAAAATGCTCGCAGTACTTAACATTGTACATCAGTAATTACGTGAAAACTTACAAAATATGTAAACTTTGCGAAACGGAGAAGAACAAAATCATTCCAAATTATTCCATTGTTCAAATCGTTTAACAGTGAAGATCAGTTTCAAAGTGGTGATAAAAGAGCACTCATTTTCTTGTAATATTTATAACCGTTGTGTAATATCTACTATTAAGTAACGTCTATCCTACTGACACATCTGAAATATTTGCAAATAGTTTTTCTGTCGACAATTTGTCGTTTTCCTACGCAGGAATATAATACTTTCTCTTCTTAGAAAGTAGGGCGAAAAAGTAAAATAATTCACATCTTTAATTTTCGAAAATTCAAAACTTACCATAAAAATGGCACTTCTCCAATTTAATTCGGTGTATTGTGCTTCCTACTTACAAACATGTTCAAGAAATAAAAGAATGTTCCACGCGGGCTAGAATTCTAAACTGAGAACTTGCCAACGTGTTACCACCCAAACTATTTAATATTACAGAAAAAGGGACTGGGAATGTATTATTCTCAGGGTTCCTTAGTTTCAAAATCTCAGAAAATTCTCTCAAAAATTAGTGAAAATTACTCTCATTTAAAAAAATGTTCAATAGATTAAAACACTAAAATTGGGGAATAGACTGGATACAAAATACATACTAGCTTCAATATTGAAGGACTAGGACAGGTACGAAAAATAATTGAACTTTGTCGTGGTGATCCTCAAGAGGCAAAACAACTACCATTTTGGAAAAGATGTACATAAAATGATTTAAATTATCTTATATTGAGAAATAGATTCAATTAAGAAAGAAATATGTATTTCAATACGGATGTATAGGATAAGGACAGTTGTAAGCGAATTTTTCTTTTCATTCAAGCAAAAAAAAATTTCAAAAGGGATATTTTTATCATGTTCATGTATTTTATAAATAGTCACTATTCACTCACAATTGGGGGAAACGACTATTTTTTTACAAAAATTTCGTGTTATTGATTAAATATCTAATTTTGTCAAAAACTTTTGCGGGATCAGGGCACCTCAAAACGTGTATTGGGATCAAAATCTTGACGTGGATATTTTGTAGCATTACGTACATCTACACAATGTGTACGAGAAAGTAAAAATACTGGAAGGCAATATTTTGCTCGTGTCCATTACAGGAGATACATGCGTGCCATTTTCTTTCAAGGAGACGTTGACCCTTCTACATGTTGCGGCGACTTTGTGGATAACGGTCTCAATTATATTTGCAATAATTTCCTCCGTACTGTGACCGAAAATGAAAAAAATGGTCGGTTTATTTCAAACACTAATTTGAATCATATTTATTTAGTGCGCTTGCAGAGTTCATAATGTATTATTAATATTATTATTTATTTTTTAAGTCATTAATCCCGTAAATGTAATGCATGTTTTTATCCTGGAAGGTGGTGATCTTCCTTCGCTGGATGGTGGCATTCGGCGTCAACTTACCAAACGCAACGCTGAGTGAGCGCTATGCGAATTAGCTAATTCGAGTGCAAAGCTAACCGTTACTTATTTCGAATATCAAATTCAGGCCAGCAAATAATATTCCATACTTTATTAGGGATAGAGGAGCTCATAACTCTTTTCTAGGGAATGCAAGTTTTCCCTAAATCTTTTCCTAGCTTAGAGCTTAGATCGAAGGTTACAGCACTCTGAACAGAGGTATCGGCAGAGGTGGCTCAGGGCATAAACTAATGTCACCTCAGTACCTCTAACCGGGAGATCCTAGGTTCAAATCCCAACGGTGGCAGGATATTCGACACTAGCAAGGTAGCTAGGTCGAGTTCAGACGATGTCAGGTGGAGACTATAGAGTTTTTTTGTGGATTCGCTGATCAACACCAAGTGAATGCCAGAGCAGTACCCTAACAAACGGGCCACAGACCGAGCGCCATCTGACTATCCTCTTCCTTCACCTATCTCACACTTTATTTACAACCACTTACACGTACACGTACTACACTACCACACATGTCGGGAGGATCGTTGGAGTTTAGAGCTTCTCCTGGCTGAGGCGGTGGCCAGCTGGTGGGAGATACCTGGTTGAGAAAACCCCGCGAGCCAACAGGTCGGTCGACGCCGGATCTCATCATCCAAGAGGGGAAGATCACCGCCAACTCCCGAGGGAAAAACCATGCACTACACGTACGGGATTAATGATCTTAGCAGTTGACGCGACCGCAATTACTAATCAATCAATCAATTTAAACGAGAGGTGCTTCGGCAGGCAATATCTGGCAAAGCAACTCAAAGCTCGCAAAGTCAGCGTCTCCTGTAAGTGTTTAGTTGCCACATCTTTCCGTTCCGTTGCCATTTATGCACTTGAAGCCCGTTGCCTACCTTGGGTGGGTTGCGCGAGAAATTGTACTCTGTATATTTTTTTCCCAACTCAAAGCGACAAATACCACGGTATCCCCTCGTCTCGAATGGAGACAGCAAGCAAGCCTTTTAGAGCTCAGGACCGGATTCCATGGCGTAGGACAAGAGGAAGGTCACGAACGAAATGGACGGATGGAGTACAACATGGTATGATGGCAAGGAATCTGGACTCTGGTCGGAAGGTTGCTCCTTAGAAACGAGATGCAGGCGAACCTTAGAGCGTTGCACAGAATCAGAATTCATTAGAAAGATCGTTGTTGTTAGCTCTTAACAAAAATGTTTCAAAAAGCCACTTAAAACAAATATTAACGCGTTCATTCAACTTCAAATATCAGAATATTAATTTCGAGTTGACATTACAATGGTAGATACACTATATACGACTCACATCTTACCGTCTTGCAAGTTTTATTTCAGGAAAAACTTTTGCACCAAAGGTGAGAATTATCATTCATCTTATTTCTCGGAGTTTCATTAGAAAGAAATATAATTATTGTTAACCACTAATACGAATATATTTGTTATTTTTAGAAATATTTAATTTTATTTTATATTTTTATACATATATAGTAAAAACTTAGAACACATCAAATAAAATTGGCTTAGAAATTTTGGGTAATCCAAAATAATTAATTTATGCTTTTGTGACCATCCAAGCAAAGAATCATCTACTTCTTGCTACAAAATACTTTCAAGACACTATACCTGAAGGTGTGAACCAATACGTCTGAAACAAAAATCTGACACTACATGACAAATTCTGAATAAGGATGACGTACCAAGACAAGCATTTGAGCTGTCTGTCCGTATCTTGAGATTTCCTTCTGTCACTCAACAAGGGTATCGTGTCGAATACACAGTTTCAAATACACACGCAAGCATTCCTTTCTCTTGACTAAAGCTATAACATTCTAATACCACTCTCTTCCTAAACATTTTATTATGTGACATGAACATTTCTTTTGAACCAATAATTTTCAAGTTACTTATATTTCAGGGATCTCTTCTATAGCTATCTTCATCGAAACTCTTTACTCTTTCGTAACAACTTTATAGGCCTAATTCATACGAAAAATCTACCACAGAGATGCGTATAGTATGCCAACGAATCCGTTTCTTAACGACGAATACACACTTTTCTGCAAAACGTTCTTCAGAATGTTTTGCAATAGTGGCAATATTCCAAAAATTTCTTTCAATGTTAATTACTTCAGCTTCAACGCTTATATATCAATATTTTCCTTAGAATTCACATAATCAGAACAAAATGTTTTAGAGCACAATTTTCACAGAACATTTCAATGAACATGGTTGTTTACTTTTCATCTAATTATAGTACGCAGTGTAGAGAACGATACATGGAATGCTGCAAACAGGCTGCAGACAGGCAGACAAACGTTATACGAGTACATATCTCTCCGCCAGCTATTTACTTGCCTCTCTGATTTAGAAAACTAGTGGTGCAACAGAATGGCACGGATTTTCCCGTATTTGTTTTATATTTCCTTGGGTCTGGGCTAGCTATTCGGAATTGCCACATAGTCTTGCCAGCTGCCATCTATCACCGCTCAAAGTACATTTTTTTTATTTTAAGGTTTCCTAACGATAGAACGGAAATATTATTTTAAGACTATTAAAGAACACTAAAACCTCGTTCTAAATGGCAATTTCCTTTTAAAAATTTGGAGCCGTTTTTAAGAAAATGACGTTTAAGCGCTTCTGAAAATTCGAAATTTGAAGCTCTTTTTCACAGAACATTTCTTAATTTTCAAACAACTTCATTTGAAGTAATTTGAAGCTAATACACTCACAAATATAATAATGTTTACAAATTGCAGGAATTGTGCACAATAAAAATTATTCTGTATAATTTTTCTGTACTTTCTATTTTATCATTGTTTTTATAACTAAAGAAAATACTATGTAATGTACAAATTTGTAGTCGCTAATAATCATAGCTGTTGATGCGACTTAAAATAAACAAATTAAAAAAAAGATGTGAGAGTTGAATTCCATTCCAGAGTGTAAAAAAGTTATTAAATTCCTATGTGAAACAAAATTAGATAAATATATTTAATAGTTCCTTTATTCCTACAAAAAAACACATGTCTGTAATATCGAATGATATCAGAGTTTTATATTGTTTGCTAAATATCTGTTTTAAAATGTTTGCTAAATATCTCATTGTAATGTTTGTTTATGAAACTGTAATATTTTATTATGTAAAACTGTAAAGTAGTGATCGCTTATGACCAAGACGTTTCACAGCGATCTGAAATAAATTAAAATAATAATAATAATAATAATAATAATAATAATAATAATAATAAAGATGTGAGAGATTTAAAAAAATACATTTGTGTAATTTTTGAAAAAAAAACAACTTTACGTGATATTAAAGGGTGCGATTAGCACTATCCGTTACAAAAGCTTGAAGAAAAATGTTGACCCATTTTGAGAAAATGGCGTTGGACGTTTTTCTGAAAAAGCGTAATTTTGAGTTAGTTTCACAGAAAACGGTTGAGTTTACTTGACATTATTTAAAGCACATGTACTCATTGATATATTAGCCGCTAATGTAAATATAAACAACGTGAGATGCAAGTGAAAAAAATTAATTTTTGTAATTCTGTACTTTCTATTTTATTTTGAAAAAACAAAAGAATAGAGCAACATGCGTTCATGTCATCTTATAGAGTACATTTAGTGCTATCCCTACTAAACGTTTAAAGAAAAAATATTGAGCCGTTTTTGAGAAAATCGTGTTTTTGTAATTTTTTAAACATGCACATATTGCACGCAATATTGCGCAAAAACTACTAATTTCGTTTGAAGGAAAAATCTCTATCTTCAATTTTGTAGTTGTAGGAAGATCCCGACAAAAATTCAAACTTTTGCAATTTTCGAAAATTCAGAATTTTCAACCAACATGAGATCTACGTCATTCTCTTAAATGACCTACGGACTATCCAACAACAAAATTTAGTCAGAATTGTGGGCGCCATTTGTTTGAAAATTTTGAAAATGTCCCAAAGACTTCATGTAAAGTATTCCCCAAAATTAAAATATCGTAAACAAAACTTTATAGAATGTTTACGGAAAAGGAAAATGTATTGTTTACAATAATGCTAACTGCTAAGTATGCGAACATAAACAAGTGTGTGGCTATCTCCTTCTCGAGTTCAACTTGGTTGGTTTGGAGGGCTCAAGGCGTCAACTGCAGTGCCTCTGACCGGGAGATCCTAGGGCTCCAGTCCCGACATTTGCAGGATTTACGACACCAGATAAATAGTTAGGTCGAATGCAGCCTGCCTGAAGATATATTCTACTGACCCTTGATGACTTGATAGGTAGTTTTTGTGGTTTCTCCGTTCAATACCAAGTGAATGTCTAAGCAATACCTTAACAAACCGGTGAATGACCGTACGCGATCTTCCCTTGCTCTATCCTCATTCCTTACTTCACTTACATGCACTAAGCTACACACGTCGGGAGCATGGATCTAGCTCCGGCTGGAGCGCTGTCCCATTGGTGGGAGAGACCTGGTTGTCGGAAATCCCGCCTAGCCATCGGGAGGTCGGCACCGGATCTCGCCAGCCAGAAGATAATTGCCACCTCTCGCGATAAAAACTGCATATTACTTACGGGGCTAATGACCTTAGCAGTTGACGCGCCCCAATCCAGTTCTTTAAACGTGACCACGTAAACATACTTGGATTACGTTCATGAACTAACTCGTTAAAGAGCTACACGAGTCTGCCGAAAGCAGGTCCTGACCTACTAGCCACAGAGGTTCATCAACACAAATTGCTTTCTGATGAAGTCTCTGGCATTCCTTCCTCTCTGCCCGCAGACCGAAGTTTCCTCCTGAGCCACTAGGCGCTCCCTCCTCAGGTAAAAGGTAAAGAACCGAGTAATTACTGAATTTTAGCTTTCTGTTCGTATGGAAGACGTATACGTCTTCTGTATAAGCAGGGCTTCAATGAAGGCGAAAGTCAGAAATGCGTTTGAATGCTAGGCATACATCTTTGTGATCGCGTTTTTGTCGTCTGCTGCGTCATGTATATTCGATTCAGTCATCCGAACGAATACTTTGAGAATCACATCTGCCCAGATCGTACTGGAAGACGTGGACGGTGAATAAAATATAGAAATTATTCACATTCATTTCAGGAATGTTAACTAATCTTTGTAGGGTCTGTGTAGATTCTCATTCATTTAAATATCGTCAAATACTTTTTGCCAAGATTTGTATCATTTCTCACAAATTTATTTTTACTAATGATATTGGAACAAAGGAAGTTACTCGTGAAAACTGTAACCCGTAACTGCTCTCACGGATTTTATACTTTCGAGGTTTCATTACCGAGGTTTCGAGGTTCTGATGGACATCAACATCGAGATGTGATGCTGGCATAAGATCTTGTGCTTTTCTTGGATGGAGGAGAGTACCAATATTTCTATACGATCTGATGTAATTCGGCATTGCCCGGGTACTTATTTGCCGTTCCACCCGCTCCACCCTGCATGAATGCTGCTTAGAAATAACGCGGATTGAATTAAACTAAATTTTGTAAAAATTAAAAAAGGGCAAATTTTTGAATTGCAATTGTCCTCCATGATGTTTTCTTTCTCGGGCGCTCGAAAGTATTCGTTCAAAGCTCGCAGTTTGGGGAATAACTATAGTCTGAAGAATAAACGAATTAATCCTAAAGGTTTGATCTTAGAATTACCCTGCATTCGCGGAAGGACCATACCTGTCTTGGAACAGCAAGATAAAAGTTGTGTATAAATTAATGAAGTCTGTTAAAGAGGTAGAAGTTTTTCAAAATTTCAGCTTTTTAATGAGAAAGTGGAAAAATATAGATTCTTACATACATTTTGCTTCAATTCATTCAGTTTTATTTCATTTATTCTCATTTTTTTAAAAATCACTTAATTGGCATTGCTTCAATTTTGCGCCCATTTGAAGATAATACAAATCGTAAGATATCACCAAGCAATGTTAATTTATATAAATAGTTTCTGGTAAATTTCTTGTGTACATGTTGGAAGAGTAACGATTAAACACTTCTGAGCGAATACAGTTTACAGCAGAATGTGCTTTAAAGAATAATCTGTAACTGGAATTGATCTGTGATGTTACCACGATTTAGTTGATATTTAAATTAATTACGATGGAAGTTTAATGTATAATGTTATTTATTTTAAGAATTTGTTTTTATTATGTAAACAAACAGAAAGGGTAAGATTCTACATATAATTTAGGTAACTTACGCGGGGACAGGGGGCATAAGGTTTACCTCAAATTCGTCTCACGTCATTTACCATACCTGCTGGTGCTGAAAAGGTTGAAATCAGCTCAGGATTGACGCCAAAATCTGATTCTCAAAGTGGCGATTTCCAAAACACATTCAAGGTTCCTTTGGGATAACAATAACTATTTCCAGAAGCAATGAAAGATACAAAAATCTTTTTAGAAAAATAAAAGTATTAAAGCATAATCGTTTAAAAAACGTAATCAGTGGATCCTCGATTTCTGGAAGGTGATGGGGAAAAGATTCCAAAAGAAAAAGAGAACTTGTGTTCTATTAATATATGGCGTCTTACATATAAAGAGGGTTTTCTGGTGTTCTATTTTATCACGAGTGATCATGATTGTTGGTCTACGAGGGTCAACATTCTTGATCATAGGTCTGAAAACACTTGTTTCTCGCAACCTACATAACCATTACAAGAGACAAACTTCATTGGGTTTCAGACGCCTGGCATTCTGAATCTACTTCCGCATTGCATTTAAAATCCGGAGTGGCCACAAGATCGATAATTAAAAAACATCAATCAATCAAGTCCTCGATCAACGAAACGCAAGGCGCAAAATACTTCTAAAACGAGACGGCTGAGTTGCATGCAGCGGCGGGGGCTGCGGAGGCGGAGAAGGCGGAGGAAGAGGTGTTTCCGGTAGAGGGAGAGGAGAAGGCAGAGGAAGACGAGGTACGGGGAAGGAGGGGTGAGAGGAGAACAAGGAAGGGGAAGAGAAGGCGGAGAAGGACCAAGAAGACGAGGACGAAGGGGAGGACGAGGAGTTGGAGGGGGTGAAATTGGTGAAGGCGGAGGAGGAAGAGGTGAAAGCGGTGGCAGCGGAAACGGTATTGAAGACTATGATGGCTGAGACGGACGCCGCGGAAGCGGAGACGATGACGGAGACAGAAGCGGCGGAGGAGGCAGAGACGGGGAGGATGCCGGGGGAGGAGGAGGCGACGGAGACGAGGAAGCCGGTGGAGGCTGCGGAGACGGAGACGGCGGCGGAGATGGAGGCGGTGAAGACTGAGGCGGCGGAGACAGAAGTGGCGGGGACGGAGGCGGCGGGGACGGAGGCGGCGGGCACGGAGGCGGCGGGGACGGAGGCGGCGGGGACGGAGGCGGCGGGGACGGAGGCGGCGGGGACGGAAGCGGCGGGGACGGAGACGGCGGGGACGGAGGCGGCGGGGACGGAGGCGGCGGGGACGGAGGCGGCGGGGACGGAGGCGGCGGGGACGGAGGCGGCGGGGACGGAGGCGGCGGGGACGGAGGCGGCGGGGACGGAGGCGGCGGGGACGGAGGCGGCGGGGACGGAGGCGGCGGGGACGGAGGCGGCGGGGACGGAGGCGGCGGGGACGGAGGCGGCGGGGACGGAGGCGGCGGGGACGGAGGCGGCGGGGACGGAGGCGGCGGGGACGGAGGCGGCGGGGACGGAGGCGGCGGGGACGGAGGCGGTGGGGACGGAGGCGGCGGGGACGGAGGCGGCGGGGACGGAGGCGGCGGAGACGGAGGCGGCGGGGACGGAGGCGGCGGGGACGGAGACGGCGGGGACGGAGGCGGCGGGGACGGAGGCGGCGGGGACGGAGGCGGCGGGGACGGAGGCGGCGGGGACGGAGGCGGCGGGGACGGAGACGGCGGGGACGGAGGCGGCGGGGACGGAGGCGGCGGGGACGGAGGCGGCGGGGACGAAGGTGGCGGGGACGTAGGCGGCGGGGACGTAGGCGGCGGGGACGGAGACGGCAGGGACGGTGGCGGAGGGACGCAGGGGAAGGAGGCGGCGGCGCCGGCGGGGGCGCGTGCGGGAGGGCGAAGAACGCCGCGGAGGGCACAGAGGTCCCTCGCGTGAACGACGCGGGCGTTTCGCATTCGACGGACGTGACGCGATGCGCCGCTATCTCGCGTGGCGGCGTGCCAGCGGCAGCGGCCGGTCCAGCGACCGCCCGACCGCCAAACGCGGCACCGCTGGCAGTGGCGATAGTGATGATGATGACGGTGGTGAAGACGCGTGACGCGATGACGCTGGTGGGGGCAATAGTGCAGCGGATAGGGGGGCGGGGCGGAGGTTGTGATGGGCAGGGGCGAATCCAGCCGATCATTGTGGGGGGGGGAGGGGGTCATAGATTTTTGTTAAATAAGGAACAGATTTATTATATTGTATATTACTTTTGTGGTGCATATATGATAATATACAATAATATTCTTTAAATAATAACATAATTTTAATATAAATAAATATTTAGATCAATTGGGCCATATAAAGCAAGGTAACGAACGAAAACCTTCGGTCTTTTTGGGGGGGAGGCTGGATCCGTGACTGATGATGGTTCTGGGACAAGGGCGGGTAAGGCGTGGTGCAAGCGGCAGATGCCGTACCGGAAGCGTCGGCATTGGAGATAGTGGCGAGGGTGGCTACGGTATCGGAAGTGAGGATGGGAGCGACACACCGGAGGCAACGGAAGCAGCGGGGGCAGCGAGAGCAAAGGCAGCAGTGTGGACGGTGGCGAGGTGGCAGAAGCGTAGGCGTGGGCACTGAGAAATGAAAGGGTTGACGGCAGAAACAGTAATGGTCGCAGGGGGGGTGAAAACGGCTGTGGAAAACCAGTTGCGACTGTAGTGGTGACGACAGGGGGTGGCGGAGGCTAGGAGGGTGGAAGGAGCAGAGCTGTGCCGTAGACCATAATTTTACGATTATGCGTGTTTTCTACAGGTAATCTACGTGTACTCCACGTGACTCTTTTTACGTGTAGACTATGTAGACAACGTAATCTGTGTAGACTATTTTTCACATCCAATAACACAGAAAAGTTTATAATACGTAGTAATAGTAGAAGCATGTTTTAATGATATATTAAAATTTATTTACGATTCAGTAAGTCAAACAAAATATACCATTTCTGATGAAGAAATGACAACCTCCGTATCCATCTCAAGAGACCAGTAAGGTCTTTATTCCGACTTGCACTTTTCTAGTACTCCTTTCCATGTGATCCAATCTTTTTCTAGATTTGCTTTGGATATATTGACTATAATTATAAATAAATGTTTGGTTTGAGGGTGGAACATGGCTCTCGTACATTCGCCCCTGCCCCACAAAAAAGATAGATTACCGTTGTCTACATAGATTACCTTTGTCTACGCAGAATACGATGTCTACGCGTCCTTTACGTGTAGACGTAGACTGTGGTTCTTTACGAGTAGACGCGCATCACTGGTTGCGAGATGGAGGCGACGATAATGGGGACGGCAGCGGAATGGGTAACGGCAGAGGGAATGACGGTCACGGGAGCGAAGACGGCGGCGGCGGCGGCGGCCGCGGGGCGCCACGCTCCATTCAGTCCATCAGAAGATCTGTGAAGACGCCACCGCCATGACTCGCGCGCTCTGGCTCCTGCTGCTGCTGCTCGCGTCGACGGCGCTGTTGCAGTCGGCTGCCGCTGACGAGGAGCCCGCGGCCGAGGAGCGCGGCGAGGCCGACGGCGACGACGACAGCGACGACGACGATGACGACGTCGTGAACTGCGGCGCCGACATAGAGGACGGGGATGGAGTCGGGCCGTCGCTGGACGCCCATGGGATTATAGAGCTGGCGGAGGCGGCCCGCGACCCGCGCTCGCTGGTGCTCGGCTGGAGGCAGTACGGCGACTGCGAGGTCTTCAAGAAAATAGTCAGGTGAGCGAGGGGCGCGCAGTGCGCTAGGTAGAGACCGGGGACCGACTTGAAATCGAACACCTGGCCGGGTAGTGGCGAACGTTATTTAATTAATAAGATATGTGTGAAATAGTAGAGTACGTCTTTAACTCTTGGCCTACCGTGTATATCGTTTAGGCTAGTTAGAGGTGAACATAATTTAAATAATAAGATATGTGTGAAATAGAAGAGTACGTCTTTAACAGTTAGTCTACCGTGTATATCCTGTACGATACACACGTAAATTTTACGCCGACCCATGTGTATATTTTTGATACGCACGAGTTTACATTTCATTATTCCGTGTATCCTCCAGCAATACAGATACAAGCAAACCAAATGGAAGAATTATGTTTCTGAGCTCTCAGAACAGAACAGCGTTATTAATCTGAAGTTGACTGTCCCGATATGATGTCAATTCCACTGTTGAGATCTGCATGCTACCAACAAGGTCGAAAAAATTATGTACACTAACGCCATTAGGGTGAAATGCTCTGTCTTAAGTGTTAGAGGATCTCGCACGGATCTCACGGAGAGTTATTTCTCCTACGAAATTTGCTTCAAGTTTTATAATTTTAAAGCTTTATGTTGCCAAAAGACTTCCTAGGTCTAGCCTTTAAGTTAACGAAGCCTGATGTGAATTATAATTATTCCCTTCTCCCGATGGAAATTAATTTCACTAATTATAGACAATCTTAATATTACAATAATGTTACAATTTATTTCTGATCATTGTACTGAACCTATAAAATATAAATAACTTAATGTGTAAATGTAATTAATGTTTTGAGCGACCGAGCGCCACGCATCTTCACCGTAATCAAAACAATATCAGGGCTGTGAGTACCTCACAAGGACAAACGTCGATTTCCGCATTGCTTCAAAATTGTTTTACGTAATGTTTTAATCATCAACATATCTTACAATTATTGAAACAATGCGGAGTGTTCATCAGATTTCTCTTGTGAGGCATCTACCGACTTTAGTAAATTCTTCAGACAATAATTCGGAAACTGAACGAATCTAAACTCAAATATTTTTAATATATATTTTTAGATATTTATTTCCCGACTTGTTCCATTCATTAGCCAAACAATCCATAATATTAAATTTGACGAGAACAATCCAGGAAATTAAAATTCAATTTTATATTCAACCTCATGGCCTAGATAACATTCAAGAACTTTCCTTCACAAGAGTGTACATTCTGTGAGTGTTTCATAGAATATGAAGATGACAAGCAATTATTATGCAATATAGGGCATTTAATTGTGATGTGATCTTGTGTTTTAACCTTTCTCAAATATAAGAATTCAAGAACAGACTAAATTAAAAAAGTATTTTCTGTCGTTATAAGAAGCACCTATGTTTCAAGCAAATGCGAAATAATCATGAAATTAAGTCGAGTATTAATGATGCTAAAACATTTGTGCCACCAATGTATTTGTTCATATTGGTGGCCCATTTATGGTAAAATAATCTAATTTAATTCCACGAAAAGTCCAAAATACTTTCAGATTGACAAAATGCGTCCTGAGGCAATTATTGATCCCTTATTCCCATATCAGATCTCTGAACCATGCTGGCATCCTGCCAGAGCATGTTCCACTTTCAAAATGTCTACTGAAGACCTTTTCCCCTTCGTTGCATGGCATGCTATCCGAAGATCTGAAGAGAAACCAAAGTCCGCTTCAGAATTTACAAGGGATTCTACGTACATCCATATTCTGTAATATCGGACTATTGACTACCTGATCTATGCCAATGGTAAGGGTGTTCTAACGTAACGGTAGGGTATTCTAATATAGGGTATTCTAATATAGTTAATACTGCTTTGTGCACCTGCTTATATGACAAGTTGGAATGTATTCCCTTCGCGCAGAAGGTTCGTAGGTTCGAACTCGGACGTTTCCAGGTTGCGTTCCGCAGTTAACTCTTCAAAAGCCTTTTATCTGTCCCCCCTCCAAAAAACGCATATTTCAAGAACATCCCGTTCGGTTTTCCTTCTGGGAACAAGTAACAGCTCCTCAGTTACAGTACCAATACTTCCAAGATCTCCCTTTCGTATTTGAAGAATATGAAGAACGGAAAGAACAAATGCTCCTTTTAACGCTGTTAATTATGTATTTCTGTTTGATTGTACTGGCCAGACACAGTAAAGAAAGCTTATTATTGTGGAATTCAACTGTATTGAATGTTCATAATTCATTGAAACTGATTTCTACGATTACCGTGGTCTGATCCAAGGAGAATGGAAAGGCAGCCAAGTTCTTGCCTTAAAATATGCTTAAAATAATTATATTTGAGTTATGTTACGTACACAGCTCCGAGATTCTGCCACGTTCACGCAGCGTTGATGTGTTCCTGATTTGCGAAAACAATTATTTGTGTTACTCATGAATAGTAACTTAACTAAATTGGTTTCGTCTTCCCTCCTAACGCCGGCCGGGATTAAATCGGGCTATGTCTTCTCGGGTAACCAAAAGTGAAAGGGAATTAACCGAGAAGCGGAAATGAGGGAAACCTAACTGATGCCGTAGGCTTCCGCGGCCAGAGTCATGATCTTGGCTGCCCGGGTGACGCCGCGTCGAAGGCTGAGTTGCCGACGTTTCGATCGCCATGTCGCGATCTTTTTCTAGACACTACTGCCCTGAAGAATGCGACATGGCGATCGAAACGTCGGCAACTCAGCCTTCGGCGCGGCGTTACCCGGACAGCCCAGATCGCAACGTAACTGTTGTATGCCGTCGGGTGATTCCCACGAACTCTATTCGCGTTGTTTTTCATTTTATGAGTAATTTATTTGTCCTTAAATGCTTTATTATTTATTGTACATTACTTTATTGTTTAACGCTACTTCACAAGAATTATAGTAGCGAATATTTATTTAAGGGGATCATTTCTCCTCTGTAAAATAACACTCCAATTCCGCTGTCGCATTTCTGGTTCTTTACCCCTCCGCAATCTTGCATCTTACGCCAATCGATTTAAAGGATATCTTATGTTCCGTGGCAAGGCGAAGGCCATTAGGCCCGCTCTTCCGTCTGACCACGCAAATTTCGCTACGCTCTTTTCGCCCTGTAGCAGAGAAAGAAGGTATCACTCGGACTCTAGGTGATTGAAATTTAGTTCAGGGGCTTGTTTTAGGCTTGAGGATCTTTTACATGCAGTAAATCTCCCTCATGTTACAGCTGGTTGTATTTCCCCTACGCATGAATGGGTACGAAGGAACGTTTGCACTTAAAAATTCGCGGTTTGGTTAGGAAATTAGGTATAACTTTAACCGCTAACCGTTTTCACCAACGAATCTTTGATGGTATGTCACCGGGTGGAGACTGTAGTGCCGCTCGATGTCATGTTCTCGGAGAGCGCTTGATACCGCGGACGATTTCAATTGCCCCGATTTATTCCATCTACAATAGAATAGAACTAGAATGGGACCATAAAGATCGGAAAAGTACACAGCGTATGAGTAATTTAATATGTAATATTTGATAGTAAATACGTAGGTAAGAAAAATCACAAAAAAGTGCTGATGCCAAAGTTCTCCAGTTGTTACAATGAGAATTTTACTTCGTGATCAATTGATTCACCTACAATAATGGGTACGTTTTCTTTCAATAGAAAAGTTAGTTTAAAATTAAATTTTCTGGTTAAGGTTAATCTACCCTCGTTTTTCAATTACACTCCATGAATATTTTTTCGAATTGTAGTTAAATTATTTCAAGAATAGAAAGCATGTTTCTAGCCGCAAAGTAAATTTACTCTTTTATAGAAAGTGCAGATTTATACATCCAGATACTTTGTATAGGGCGGAAGAGTTGATATATTTCCGAAATATTCAAGAAAGAATTGAAATAGGCAATACTAGCTAAAATTTATATTCTCGCTGATATAGAAAATTATATTCTACGTCGTCGATAGCATATCATTTGATTCTCATTCTAAACAACGAAACAACATTTTTAAAAGAAAGAGAATATGCTGAAACGTTGAGCTTTAGTTTTGTCGATACGCATGTGGACAATGTGTTAAAAGAATCCCGTAACTGCATAATTTGTGAAAAAACACAAATCGTCCTTACAATTGGCGTATTTATTCCGCGTCCTCTATGTAGGCAGAAGGATTAGTCTCTCACCGCCTCCTTACAAAATACCACTCCTTCTGGTCGAATTACTTCAGGAATGCTAACCTCCTCCGAGAGAAATTTGAATCCAGTTTGCAACAACAGTAAAGACTTTTCCTGTAGCGGGCCGTTTGTTCCAAAGGACCTTCAATCGCCCAACCCCGAAACCCGCCATAAAGGTGTGAAAAGGAGATGGCGGCGCCTTTGACGAAACGGAAGATAAGAAACGGGTTTCTTCGCGCTGACCCACACGCGAACACGCGATGCTGCCCCGCCGCCGCACCGCGCCGCGCCGCGCCGGCGTCTTGAATGCGGCCGACCGAACAAACGATGACATTATCGCGATAAATCAGGCTCTAAGTAGTCTCTGCGTTACCTTCCCGTTCGATCATTCGCGTACGAAGAACGTTATCATCTCCCGTCATCATCTATTAGCTTTCAAATAAGCGGTCCTCTATTCAGTCACAAGAGGCGTGTGTTATTTTTGGTTATCAAGATTTAATGAGGTGTAAATTATTTGTTGCGATGAACATCAGAATTAATTTCGCGTGAATTAGGTGGGAGTTGACTTTTATATTGGAGTAAACAGCCATATTATGCAATTTCCGGATTTCTAATAATTTTCAATGGCTCTATAATGATTTAACTCGAAGTTCGGAGATTAGGAGGGTGGAGTTAACATAAGAAGTTCATATTTCGTAAAATCTTCATATGCCCCACTTTGCGAACACGTTTTAAAGATAGAGCTTCAGAGAATTCATATATTACCTTATGAGATGTGGTTTTTCCGCATGGGAATTTCATTTTTTTTCATTAAGAAAGGTTATTTTGTATTTAAATTGAATTAAATATTTGTTGCGATAAAATTTAGTTGTGTGAATGTTCAGATGAAATCATAGATGTCTTTACTTTGATAGCCCACTTTTTTCCTTTCGTACATACTGCAGGAATCACTTGCTTATGTTTATAGAAGGATAAGACTTTTTTCTATATTAGCATTTGTCGGCATTTCATATTAATTAATTAGCAGAGATATTTGGATATTGAAGGCTTTGCCATAATCATTAGTCAACTAAACTACAACACAGATATACATATTTACACCAACATAAATATGTCAAAGAGTTTAAATACCATTGGAAAAGGGTGGATGTAAGGAGTAGAAGGACAAACCAGTTTTTCCTGAAACGGTGGTAAAAGGTGTCTGTCGGTGGGGTAGGGGGTTTACGTTTTAACTAGAAGTGCCCAAAAAGCGACTCAACTAGTGGAATGGGTGAGAGTGTATTTATTGTTTCCGAGAAATAGTAGGCTACGTAGGTTATTAGTCCCTTAAGTGTAGTGCAAATAACATTCCTGGAGTTGGCGGTGGTCCTCCCGCCAGAACTTGAGTTCCCCTACCGCAGCTTGCGAAATTTTTCCAAGGTATCTCCCCTCAGCGAAACACCACCAAATCTTGCACAAGCTCTAAGCCATGTATACTAGAGTAGTGCATGTAAGTGTCTTCGTTTATGGGGGAGAGGATACACGCTAGGGGGAAAGATCGCGCGCGATCCGTGGCCCGTTTGTTAGTTACTACTCTACCATTCGCCTGATTGGCGTGTTTATCGGAGAAACCACGGAAAACTACCGATCAGAGCAGCCGATAGAATTCTCCTCCAGTTAGTGACAGACTTCAACGTATCTACTTATTACTAATTAGTAACATAGATCGCGTGCAATCCTTGATGATCCCCCTAAGAGAATATTCAAAACAGCTGGATGCCAGTCTTGGTTTTCTGAATTGGGAAGGAATTAGGGTAAGAAGGGTTTAGGACACTTCCTAGGGGTTGGCCTAGCCCGTGTGAAGCAGTGAATCTCGTTTTGTCGGAACAAATTTTAGATGAGATTGTCCGCGAGTCGAACCCGGACCTCCTTGGTGAAAGGCAAACCACTTTTGCTCAGAGCTACGAGTTGGCTACGTAGCTACTTAGAGTGCCAAAATATCCGGCACCTGCGGGACTTGAATCCTACGACCGCCCGATCAATGAACCTGCAAAAGCAACTGCGTCAACATCGCACCAGTTCATCAGGGATTTCGCGTGGGCCAAGGTCAATTATCGGCCTCAACTGGACCACGAGCCGCCCGTCGTCGCGACGGCGAGCAGTCGGACTGAGTGGTGGCGGGCTGCGGCGGGCGATGAACCCTTGGCCCGCTGCATCGCGATGCCGGCGCTCGCGGCACGGCGGCGCGGCGGCCGGCCGCTCACGTGACCGGCGCGCACGTGGCGCCTTTGATCCTGCCGGCGGCGGCGGCGCGAGCGAGTGGGCCCATGACTAATTTGCCCTCTCTTCCCCTTTGGCCGCGGCACAGCGGCCGCGGCGCGCGGACTGCGGGGCGAAACGCCTCTGCGACTCGTTGCAATAACAACTCTCGGTTTGTGAGAATTTTGTTTATACTTCGGTTTTTCTTTCTTGGCGCACGGGGGGGGGTGTCAATAAAATGGAATATCTCACGGTATTTCGCGTCGTTCTCCATTGCGCCGTCAGGAGTCGCATGATCGCCAGCACTGCTCGATACAGTCGCGATCTTGCGACTCCTAGCGGCACAACCGAGAACGACGCGAAATACCGTGAGATATTCCGTTTTATTGACACCGCCCCCCGTGCGCCAAGAAAGAAAAACCGAAGTATGATGTCTGGGTTGAACAATGTTAATACAGTCGACTCTGGTTATAGTGAACCTCCGGGGAGTAACATGTTTGATTCGCTATATCAGAAGTCACTAAATCCGGTGATGTCAATTAAATATAACTTCTTCAGAATGATTCGTCTTATTACTCGTAATGCAGAGATACAGCACAATTTATAAACAGCACGAACTGAAAAATTGTGTATCTTTATTTGGCCTTAAAAAATCAATTATTTTCAATTGTTAGCTTCGTACATTTTTCAACTGTAATTTCTCTAGATCCTTCTATGGAGTACTCTCTACATACTTGACTTTGCACTGCCTTTTGTCGCAAATTATTGTAATGCAGTCTTGGCACCTTTCAATGCCTTTTGCACTGTTGGAACACCGTCTCACTCTCCGAAAGTCCATCTACTCGCCTAATAACATACGAGATCCAATTAATTTCGAGCATTTATTTTCCACGTTTACTATAGCCGAGGTTCAGATTCACTAAAACCGAATCTTCTTATGCTTATTTGTAATGAAAGTGAAACGGGACCAGTGACTTTAGTTGACTGTAACCGAGAGTTCACTATATCCAAGTTCACTATAACAGGAGTCCACTGTACATAAACAGTTTTCCTTTATCTATACTAACATAAGTGAATTCAACGGCATGTAACCAACATGAAAACCACAACTGTAGTGTATGAATAGATACAATTTTTTACAGGCTCTTCTTCGGAATTGTTGTAGTGTCTCTGCAAACTTCGGGAAAGATGAATACATCACAAATGCGGAAATTAAATAATATATTGGTAGAAACACCACGATCAATATTTTCCGTCCCTGGCTAAAGGCACGTAGTTCCTAATATATTCCGCTGTGCGACGGAACTGGTTCCTAATAAAGTCGCTAGTGGCCAATAGCAATGCATAAGATAAACAATTTCAATGTAATAGCAATATACTGTAAAATAAAATGAAAGGAAACTATAACATTTTATGAAAATTTGAACCAATTGCGTTAAAAATAATAATCTTAAACACTTTGGTTGATAAAAAAATTTATCTTTTTCCGCTTTCACAAGAATTAGATATGAAGAAAGTTCGAGCAACGCTGGACATTTTTCTTGACATATTTTCAAGACAATGTTGTTCATAACGCAAACAAACCACATGCTATTAAAATTTCAAACATTATATTCTTAATTGTTATCGTCTGCTTAATACATAATTATAAAGAATTGAAGTATTAACGTGATATCCTCGTATTACTTGGCCTCTTTAAATTTGCCCATGCTGATGGAATCGCCGATCTGTATGCATTATTTCTCCGTCAAAGCTTCCTTGATCCTCCCATGCCGCCCATTCCAAAAACAAGAAAAGGATGCAGTGGGCGACGGTAAACTATAAAACAAAGAAATAACGTTGTAAATAACTGTGTGTAGATAAAAATTAATTAAACTAATATTTATTAACATCGGAGCCCTACGGTCCACGTTCTGAGCTATACTATCAAAACAATTAGACTACTGGTAAATAAAACGTTATTTTTTACTTTCCAGCCTATACTAGGTGCAATGTACGGAGAAACATTATTGAAATCACCTCAACAATACGATCTCAAATTTTCAGTTGTAAAAAACGAGTTTAAGGTTTCCTTCAACTATGTGTCCACACATGTAAGGTTTAAGTTGCATTAGTCCTTCCTCAAATAGGTAAAGATTGGTGCAGGAGGAGAAGGGACACATGCAATTTTGTACCCGAAAATCAATTTTTACTTTCCCGTATACATTCGTACATACGGAGTAATATACATAGTATCGGGAAAGTTATGTAATGCTGCCGAAAATCGATTTCGACATTTTAACGGAAATACACGTTTTGGAGTCCCTTGATACCGAAAAAGTGTTTTTTTCTCAAAACATCCGTCCGTCCGTCCGTCCTTCTGTCCGTCCGCCGCGCTTAAAAGCAATAATAATATCCAGCAATTTGTAAACACAATTGTATTTGAGAGTTACAGTGCTTCAAATAACTTCCAATGAAGTGTTTCGAAAACTTAAAAATTGTCTGTGAAAAAGACCTTCAAACTTCAAATTTACAGAAGCGATTAAACTCCATTTTCTTAAAAACGGCTTCAAATTTTTCAATGAAAAGTACCAATTATGACGAGATTTTACTGTTCTTTAATATTCTTAAAATAATATTTCCATTCTACTATTGGGAAGCCAAAAAATTAAGAAAATTTTTAAAAATGTACTTTGGGTGGCGATAGATGGCAGCTGGCAAGAGTATGTGGCATGTCCGAATAGCTAGCAGAGACTACAGGTAAAAGGAAACAAATACGGGAAAGTCTGTGCCATTATGTAGCACCACTAGTTTTATTGACTTTCTCTTATACTTACGAACTTTCTCGAATACGGAGTATATACGTAGCGTACAGAAAGTTATGTAATGCTGCGATTTCGAAATTTCATCGGAAATACGCGTGTTGGGTCCCCTGATAACGAAAAAGTTTGTTTTTTTAAAAAACGTCCGTTCGTCCTCCGTCTGTCCGTCTCTCTGTCTGTCCGTCCGTCTGCCCATCTGTGCGTCCGTCCGTCCGTCCATCCGGTACATCTGTCCGTCTGTCCATTCGTCTGTCTGTCCGTCTGTTTATCCCTTCCGTCTATGCGTCCGTCCGTCAACGCGTCTGTCCGTCTACGCGTCCGTCTGTCCGTCTACGCGTCCGTCCGTCCGTCTACGCGTCCGTCCGTCCATCTGTGAATACCACCAGAGCCTAAACCATACGTACGATTTCTTCTAAAATTGATATTCCCCTTTCGATCTGGCTCGACTTAAGGCGCCGCGATTTTGAAAAACTTTCTTCAAAATTTGAGGGTACTTTACATGAAGACTCGGACATTTTCAAAATTTTCTCAAAAATGGTTTCAACTTTTTTCCTTAAATTTCTTGCAAGAATAGAGTAAAATACATTTACAAAGGTGGCATAGGTCCGATTTTCTCTGTTAACTCTGAATTTTAGAAAATTTCAAAAGTTTGAATTTTTTGCGGCGTCTTCCTACAACTACAAAATTGAAGATAGACTTTTCTTTCAGATAAAATTTGTTTTCCTTAGGGAGTTCTTTCATTAAATTCATGTACATGGTTTTGAAAATTTTAATAGTGTTCGCGCAATATTGCGTGCAATATGAGCAATTTCAAAAAATTACAAAAACAAGATTTTCTCAAAAACCGCTTTAAATTGTTTCTTTAAACTTTCGGTAGAGATAGGTCCTATATACTCTACGACAGGGCTGTCCAACCTAGAAGGGCTTATGGGTCACTTATAATATTCTAGTTAAGCCGCGGGCCGCACCGTAATTTAAGATTGTTTTTACCCTAACTACTGAGATTATACTGAAACAAATGCATATTAGATGCGACCTATATTCAATATACTTTAATGATTAATGTACATGCGAGAAACATAATTTATTATTAAATAAAAATAAGATGAATTGTGCAATTGTTTTGTGAAAAGATTGAGGACATTCAGTTCCATTCACTAACAAATTTACGTCCACTTTCAGCTCCGTCGTAGCCAGTCTAATTAAGTGACTAAGTTTAGAACCAGTGAGACTATTTCTATTTTTATTTGTAATAAAATTCACTGTTGAAAAGAGAGGAATCAAGCAGCGCAGTCGGACGAGTCAATATTGTGTCAGTAGGGGGGGGTGGACACTTTTCGGAATTCAGAGTGCAAGCGCAAACGATTTGACGATCAATACAAAGCATTATAATACAATCTACAGTCAATCAGCCATCACTAGAATATAAGACCTTCAGTAGACCACTAATGTTGAAGTGTATTTCACATTCATAATTAAAGTTACGTAATTATAAAAATACATAATAGAATAACTAAAACAAACGATGAATTTGGTTGGTATAATAAAATGTTTCAAAGCAGTCGCGGGCTGTACAAAAAGATTCGGTGGGCCGCCAGTTGGAAAGCCCTACTCGATGAGATGACATATACGTCATATTGCTTTATTATTTAGTTTTTTCAAAAATTACAAAAATTTAATTTTTTTTGACTTGTCTCTTGTTTGATTATCACGGGAGATGGCGGTGATCTTCCCCCGCTGGATGGTGAGATCTGACTCCGACCTATGCCGGCTTGTGGGGATGTTTCCCAAGCAGGTATCTCCCACCACCGTGGCACCGCTGCAGCCGGGATACGTTCCAAGCTTCCGACTGGTCTCCCGACAAGTGTGACAATGTAGCTGCATATCTAAAAAGCAAAGCCTAAGGCAAAACCTATTCTATTAGTAAAATGGTACAGTGACTGTGCTGGGAAGCGTAATATGAAACTGATTTCAAAAACAAAACGGGTCAGGTATCTCGTATTCGTGGAGACTTTGAAATATTGCAGCTTCTCCCCAGTACTGCTTTCAGTTATTTTCTCCTAGCAACGGGGTATTATGGTAGAAGACCCTAAATAAAGAAGCAGAATGCTTTGCGAGGTCGTGCAGACTATATAGAAATATTCTTAGCGCCACATGAATTTGGATTTATGCATGCAAATTTATGTGCAAATGTATGCGTGCACATTTATGCTAGATATATTAACGGCCATAGCTTACAATCAAGAAGTGGTAACTAGTGAAACTGAAAGACAGAAGTCTTAAAAACAATTGAATTCTTTTTAACGAGAACGACCTTTATTTTCTCCAAGAAGAAGCGATCGATGGAAAGACCATGTTATGTAACTGTGACGTTCTGACAGTTGAGACCACATTCACTGTTATATACGAGCATTTGGCAGTTGCAAATCCTCTGCGTCAACATATCCATAGAAGTTGTGTGTTCCATCTGCGCCTGTTGGGCCCGCTTCGTTACTGCTTCGGACCCATTGTACGTTGTGATCGCGGCCGTCCGATCGTCCACGCACGCGACGTCGGTGAATTCGCGCGCCCCGTTCCTCGCACGCCATTCCGCTCCACTCCACGCCACGCCCCGCCACGCCAAGCCGCCCGCTCTGGACACGGCCCTGACAGCTACCGTGGGCCCAGATGATTTCTTAGCTCCCGCTGCCTCCGTTCGCAGTTGGCGTACAACGAGGGGGCACCCGGATTTATACCAAACACTATTCAGACAATACATGACAATAAGATACAACGGGACACATTTGAAGCTGGCGTCCCCAGTGGCCCGACCTCTCATAATCGTTGGGATATCAAGTAGAAAGTGAATAAGTTTGAAATATTTTTTTGTTTACTTACGATTACATTTACTTTCGTTTCGCAGAGTGATTAAAATATTTTAGTAACTTTTTTATGAGGCTGGGGAGGTGTGAGCTGTTCTTCATTGCACAAATAATGAAATTTTGAAGAATACTTTTTCGATTTCTTCGTGATGAGGAGTTGTGTGTCACGAAGTCTGTAAGTCCTTACAGACTTCATGTTGTAAGTGCTTTATTACATGTTGTACTACGAAAACCCGGCTGACGTTGTTCTGCCCTTTATCTCCCTCTTTCCCCTCCCATCTCCGTTTCTCACTGTCTCTCCCTCCGTCCCTCGCCCCTTCACATTTATTTGCAGATTCTGCACGTCTCTGAGCATGTGAGGTAATATCGACGGACCAGCACAAATGTAATAGAATGTTCAGGAAGAGTTTATTCTGTAGATTACGGTGTGAGAAACGATTCTTTGAGGCCTTAGGACTCAAAATTTTAGTTTTTAGAACTCCTCGTTTAGGAGTTATTTAACGATAACGATAAAGATTATATATATATATATATATATACAGAGTGAGTCACGTAACTTTACCACCTCCTGTAACTTTTGAACGGTTAAAGAGTTATTGCAATGCAGTTTTCACAGAAGTGCATGAGGGAATGGGGCTAATTGATACGTGAATTCATTTCTGTTTTATCCCTTCTATTTATGAGATATTTGAGATTATGAGATATTGATTACCTCAAATATCTCGTAAAATACAAGAGATAAACCAGAAATGAATTCACGTATCAATGAGCCCGATTCCCAAATGCACTTCTGTGAAAACTGTATTGCAATAACTTCAACCGTTCAAAAGGTACAGAAAGTGCTAAAGTTACGTGACTCATCCTGTGTGTATATATTATACACACACACGCTTTTTTTCACGACCACCTGTAGTAGAATCCATCCTGTTGTTTATGGATTTTGCTCCGTAAACTAAACTAAAATTATCCCAGGTTGTCGACGTTTCGGTGTTTTATTTTTCCAAGCAGGATAATTTCAAATGAAATTGTTTGAAGACTGCCTTTTTTTTATATTATTTTTATTTCTTAGAAGGATTTCTCTCCATTAATTTTTCAGGCAGACATTTACAATAAAATAAAATTTTATTTAAAAAATATTTATTTATGTAAAATGTTTTAAAGATTGTTAAACAAAGTTTTATTATATTATGAATGTTTGCTTGAAAAATTAATAATCTTCCAATAAATTAAAAATTTTATTTCTCCATCATACGGGCTAAATTCATCAACAACACGGTTAGAGCAATGCATAACACACTAATTATTATTATGCTTCGTAATTATTGTTATACTTGGTAATAATGTGTATGTTGTGTTTTATTATGTAAATATGCACCATTTTCCAATTAAATGCAGAAACTAAAATATCAAATTATTGTTTTGTAGTACTCGTGGTATAGCACACTTTCTTTTTATTTTCCAAAAATATAAAATTTAGTATATAAGTATAAAATAAATAAATAATGATAGTAATGACAATGTAAATCATAGGTTTATTAGAAACTACAGATCTCCAAAAGGTTTTGTTTATGTATTGAAATTTGACTTTGTTACCGATTTTCCAGGTCACGTCACCAGGTTCGTTAGTGAACAGTTGTCTCCCATTAATAATATGAGAAATATTCAATGTGTTCTGTATTGTCTATATACTGTTTGTTTATACTTTGGAAAATCGTACTTTGGCACTTACAGGCATCTGTGTTTCCACAGTGACAGCAGGCGTTGAGACAATCGAGTTCCAGTAACATCAGCCTACACCGACCGTTGTTGCCGATCGCATGTAAACATCACAATGTGTTGTTCATCGAAGGCACGGTTGGGTTTGATTTGGTATAATGTGATTGGGCACGAGTGGTAGTAATATTTCATGCATGGCATTTTATTTTCGAATCGTTTCAACAAAACACAAACTTCTAAATTAAAAGCAATATACCATAATATTTTTATGGTTGATATTTGAGAGTTACGTGATAATAATCCAAATGGTTTCATAGCGACGAGCAACAGCTTCTGTGACGTCGTAACCTACCCGTGGTATTTCCAACTCTCAACAATTAAAGCGGCTTGTATGAAATTTCCCCTAGAGTGAAGTGGAGGCGAGCATGCACTTTATAAGGGCGGTAACCCTGCCTTATTCAATGCAGAGCTGTTAAGCACAAATGGGGTTGCCTCGCGAACTGTGGAGTGGTAGGCGCCAGAGGTTTGGGGCATATTATGCCTCTTTATATTGGATTTCTTGCAGGTATAAGCTACGTGCATGTATCCATGTAACATTTACAATTAGCGAAGGTCTTGTGTTTGGTGTGACTTATCTTGTTTCTTCTCCACGCCCTTTATTTGATTCTTTGATCATCAAAAACAATTGATTATTTCCGAGTAAGAGAGGAACTCATACAATTTACATGTTTAGAAGTCGCATAATCGTCAGCACTGCTTGAGAGTCGCGATCATGCGACTCCTAGCGACATGACCAAGAACGACGCGAAATACCGTGATGTATTTCATTGTGAAGACAAGCCCCCACGCGCCAAGAAATAAAAACCCAAGTATACTTCACTGAGCTCATATATAAATCCGGGTCTGGACGTGGGACGTCGTCGGTGTGGTTGCTACACGATCTGGATTTGCGGGTGCGGTCGGCGAGATCATACGAAGACACGCTTGGTTCCGAGGGAGAATGATAGCGGCCATGTGGTGAACACTTTTTCGCTGACAGGAATTTAGGTGATAGAATGCTAGTGAGATGTGGCGGAGAAGATGAATGCAAGAAGAGCACTAGGAAGACGGAATTTATCGCTGAACATAAATGTTCAGAACTTGACTAAAATGTATTTTTGGCACTTGTTTCACTTTAGTAGAAAAAGTTATTATTATCTACATTATCTATATTAGTATTATCATTATAATTACTATTATTATGAAAATGTTTATAGTTTTATCGACCGTTTATCACACTCTACATGCCAATTTTATTCTGAAACTTATTCTAGGCACATTTTTCATTCCTCTTTACTTCATCGCCGTGTCCACGACAGTGTTGCGAAGTTGCTCGTCTTCCTCGTGTTTTTATTTCAGAAGATAAATGAGAATCATGAATTGATAATGTATATGAAAATAAAATGTTTTATTACTTAGGGCTACTGGGCCCCATTCGAAATTTTTCAGGTCACGTCCCCATGGACTCCCTATGAGCACACGCCTTCTGCAGAACTAGATACAGTAGTCACTACAATTCGAGTCTTGATTGTTAGAATTTCCCATCAATCCGAGTTAAATCCGACTTACCAAAAAGTTAATTAAATTAAATAAATAAATAAAAATAAATAGGTTTATTTCCGAAAAAATTACCAACAAATGAACAGTTCTCTACATCTGTTTTCTACATATACAACCTGAGGCAACTCCAGCCGACAATGTGATGTTCAAAAGATGAGTTTCGAGTTTTCATTAATTCGAGCTAGGTCCGGTCCCGTCAACCTCGAATTATCGAGACTACTGTATTTCGATATCTGGTTTCTGTCGAATGTGGCTCCCGCATGCCACTGCAGCGGAAACTGAAGTAAGTATGCTCGTTTCCAAAAAAGTGAAGTACGGCCAAATGACACATTCGCGAATGTTGAAGTCGCGAATGTCAAAACCGGTATCATTTGTCTAATCGGGAACTTTCGAATAGCGAATTCGCGGATGTTTGAGGGATAATATATTTGACTCTTGTTTTTGATTTTCAATTCAATTCAATGAGGTCTTTTTATTTTCGTGATGAGGCTCAAGCCATTAGGCCTGCTCCTCCACCTGACCACGCAAATTCCGCTAGGCTCCTTTTGTCGTCTAGCAGAGAAAGGAGGTATCACTTGGACGACGAAACAGGGAGCCTTGAATTTTGCCCAGAGGCATCTTTTAAGCGTGAGGATCTTTTACACGCAGTAAATCTACAACATTGGACAGCCGCCTTTACTTCCCCCCGAAGAATATTTTCACCCTTAAAAATCTACGGTATGGATCAGATTTGAACCCATGATCTTCGTGTATAACAATCCAGTGCTAACCGCTACATTATTGAACCGATTTTAATACAGTGGGACGTCGATTATTCGAACGTCGATCAGAAACGTCAAATATTCGAACTCATATTTTCTCTAAATAATTTTAATCAGGTACCGTATACTGCACGTATTTATTTTCTTTTGAAATACTGAATATTGAAAATCATCCTTGACATGATTGACAGTGATAAAATATTAACGAGATACTATACATTAATCATTCATCTAACTTCAGTGAACTTTCACAAATCGTACAATAAATGCTTGAGAACTCTGAGATGAGAATATTTATTATTAGCAGAAAAATGCTTTTCGGCACCTTTCAAGTGCAAGGTAACTAACGGTACATTGTCAAACAACCGATAGTAAACGCTTTACAGCTACCACTCACTCGGAATATTCGTTATTGGCAGAAAACTAACCGTCTTTTAGTGCAATGGTAGCCTTCATAGGTATTATGTTCGGTTATGCGAATTATCTAGTATCGAAACCATACTTGGTCCTAATTAGTACGAATAATCGATGTCCTACTGTGTGCACATTCCAAAGAAAGCCACGAAGTCCGCTAAAATGAAATGTAATTTCTTTTTAAAAAATCCGCGGCCAGGCGGTAGGTCCTTGCCGTTCGCGCAGAGGTCTGCAATGGCGGCTGGCAGAGCGCGGCCGTGACCCGCTGGCAGAGGCGGGCAGAGTCCGAAAACTTTTTTCGTATGCGCGGCGCACGACCGCCGTAATGGCCGCGCGCAGATAAGACGCGCGCGCGGTTACGACACACGCGCGCCGCCCTCCCCCCCCGCCCCGCATCTGCCCCACCCCCTCCGGGGCGACATTGGGGGAAGGGGGGGCGACGGTGGAAATTGCCACGACCGTTCCGGAAGGTGTCAGGGGGACCGCTATCAAAACACTGGCACACTCACAGTCCAGTTAGATTGGAGCTTCCTTTTTCCCCTTCTTTTTTCGTTTCTGTTATTATTTTTCCGTCCTTTCCCAGTTTTCTTACACTTTGGACCAGCTGGGTTAGTGCTGAGCCAGCGTTCTCGTTGGCTCCCCAGCGACTGTGGTCGGGAGGACCTAGGGTTCGTGTCGCGACAATGGCGCGTTTTCAGCGTAGTTAGCTATAATGTGTTGAATTCAATCACTGTTTGGGCGGGCGTTCTAGCGGCCGGCTGCTCTGATCGGTAATTTTCCGTGGTTTCTCTGATCAATACCAAGCGAATGTCGGAGCAGTACACAAACAAACGTGCCGTGGACCGTGTCAATAATTCCTTCCTCTTTCTTGTCCTATTCTCTCCGGCTGGGGTGGAGCTTGGAGATACGTGGAGTGGGAAACTTCCCGAAAACCGGCATGTGCACCAGATCTCTCCATTCCCAGAGGGAGGATCACCGCCATCTCTCGATATAAAATCACTCACCACACTAACGGGTCTAATGTTCATAGAATTTCCTAAATTTGTCAGAAAGATTTCCCACATCTTGTTAAGCAAAGCGAAATTATCTATTCATTTTCACATTTAACTCCAGGACGCAATTTAAAATACGTTTTAAACAATTTCTAAAAGTTTAATTTTAAAACTTATGACAAAAGCTTCAAGAAAAAACGAACAAAGAAAAATGAAATAATATACAAATTCTAACTTACGTAGCATCAAACTGCTTAGCAGCACTATTCATCTTACTTTCTGGAAGCGCTGTAAATTGGAAGCGGTTGACTATTTTTGTGGCCAAATTACTAAAAAAAATTCATATTTTCCTAAAATTCAACATGACCTTATTTGAAGATCTGTTTTTGATGAACACATTTCACTAAGAAAAAAATTGTATCTTCATAATTGTAGTTGTAGGAAGATGCCAAACATTTTTAAAACTTTTTTTTTTCAATTTTCGAAAAATCAGTTTTCAACCAACATGAGACCTGCGCCATTCTCTTAAACGTACTTCAGACTCTCCAACAACAAAATTTAATCAAAATTGTTGGCGCCATTTTTTTGAAAATTTTGAAAATGTCCCAGGGACTTCATGTAAAGTACCCTCTAAAATTAAAATATCCGTTTCAAATTTAAAAGGCCGCGACATCAGCCAGATCAATTGGCGAATATCAATTTTGGAGAGCATCGGATGAACGGTTTAGTGGCTTGCGTTTTTCACAGACAGACTGATGGACAGACGTTTTGCTGTCAATCGAAATTTCAGTTTCAAAGAGCCGAAAAACATCGATTCTGTCTACACCACGTGTTAGAGGATTTCCCCTCTAAATTTAGCAACTGGATTTATCCACTTTTTTGTTACCAGGGCCCTGTAATTAGAGTTTCTCTGCCGAAAATTTGCCGTTTTTCGCGTAGCATTACATTGCTTTCTCTTCTTAAGAAGTTCCTTCTTAAGCGCGAGATAGTCAAAACATTCGAATAGTGTTAGGATTTGAGAGGATACTTGCGAATGTCGCAAAAATAAATAATTAAATAACACGAGTTATTTTTAAAATGTAAAGCAAGTCAATGCACCGCCCGTCTTGAACTCATTACACTCTGAATATACATAAACCCATTCACATCATATCTACCATAACAACAGATTAGATATTACGTTATTGACAGTGACCTTCTGTGTTATGACATTGTAATATAACTTATTTATGTATCCATATCCGTAATGTCCTTTCAGTTTTTCGTTTACTCTATTTGTAATGCTTTTATTTAACTAAATTACTGCTTGTTACTACGTTGCACTCGTAACAAGTGCTACTGACCGAAAGGGCGAAGGGACTTCTTAAGAGATGGGAAGGCAATTAAGACTTCATTTAATTTGTAATGTTTTTACTAGTAACTATGTTACTTCTAGTTACTACGTTGTTAAAATGCTCTAAACAATCACGGCTATAAAAAGAGGAAATAATGAGCAACAAAAGAATTCCCAAACAAATGCTACTGACCGAAAGGGCGAAGGGACTACTGAAGAGATGGGAAGACTATTAAAACTTTAGAGTTCGAACAGGTGGTGTCATCTAATAGTGGTGTACAGAAAGAGTCTACTTATCCATTGAGAGGCTATGGGGTTTCGGCTGGCAACCTACAGTAGTGCTAAAAAAACGCATCACCTCGCAGATGTTATCTGCAATATAATCCTGAAAATATACCACTTAATTTGCAAAAATCGAATGAGTTATGAAGGTAATGGAATCTTAAACATCACATAATCTACATTAAAATATATGATTGTCAATGTTTTGAGAGCATATTGGATTGGGAAAATACAGAATGCCCGTTTCCTTTAGGTGATGCGGTTTCGTTGAGCACTACTGTACATTGCCATCGGGAAGCTCGAAGGTCAACTAAAATGAGGCCACGCAGCTTAGAGAAGAAGTAAACTAGTGGCATTGTTTTCACCTGCATGGTTATTGTTTTCATGTGCAGTCTATTGTTTTCATTTGTATATCGTTTGCGTCGCGGAGTCTTTTGAAGTATGAACGTACACTTTTCTTCTCCCTCTTACCTACCTCCTGTGTTTTTCTGATATGAGGGGTGCACAATATGTGTTGTTGTTTTTTTGCTACCACGCAACGAAAGCTATTTCCAGCCATTTCATTTATTCACGGCATAAAAGTAATCTCACGATTTTTTGAATGGAGATTTTTTTTCTCCAAATAGAAACGGTTTTGTCGGGAAGTTTTGTGATATTTTCTCCAAGGTTTTGAAAAATAAACTCCATCCATTTCCTACTCCTACAGGGGCGATTGTAGAAGAATTCTCTGGCGACTAACATCGATTTCTCAAATTTGAAGAAGAATACTAGGCGACTAACATCGATTTCTCTCATTTGAGTGCGTTGTATAATTTCATACATCACATATCCATTATTTTTGTACGCAGCATAATAATTGCATTTATCTGGTGTCAATATCAACATCACACCTCAAAGTTGTACATATAATTCTCCTAAACAGTGTTTAAACGCTTTACCGGGCCATATAAATGAAAGTCAATAATCAATTTAAACTGATGTGAAATGAATGACAAAATAATAAACGAAAATTAGATCTCGATGCTGTGACTTTGGGAACTAGGTGAATTATTCCCTGAAAATAAATAAAACATTGTAACACATGAATAATTAGTAACTGGTATTCAATTTAGTTTTACCAAAATACAATACGCATTTACTTTCAATTCTACGACCTTTCAGATTATTAAAATACCATTAACTAGTTAACTCTCAAGGTCATTTTCAGAAACTATTTTACGAGTCCCAACGAAAATTTTGTTACTTTTTCGAAGAAATCCCAATATGACTATCTTCATCATTTCATTAATTCATCTTGTGTGAAACTATATGGTCTCACACTTAGATATAGGGGAGGAAAAGTTACATGTAAAACCATAGTCTCACACATTTACTTGAAAATTCAAAGTAGAAAACAATCAGACAGCTGATTTTTTTATTAGGTATTCAGAAGACGCGATAAGTGAATAATATGATCCAAATATCTTTAGTGAATACCATCAGGGATGTTTAATACTTCTGCGTCCTAGATTTCGAGTGTCAAAGCGTGCGATTTTTCCCGACGTGCACGCGGCACCGATTACCCCTGTGATGAATTAATTCTAAAAATCCTAAATACAATCGTTACTCGATTAAAATATACACTTACAAATACAGTTATAGTTAGGACTATTATACACAGTTTATTACATACTACAAATACCAGAAAAAACAATACACTGAAGCCTTATTAATTATAATATGAATATTTTTCAAAGAAATTGCTTGTGATATGAGAATGTAAAATAACTTCATATATTGTAAGTTATTCACTAAGAAACATCCATATTTGGCAAAAGAGCGCACTTATTCTAAATTTTACTAAGTTTGCCAGCTGAGAGTGAGAGAGAAAGTTTGTTCCGAATCAGTTGCTATTAGCAAAATAAGTGCTGTGGAGTAAAAAATGTGACTTGTATGATCAAGCGAATGTCGACTTAGAAACGACCCCGTCCAAATTTCCACCTTGTGAGGTACACATTAAATGCTTCTCACTTATGAAGCCGTATCGGATGTGTCTTCTCGTTCGTTTTCTCCGACGGTTTGGATGGTTATCACTGTTTCGTACTTTCAGCACCTAAATTCGAAAGAAACTGAAGTAGCCGTCCAGAAATGTAAGGAAAGAAATTAACGAAATGAAATTATGGTCTAATATCATTCGTATCTAATTTATGGGTTATCGATTCAACTTTACATTCTCATCTGGAAATTACAAAGAATACTTACAGATCCTAGCATTCGGTACGAAATTATTAGCTGTACATTCCTTATTTTCATTGATCATTTCTCCATGTACCAACTACTTTGATTGGGTTATAACAAAACGAAAACGTCATGCCTAGTGCAGGGAATGAAAAATAAAATGGTAGAATATGCCCATAAAACGGAATAAATATTCGGAATAAAATGATGTGGTTCGTGTGCTCGTTATGTCTTTAGCGTCATGTTTCGGTACACATTTGGAAAAAAAGTATGTAGATGCTTTGGAATTATTTAATAATTTAGTTCTGTAATAACGTATAGGAAATGTTAAATCTTCTTTTTCAACGAATAAGAATTGCGACGGGATTGATTTCGTAGGTCGACTGTTCTAACTAGTGGTTTCGTAATCAAGTCCTGGTGAATGCCGAAGCAACATTCGGTCCAACTAACATTATTAAACGGTGCAATCATCCCATCCCTACCCATCAATCCATCCCTCACCATTCATCCCATCCCATCCCTTTCCCTCCCACCCCTTCCCTTTTTCCCATTACATTATTTCCTTATTCCTTTCCATCCCTCCTCATTCTATCATTTCCCTTCCTACCTCTTTGCAACTCTTTTCATCCCATCTCATCCCTTTCTTTCATTCCCATCTCATCCCAACCTGTTCCCTTCTTTCCCATTCCTATCCACTCATCCCATTCCACCCCATCCTTTCCTTTCATTTTAATCTCATCCCATTCTCTCCCTTTGCGTCCCATTTGTCTGCCCCAATCCGTGAGGAATGCCGTGCCAGGGCGCAAGGAGAATATTCCGCACCTTCTCCCTCAAGACAGACACACGGTACTACCACTTCAGCTAGGTCCAAGAGCTCCAAGAGGTCAACATCCGACAACTGCATATGTCGTTTAATAGAAAAACTGTTTCGACAAAAAAAAAAGAACTACAAGAAATATATGCATTTTTAAATTGTTTACTCTTAAATTCTTGGAAGGTTCCTCCGTCTACACAATTACTTTTTAAATGATCAGCCATCCTTCTATTTCCTTTACTTCAATTTGTATTAAGAGATATTACCAACAAACTTCCCAGTTCGCTTGAAACGAACGTCCTTAAAGCATATTATTTATCAAGTTTCATACTTTCTTTCCTGTCATTAGTTAAATTGCATTTGATGAGATATTGCAAGAATTAGCGGGGGAATATAATTTTCCCGAAATTATTCTAAAGAATCCATTTGTAACCTCCGCTTTTTCAAATACGTCAGTTTTCGTATGATGAAGTAAAAACTAAGCAATGTGAAAACTGACGAAAAAGTAATGACTGAAATCGAGCACCGAATATTTTGAGATATTTTTGCTCATAATTTCAGAATTATATCAATTAATAAACGGAATAATTTAATTCATCCTCATTAAAGAATCTAGTTTACTTTGTTTTACAGTAACATATTCTCTAAAAGCAGTTTTTGAAACTTTATCTTCTCTTTTAAGAACGCAACGTCCTTATTTCGGAACATTTAATGCTGAAAAGAATGATAACTGAATATAAGAATTATAATTTACACATTTAAAACGTGTTTTCTCAGAGCCCTCGGTGAAATAGTCCCTTGAATGGATATTTCCGACATCAAACGACATTAGGTTACGACTCCATAATAACAACGAGAGCACCTCTCTTCTTTTTCATTTTGAATTCGCATTTGCATTTTAAGACCGCTCCCATTCTCAAGTAGGCAATAAAATAATTATTCTTCGACTAAATTATGGTTATATGATATTAGAAGTAGACAAAAAGTTATATTTCAGTGTTTCAAATATACTATTCTTTATTATTATTACGTGAATTGTTTTAATACATAATAAAATGCCTAAGCAGGAAAATTAGAATATTGTGAATAATTAAAAATTGTTATTAAATTTTAACTCTTCTAATTCTTGAAGATATACTACTAATAAATAATAATATACTACCGTTTGTTCAATACAAAATTCCCCATGGGTCAGCCGAAATTTGTTCCCCTTTACTGAGAGGTGAACCGAGCGAAGTGGCTCAGGATGCGCTGACTTGGTATTCGGGAGGTCCGGGTTCAATCCCCAGATGCCAGCCATCCTGGCCGAGGTTTCTTTCGGGCATTCAGGCGAATGCTGGGATGATTCCACTGAAACGCCACGACCGCGACATAGGCTCGCTAGCAGAATTCATTAACTTGGCGACCGCGAAACCGGCGCTGCAAGCCAATTGCCCTTTACGGAGCATGTAATGGCTAAATACAAATACTAAGAGGCTGACGGCGAGCAGTCTGACCACTACACAATGAGTTATCCTTGTGAGTCACGTATTAGAATTTCAGCGTTCATGTGTTTCTCTAAACAGCTACGAAACTGCAACTGAAGCTTCGGTCCTAGCATCAAGTTATGACAAAGATTTTCGACAATTCCAACAATAAAATTTTCGAACTACTAAAACTAAGAACACTAATTATTAATATATATTTTTTAAGTAAATGATTTAAATTATATAATTCCAATTATAAACTAATTTAATTGGTGTCACCCTGAGAATGGTGTCACCCCGAGAGCGCCGCCCCCTGCCCCCCCCCCCTAGTTACGCCACTGCTCCCTTCCACCTGACGCTCAAACCCGCCCTTTTGTGTCGGCAGGCGGCAGAAGGGCTTCGGCCGGCTGCACGACGTGGACGTGGTGGTGCCGCGGGGCAACGCCACCATCACGCACGTGGTGGCGCGCCCGGCGGACGACGCGGCGGGCGCCCTGCGCGCCGAGCGGCGCGGCGGCGGCGTGGGCCAGACCTGGGTGCACCTCAAGCTGCGCGCGCCGCGCGGCTTCGGCCTGCACTACGAGGTGCACGTCTACGGACGCTAGCGCCAGCGCCGCTCCTCACGACTTGCTTCTACAGGGCGATTTTTCTAACTCTGCCCCCTCAAGCCCGTGCGGCCACAATGGACTATCACACGGCCAGTGGCGTATCTACGGTATGGCAGGCATGGCACGTGCCACTCACTACGGGCGCTATTTACAGTATACCCGTTAAAACAAATAACAACAACCTTGATTTCAAGCATGCCCACAGGGGCGCAAATTCTATGCTTGCCATGGGCGCCTGAATACTTGGATACGCCTCTGCACACGGCATTTCGCGTCTTTCTCCATCGTACCGCTAGAAGTCGCATGATCGCAAGCAGGGCCTTTCAACTTTCATACAAAGGGGTGGAGACCATTATAGTGACGTCCTCTCCTGCAGCACCTTCTAACAAGAACTAAAATACGAACTGCTGACAATGATACTTCAAACGTGCGTCGCTGCTGCGTAGGTTCGCGAGACACAAGCACACGCGTCATGTTACAAAAGATAGCGTCGATGTTTGCGCTTTCTTCAGCGATTTCCTACATATTACGAACAATTGAGCACTTAGAAAACACATTTCGTATTTCTCAGAAATCAGCCAATTTTTATGTGCGGAACTTGACGAGCCTCGTCTGCAGCTGTACCTGGCGACGCTAGCGCCTCCTATAGTAGCACCCTCCAGCTTGCTCTCCGGTTTTGATGGAGAGTTGCAAGGCCCTGATCGCAAGCACTGCTTGATACGGTCGCGATCATGCGATGTATGGCGGCACGACTGAGAACGTCGCCAAATATCGTGACATATTCCATCGTTAAGACGGGCCTTGAGGCGCAAAGGTAGAAAAATCGCAGTATAGGGATGCGATGTCGTCAACAACAGAGTTTGTGCCAGCCTTGGTGGACAGTGCTATTAATCTTGTGCGCATGCGCAGATGCACCGAAATGATGCGAAACTTGAACTGCGCATGAGTAGAAGATGGATAGTGCTTTGACGTTCGAGGTGGCACAAACTCCCTAACATGTTCATGTATTTAAATATCAACTCAAAATAATTGAATAAAACATCGATCCCAAACCATCGATGTCTTTAAAACTGAATTAGCAGCTGTTGAAGTTCACGCAGGAAGGGAAGGATTTAATTTGAAAATGATATCGTTTATTAATTTTAATTGCAATTTAAATGGATGAATGTCAAAAAATCAAGACAACGAAACTTGCATTATCTAAGTCTATAATTCAAAAATAATTTAATATAATTAAAATTTGTTATTTAAAATAATTACATAATAAACCTTCTTTATTAACGAATTTTATTTATTTTCACTCTTGATCACATTGTCTAAAGAATATTCAATTTGCGGATATCTGAAAATTATAATAGGGACAATTAAATTATAATTGGAATTTTTTCGTTAAAAAAATATTGACCCTCAAATATTGACCTCGAAAATAAAACATTGACTTCAAGAATCGATGTTAGATACATCCATGTTTTGAAAATATTGACATCGGTGTTGCATCCCTACGTACAATGCAAGAGTGCTAATTGACAAGTCTCTCCATGGAGACGTTATGGGAATTGCAGGAAGCGGCCAAGCGAGACAGTAACGAGTGAAATGAAGGCTTCGTAACGCAGGCTAGCATGATAAATTGCCTTATTAGTTATACAATTCTGCTACATCGTAAATAGTATATAATTTTACATTTATTAGTAATATGTATAAGTATAAGTCAAATAAATTAATTAACCTATCATTAAATTAGTTGTTTTATTCACTACTTATGTAATTTGAATTTCACATTTATTTTGTTACTTCCAGAAGAATAACATTTAAATTATATATTATAAATATTAAATGTTACATTATATTACATCTGTAAAGAATTTTTAGATAAACAAGAAGAATGAAGTTTTGTCAAATTTAAAAGCTCGATGTAAATTGATCTATCATAAGCCGCCATTAATTTTCTCCCAAACCTGCGCAATGGTGGATTTAATAGAGGGGATTCGTTTAAGTGCGCTGTTGCGTATCTGGTAATACAAGTACAAAAAGAGGGTGCTAAAAAAGGTACATACACTGCAAACAAATAAAAAAACTGTCTTAACACAACAAAGCTGAATTCATACAAACAGAAAATGAGCACAAATAATCTTGTTGTACCGGTACAACCGATACAACAGATGCCCCAAATGCTCACTATTGGCGTCAATACTCTGCTTAGTAGTTGAACAACATTTCGAGCAACATTTTCGAAAGTATCCTCACCGTTGCAGCACATAGAGATTTATTCCTTAAGTGCTGCCAGTGTATATCTGGTTTTCTACCCTTTACCTCATTCTTAAGACTTTCTCATAAGTAGAAGTCCAACGGAGTTGAATAACGGACTTGTAACGGAGTTGAAGAACGCGGTGGAAACTCAATCGGATCTCTTCGTCTTATCGAGTGTCAAGAAATAATGTCATCAAGGTACGCAAATACATCTTGATGATAATGTGGCCGTGCAATCTTGACAATCATGCCAACTTCCAGAGCAGTGAATTTGACGAAGAGGCCCGACTGAATTTCCACTACGTTCTCCGGATCTAATCTACTTCTTTCTTTTTCTAATGAACAGTAACTGGAGAAGTGTACATGGACATGATATGCACATCCATCTTACCCGCTATTCGTACACTATGAAAATGACGTTTTGTTCCAAGAGGATGGCGCACCGCCACATGACATCTGAGATGTCCATGAGTACCTTGATGACAGTCTGTCAGGACACTGGATAGGACGAACAGGGCCGATTGTGTTTTCACCGCGTTCTCCAGAACTAACTTCATTGAACTTCTACTTGTGAGGAAGTATTAAGGATGATGTAAACCATGGAAAACAGGAGGTCTTCTAGCTGTTCTGTGGGGAAGTCTTAAGGATAATGTGACTTGTAGAAAGCTATTGGCAGCACTTTGGGAATAAATTGAGACGGCATGTGCTGCAATCGCTGAGAATACTTTCGCAAAAGTTGCTCGAACAGTAGTTCAACTACTCAGAAGCGTAGTGGGCATTTGGAGCATCTGCAGTAAAGGTTGTGTCTGTAAACGTCTAAGATGATTTGTGCTCATTTTATTTTATGAATTCAGCTTTGTTATGTTAAGACTTTTTTATTTCATTCATGCGTGTATACATTTTTGACACCTCTGTATTCGTACAATTTTTAGGAAAAGGTGGGTACTATTGATGACTTCAGCTAAAATAGCATAGTATCACCAAACAACGTCTTCCGCCCATTGGGCCAAATCCCGCAAAATGCATTTTCTTCCGGCAAGTCGACGCATCTTTCCCGCCCAATTGGCGGAATTCCGCCCAGTATGGCATCCCTGAAACTATTTCACAACGTGATCACAGGTGTACGTGCGTTCCGTGAAATCCACAGGATCCCTGTTATCACAGCACGAGAGCCAGTTGTTGAGGAGTTTGTGAGGCATGGCTTCCAACTCTAAGCTGTTTCCACCGTAGTTACTAATGCCTCTACCATCTCCCCATTACAATTATGCTCGCTCTGATCACGGGCGAGGAAGACACGTGCCCAAAATGCTTCAGTACACTATCCTACTTAACCAATAATCTACTCTGGTCCCTACCATCACTGTGTGATTTCGACTTTTCACTCAACATCACCGTAGTTAACAACATTGTCTATATTAAAATACTTTTGTGGATAGATTATTGCTTGTTACTGCCGTTGGTATGGAACTCGATGTTTGCATAAATGCATAATAATCTGAATTAAGAGAATCGCAGTTGCGTGGGAAATATGAAAACAGTTGAATGACCCTATATGTTCTCCTTCGGAGGGACCTGTGAGAGGGAAATATGAAAAGACAAACCGAATCAAGGTAACATCTAGTTAATTAGTAAATACGTAAATCTGGATAATTAAAATTAGGTAAAAATAAAATCTTGTACGAAGCACGGGCGCTAACTAATTTTTATCGATCGGTGACCTTTCCAACGCCCTTCGAGCATAAATAACTATCTATTTGATCGATGTTTTGGTTTTCGTTATTTTCAGTGTTGGTATCAAATTCGTGAGTCGAAAATACTGCATTAATGTTTTGATAATATTGAAGGTAAAACTAGAATCGCAAAGATCATTACTGACATACAATAAATCGAAGGTTTATTATGTTATATTATTGACATGTTAAATGAGTTTTTTCAAATATTTTCTGACGTTAATTCCCTCTTTGGCATGTACGTTAGTTCTCAAATTTTTCGTTCGAACCGCAGCGGAGAAATTCCGAATGGGAACCACAGGGATACAAAATACAGAACATACACGGGAGGTAAACAAACTGTTAGTTCCAGAATCGGCCGGCTAAATTTTTGAGCGACGAGCGTTATTGACAAAAGCATAAATACCAAAAATGATCGCTCCTGTGTCATAGAAACTCTTTAACAAATAAAGACGAGCTACAGATTTGATGTAATAGTCCTGTTGTCTAAAAAAACAATCCCCCACCCCTCTCGCATCTAGCGAAATAAGGGCTCAAGAAAATGTGCGCGGTTACTACAGATACTGTCAGCATTCGCTGCCTGACGAGAATAGGATCGAAAATGGCGCCTGCAAATACCTGTCTTTATAGACCTCTAGTCGCCTGAGTTGTGCGCGGCTCTCGATGGGTGCCGGGTATGGGAGGCGAGGGGGCGCGGTGGTGGTGGTGGCGGCGGCGGCGTTGTCGCCCATCTGGCGCTCCCAACTTCCAGCGCTCAATGCCTCCCAGGTCGAACTTTAGACACGGTGCGCGGCCTTGCAAAGAACGGGCCATTTCTCACGCTGGCCGTCAGGGTTGGGCCTCGAGCTTATGGACGCACCGGCCGCACGCTGCTCCCGTTGCGAGCGAGGTGGGTGGGCGGTGGGCGGCGGCGGCGGGCACAGGAAGTGAACGTGAAGAGAACGGGCACTGGGTGGGCACAGGATGAACGGTGTTGGAGCGGTGTGTGGGCGGAAGATGGTCTATGGCTAGTAGGTGGTGATGAGCAAGGTTTGACGGCGGTGGATGGGTGATTGGCGGGTAGTGGGTGGGTCGGTGGTAGATGGATGATTGGCGGATGAGTAGGTGGTCGGTGGGTGAGCAAGGTTGACGGTGGTGGATGGGTGTTGGGCGGGTAGGGTGTGAGTCGGTGAAGGATGATGAGCGGGTGGTTTGGGGTTGAGAAGTGGGTGGGGGTGGAGTAGTGGGTGGGCGGTGGATGGGTGGTGTGTGGGTGGGCGATTGGTGGGTGGGTAGAGGTAGGGCGGTGGGTGTGCTGGGTGTATGTGGCTTGAGGCTGAGTGTGGGTTGGGCGGGGATGGGTGGTGGGTGAGCTGGTGGTTGGTGGGTAGGTCGATGTCAAAGCTGTGGGTGAGTGGTGAGTCAATCGCGAGTGAGCAGTGTTTCGGCAGTGATGAAAGGGCGGCAGTTGATGTGAAGGTGAGTGAGCGGTGCATGAGCAGTGTTGTGGGAGAGCGATGTTGGGCTGTGATTGGGCGATGGAAAGTCGGTGAGTAAGCACTCTATGAGCAATGTTTGGGTGAAGGGAGGATGGTGGTTAGGCGACGGGTTGGTGAGCCAAGTTGGTGATGGTTATGGCCGAGTGGTATTTGGGCAGTGCGTGGATGGTGAATGGAGGTCCAGCAGCCTACCGACAAAACACCAGTTTTCGATTTCCTCTCGGACACGTTGCTCGTTAACTAGACTCCACCTTTCTTCTCGCAGGGGACAAGTTTGTTTCTGACACAATGAATGAAACGCTTTCTACTAGTAACAAACGTTTGTCGTGAATCAGTGAGTCAAGTGTGGCTTGATAATTGATAAAGTCAAGTGAGGCTTGATAAAGTTAAGAACTTCCATTTGACACTTAAATAGTTTATGGGGTTTAGACCACGTAAATCGAAGAAGAGAAATCGTATTTTTCGGACTGAAATATGTCATTCTCTGGATGTTAAAAATGATTTCTGGTAGTTAGTTCAAGAACAAAGCGCGTTCTGTGAATGATTTCTCCCTCTAACGCAAAAACACTTTCGTAAACAAGTTTTTAAGGAAAGATGGGTCATTTCAATCCTTTTGAGATCCGAATAAGCACTTTTTTATTCAAACTAATCCGAACAAATCTTTCCACTCTTCGCATTTTATAGTTTTGAATCATTTTATTACACCTTCTAAACTAAGCTTTTATTGTTTTACATTTTAGGTTTCATTAAGAAAATTTAAGATTTCCTCAATTGAACTTGTAATTACATAATTATCCTCGTCACTTAACTGCAGACGTTTCAGAAAAAAATCTGTGTACGATCTCTTCAATATCAATTGAAGCAAACATTTTGTAATGAAGAGGATGGTACGCTGGTTGTATCTTGAATAACGCGAACATAAATATGCCATTGAGTGAATTTTCATTTAAATTCCCAAATCGAAAATAATGTCTGCAGAATCGGTAGAATTATTATTTGATTGCAATATCATCACTTTTTTATGTCTGTATTATTAGAAATAGCACAAACTGCGCCTAGAATTAAAATACTAAATGGAAAAACGTTGAAAACATGTGAGAAATCGGAAATGCTCTTTTATTGATATTTCTGCCTATTGTTTAGCGCACATACCCAAATATATTGGGTTAAAAAGCAAAATAATTTAAGAAAATGCAAATGAAATTACTTTAAAACATGTGGATATTGACATTTTTTACTGTATCTATTTCTTAAAATGGAATGGCACAATGTTTGTCCAATACCATGACATTTCAGATCAATGTGGTTTAGATTTCTCATTAACAAAACACAAGTTGAGCGTACTACGAATTTTGATTTAATGAGCGACGCAGGGGCGGTAGTTGAGGATGCGATTATCAACTAATTGGAGAGGAAATACGAACTCTGAAATTAGGTCGATTGGCTTCATAAGTGGTAGTAATCACGGCAGCTTCACAAAGAAATTTATTCAGCAGTGGACGATTATGAGGCATTCGCCAGTAATAATATTTCAAAATATGAACAAAATTGCGTACAATCACAAAACAAACAATCCTGTAAAATTGTCCTTAGAAATAAGCATTACGGTTCTTAACTTTCTGTCGGCTAAACTTTCTCCCTCATGCATTACATTTTATTTTAATAATTTGCAACATATGTTACGAGCACTTTTATATTCCATTATCACTATCAAAAAGTCGCACGCAAGAAAGTTCGAATGGAATATCTCAATAATGCAAGCGTGCTTAATCGGATCATGTTCTGTATTGTTTTGATGACAATGATGTCACTGAGACATAAACACATTCATCTATTACAAAATACACCTTATGTATTCGCAACGAAATATGATTTTAATAGCGGTTTATAATGCTCAAATATGTTGACCATATACGTCCAGTGTTACTCGAAGCATTCACGAGTAATAATATTTCAATATATGAACAAAAGTACAAAATAAACAAGAAACCATTACAACAAATAAAATTAAGAAAATCAAATGAAAACTGAATAGATGTTCGGACGAAAATATTTTTACTTTCTCGCCTACTAAGGTACTTATGTAGTAAAGTCAGAGTACTTGTGTAGTAATGCTGGAGCGAAACGGGGCGATGTCCATAGACCAATCGGGAACTATGAGCTTGTGCTTGTCCTGGATGGGGCGGTGTCTTGCTCGTGGGAGATATTTGGTTGGCGAAACATACCCGGTGTAGGTATGCCAACTTAACGTTAACTTGCCGCACCCACTCTTAAACGTTCTATATTTTGATGTTCTGCATCGGTTGAAAAATTTTTAATTTGAGTATAAATTAGTTCAAAATTAGTACAAAATTGTGGTATATTTGGTTTATTTGTTTTAAAGCGTTTTTCATGTGTGGGTATGCTAACTGAACGTTAAGTTAGCGCTCCCACTTTACATGTATATGTTGATGTTCTGAATTGGTACAAAATTTTTAATTTTGGGTATAAATTAGTTCAAAATTAGTACAAAATTGTGGTATATTCCTTTTTAACTTTGTGATAAGTGGGTGTGCTCAATATATGGACATGAACATGGGCCTCTACGCACTGGTGCGCCCTAGAGGTCGAATGGAACACGAAAGCTGCCCTGAGTGCGCACCGGCGCGGCGAACGGAATACGCTATTAAATAAGTGTGCAAATATTGTTCATAGGTATTGAGATGGGTAAAAGTACCTATCGGGCACATTATATGAATTAATAAAAATATGTCGACGGAATAAGTTAGGAAGGAAGGGAAAATACGGAAAAACATTAACAGAAATGAGACATTGGGGACGTAACGCGTCGGTAAATAATAATAAAGACGTGTTCTCATAAGTATTTAAAATATTAGAAACAAATTTTATGCCACTGAAAAATAATGCAGAAAAATGTGTTATCATTTATAAAATTTTTAAAACTATTAAATTAATAAAATGCACAACCTTAGTAAAAATATTCACCAGCCCACGAGAAAGAAAGAGACAAGCCCTGAGATCGTAAGTATAAAGCACCCAAGTAAATAAATAAAATCGAGCTTGCCAAATTAATTAAATAAGAATAAGGATAGATAAAGAGGAGTAGTCGGGGAAATGACACAGCATGAATGTTAGTAAGTGTATGAGTTTGAAAGTAAATCAATAAGTATTGTTTAAAAACTAAGAAAACTCTAAATATGTTGAGATTATACCTGTGCCGGTTGTTCACCATACGTAGTCATATTAAGCTATTATATTAATTAAACTAGATAATTACATGTAAGTAATCCTTCTTTGCCGCATAACTTAAGGGAGCTGAAGTGCGCAACTTATAGGGCCCTTTTAAGCCAAAAAATAGCCACTTTCCCGGGGAAACTCGCTGCGGGGAAGGTAAAATAAAGGAAATCAACGAAAAAAGAAGATATAAAAAGTGTTACAGTTCAAAACAATTCCGTGACACTGTAATTTTATGGCTTACAAGCTCTATTTTACGATACAATACGATAAATGTACAATGCACATTAATTTTTTGATGTATTTAATATTAAGTTTACATAATACTTTTTACAATATTTTTGATTTAGTAAGCCCGGAAGGTAATATGAATATTATAATATTTGTTGCCCTGTGTATTTTCAACTACTTCAGGTACAAACTTAGTATCTTAGATTAGAACTCCTCTAAATTGGCCTTCGCCGGCATTTTTATCCCGGCCCATTAAGCAAGTAACGAACAGTATGAGATATTACTGACGTTTTCGGAAGGAAGAGAAAACGGTATCGCAAGCGCAATGAAAATTTCCTCAAAATTTGCTGTTATTTGCTATTTGTTGAAAGCCAGTCAATACTCATTTGAAAAGGGGGTTGACTAGACCTCAGGACAGAACCTAGCCGTATAAAAATCTCAAGTTGTCCTGGGATTTGAACCCTGATCCCTCACGATAGGAAACGTGTGTATTATGCACTACGTTACCAAGACGCCTTTTATTTCAATATTTATAATATTTATTATTATTAATAAATAGGAATCAATTATTGACTTGTTTGTACTACAGATTCGCTACTGAAGTCTGAAAGAAAGAGTATTATTTATTATTTAGAGTAAATTACATTTGGCTACAAAGGGATAACAAGCAAACAAGACATTGAAACGTAATTTCGTGGAGTATTACTAGTCACGAAAATTGTCAATTTAAGAAAATATGACATCTAATTTGCTAATAATTAAAAAGCAATCTCAGAAACGAAATTAGATAAAGGAAGATCAAACACGAGCTTATTATATTTCTGATTCAGTAAAATATAAACTATTGGATTACAACGTTAATCTGAAAATAGAAATTAGAAAATAACAAATTATCGAATAGTGAACGTAGTGTCCATATGGAGGACAAAAGTAGGTTTATATAGAAATACCTGCTTGCAAGGTGTAAGCAACATAAATTGAAGATAATTTAAAAGGAAATAACTCGCATGACTAATACTTCGTGAACACAAATAGTAAGAAAGTAAGAAAGTGATATAGTGAAAGGGTTCAGTGAAGATATAAAGTTGTCTTTTGGAGTAGACAAATGTGCTATAATAGACATTAAAAAGGGCAAGACCACAATGAACCAATTAGGGACATTAAGGAACTTCCATCTGATGAGGTTTACAAATATATAGGCATGGCCCACAGCTACCGAATAGATCATTCTAGCATGAAGAAAGTTCTGACCGATAAGTATAGATCAAGAGTTACAAAAATACTGAACACTAAATTAAACGGAAAAATTCAAATCATAACAATTAACTCATGGGCAATTCCTACACTTTCCTATTCTTTCGGCATTCTCAAGTGGTCAAGTGCAGATCTTGCTGAATTAAATAGATTGACTAGAAGGCTATTTACCAAATTCAGGTGTCTTCATACCAACTCTTCTATTAAAAGACTATATCTACCCCGAAGAGAAGGAGAGAGGGGACTACTAAACATTGAAAATCTCTGTAGAACACAAGAAAGAAAAATGAAGCAAAAGTTACTCTCGTGTGAAGCTGGATTAATGAAAATATTGGTTTAGTGGTGAAATGTCGTTGGCATTTAAAATTAAATGATCAGAAGTGTTGTCATTGCCAACAATGTTGTTTATTACAAGAGCAGCTTTCGATGGCTTAGCCATCATCATCAGTTCATCAGCCATCATCAGACAGCAGAAAACTGATGATGATGGCTAAGCCATCGAAAGCTGCTCTTGTAATAAACAACATTGTTGGCAATGACAACACTTCTGATCATTTAATTAATGAAAATAGCTGTGCAAGCAGATGATGGTCATACCCCACTAAACTTCAGTGCCTCTCGCCGAAGATCAACGGCAACTGCAGCAGAATCAATACCAAAAGAGACGATTCAAAGAGATCTAGAAGAATGGCAACAAAAGGCAATGCACGGCAAATTTCCCAAAGCTATTCATGAACCTCATGTTGAAACACCATCCTCGCTGCAATGGCTATCAGACGGCTATTTATACCAGAAACAGAGGGATTTATAATGGCAATCCAAGATAGAGTATGTCGAACTAGGAACTATGAAAACCATTGCATGAGGATGCCCGTTGTTGACAAATGCAGGAAATGCGGCACCAGTGGTGAAACAATAGAACATATAATGGCCAGCTGTACTGCACTTGCCGGCAGCGCTTACTTGGGCAGAAACAACCAAATAGCTAAGATTGTCTATCAAAAATTGGCTCTCAAGCATGGAATGTTAAGTAGTGGAACTCCACCGTATTATAAATACAACCCAGCACCTGTAATGGAAGCAAATAATACCATCATTTTTGGGTCAGACCCATATTTGAGCCATTCCACGTCAAATCGCACAAAAAAGACCAAAATTTGACCTTCATATTTTTATTTATTTTCTAATTTTTTCTATTTGTTATATGGATCAAATAAGTGAACACGTGTATTTTTATTTTTTTCTAACTTTATTATTTTCGGAAATATTCTATGATGAAATTTGCTAAAAATGACGCGCATCACTAAATTAAAAATATCATACATTTGAATACACCAATTATAGAAATTCCGTTCAAATTCCATTCGAAATTTAAAAACATGTTTAATTTTTAAGGTTTTGCAAAATATTTAATTTTTTGAATTTTCAATTTTTTTTCAAAAAACTGAAATTTTGAAAATTGAATATTTTTGTAAACTCGATGAGCTAAAAAATTTTAAAAAATATTTATAAACGCACTAGAGTATTGATAATAAGTCCAGAAAAAATCAAAGTAGGATCTCAGTAACTTTAAAAGATATTAATATTTTACGAACCAGTGTGTAATAGATTGCTGCAATAGACACGTTTTTTGCGTTACTGGTTGTCGGTTTCTTTGGATGAAGCAGTAATTTAAGTACTTCTTGAGGTGGTGAAACTTCATGATTGAATTTATAAATAATAATATTTATGTGCATTAATATACATGTAAATAATATTAATATATTTATAGATAATTTATAAACTTATAAATAATTAAATGACGGATTCTTGATTCAGGTTTTGACTGACATTTTGAAAATTTCTGGTCCCTAACAACTCACTTTAAATACACGTACTCGCGTACTATAGAATTCCTGAACTTTCGGCACAATGCACAGTTTTAATGCCCTACCGAATTTACTTCAGTTCTGGACAAAATTCCATTTTCTTCAGCCAACGTTTTAGACACTTTTATCATGCGTTCGGTTGCTGCAAAAAGTCGTTTAATTTTATTGCATGTCCAACTTTCAAAAATTGTCAAAATTTAAATTTTCAACGTCATGTCATCTGTTGAGTGAAAGTAATCGATATGTTACTAAATAGTACTTTGTCTGATTTTTCGATGGACGTCGAAGGATCTTCAACGTGAAAAAAAATTATCTGTGTTGGCACTTTGTACTTTTTAAAATTTCTCATGAGGATGCCATTTTGTTCCAATTTTCTTTTCGGGGCGGAGGTTTCTCCTATTGCAATTAAACTCATGTTTAGCTTCTCTTTATTCATTTCGCAGACACTTGACGAACTATCTGAAGAACTTAATTTGTCACTTCCTTAATTTCCACTTTTTTCACTGGACGTTCCGCTACTTTCGTTAATGCCACGGGAGCCACTGATCTCGATGCTATCTTCATTAAGAATAGGCCGTTTTGGAAGCCGATTCCCTTTCTTCCGAAATAAATCACAAATTTGCCAATCTAATGACTCCTGTAAATTCACCAGCAAATCGTGGTTTACGCGTCTTGGAGATTTTCTTTTTTAAAAATCGTGATCAGAAAGTTTAAATGGATTGAAACATCTATCTCACACGCTGATCGCCACTCATGTTTCACAGTGTACACACGATTCACAGAAATAATACTAGCACTCTTGTCTTCATAAGTATTGCGTATTGCGACTAATGTTGAGAAAAGTTTACTATGTCCCTTGACAAGTGATCGATTGTACTTCACGAGCAAGGTCAGGAGGGCACCCCATCCCTAGGAGGGACGCAGTAAAATTCGTTTCGCTGACACGAGGAAAAACATTCGTTTTGCTGTCACATCCCTTTTGGGGAAAGAGTGAACATAAATTTACTAATGTTTGTTGAAACCCAAATCAGGCAGAGGGCCATTCTTTTTATTGTTCGTCGACATTAGTATCCGAGACTGATCGAACACAACTCGTTAGTGCAGGGGCAGGAACCACGCGCCCGAATACCATAATTACAATTGATTTTTTTATCTATACGTGTTGAGTGCCCACTTTTTTCTTGTTATGTTTTGTAGAAAATTGAACAAGAAATATGCTTATTTTTTCTAATTTTAATCCGAGGAAGTTCATAAAGAAATTTTCGTTTCTTAGAAATAATTACAATTTTTTAATGAAATATTTATTTTTTGAGAAAGTAATTTACAGATGAATAAAATACACATATCAAAAAATTAAACGAAACAAACCAGTAATTTTTATGTTAAGTATATTCAGAGCGTCAATTAATCATATTTCACAAAGTACGCGTAAATTTCAAAATTTAATAAAGGCAAAACTACACAAATAAACAATTTTCAGGTAAATAAAGAAACATGTGCCTCTTTTTTTGATGTCCAGAATGAATGCCATATATTCGTGTCATTTATTTTTTTTAAATAGTCGTGTCAATTCGAGTGAGATTTGACGTGGAATGGCTCGTATTTCAATTCGTTTCGCTCTCACCCATAGGAACATAGGTGACCCACAAGTCACCGACGATGTTACCCACAAAAATATGTATGACACAATGTCATACATTCTGGGGGCAGAGTGAACATCTGAAATACTACTAACTCTTGAAACCCTTATCAGGCAGACGGTCATTCTTTTTTTAGTTCTTCAGCACTTGCATCAAAGACTGGCCGAACACAATTCGTTAGTGCATGGGTAGGCAGAGCGCGCCCTCATACTTACAATTGATTTTCTTAAAACTGTATGTGTGGAGTGCCCACTTTTTTTCTTGTTGTATTTGATAGAAAATTGAACAAGGAACACGCCTATATTTTTTTCAAATTTTATCTCATCGAGCTTATATAGAAATTTTACGTTGTTTGAAAAAAATACATTTTTTAAAATGAAAAAAATATTTTTTGAAAAATTTATTTACAGAGGAATAAAATACACATTTTAAAGTATTAAATGACATAAACCATAAATCTTTATATTTAGTACATTCGGAGAGATAATTGATCTTGTTTGGTGAAGTACCTATAAATTCCAAAATTTAATATAGCCATAACTACACAAATAATAAATTTTCAGGCAAATAAAAAAATACGTGTCTCTTTTTTTGATGTCCAGACTTAAGAAAAAAAATATCGTACATTTTAAAAAATGTCGTGTCAACTCTTGTGCGATTTGACGTGGAATGGCTCATTTACAGATAAAACTCTGGCTTTCAATAGACCAGATATAGTTTTGATTGACAGGAATAAGGAAGAAGCTATGCTTGTTAGTATTGCCGTACCATTGACACACAATCTAAAGGAAACAGAGACCGAGAAAATTACTAAGTACGAAGATCTTGCTCTGGAAATAAAACAAATGTGGAAACTACAGAGTGTAACAACATATCCACTTGTTATTTTGGCTGAAGGTGTAGTCTCAAAAAATTTCAGAAAAAATCTAAAGCAAATGGGATTACCTCAACGAATCCTAAACTACAGACAGAAAGCAGTGATCCTGCCAACATGTCATATAGTTCGCAAGTTCTTGAACTAACACAAATGAGGCTCCCATATTGGTCTTGGGGGTCAGAGTAAAATCTCTCTCCTCAGTGACTAAGCTCTTTCCTAATCGTGGCAGGATTGGGCAAATTGAACCCAGCACAAGCTGCTGAGAATCACAAGAGAAGAGATGATGATGATAATAATAATAATAATAATAATAATAATTATTATTATTATTATTATTATAACTATAATAATAATCGATGGGGAGAGATGACTCAGTGCATCAACTGATGTCACTGCAGTCTCTCTGACATGGAGGGCCTAGGTTCATATCCTGTCGGCGTGGAAGGATTTTCGACACTAACGTGTCAGCTAGGTTGAGCTCAGTCGCTGTCTGGAGGAGAATTCTAGCAGCCAGCAGCTGTGATCGGTAGTTTTCCGGAGGTTTCTCCGATCGACACCAGGCGAATGCCGGAGCAGTACCCTAACTAACGGGCCACGGATCGCGTGCGATCTTTCCTTTCTCTTCCTTATCCTATCCTCACCCCTTACACACACACTTACTACTAACATGCACTAAACTACCACACAGGCCGGGAGATCGGTCGGGAGCTGAGAGCTTGTCCTAGCTGGGGCGGTGCCCCGCTGGTGGGAGATACCTGGTTGAGGGAATCCCCATTAGTCGACGGTAGGTCGACGCCGGATCTCGCCATCCAGCGTGGAAAGATCACCGCCACCTCTCGATGAAAAAACGCGTTCTACACTTACGGGACTAATGACCTCTGTACTTCACGCGCTCGGAATCATGAACGATCAATCAATAATAATCGACTTCGTCGCAGTGGAATCAAAACTGTTTAAGAATATTGAAACACGGCAGCAGCTCCTGCCTGTTTTGCTCTCCCTCCATCCACGCGCATGTCATCCTCAGCCGGGAAACACCGGGCAGCTTTCAATGCGAGACGCAGGGGTTCTCTGGTTTACGCGCCCCTCGCCGTTTAGGCTTTGGGTCTGGCGCCGCCCGCAGCCTCCCGCGGCGCCGGCAGCCCGCTCTCACCCCCTCCCCCATTCCACCCTCCCAACGCCCCCATCGCACTGTGGGCCCGCCCGCTTCTTCCGAAAAAATACTCAAAGCAATGAAAACTGAACGGAGAGTCTCGGTGGTGACGGGAGAGGTGGCTCAGGGCATCAACTGATCTCTCTGCAGTGCCTCTGACCGGCTGGTCCTAGGTTCCAGTCCCGACTGTGGCAGGATTTTCGACTCCAACTACATAGGTAAGTCGAATTCAGTCCCTGGAGGAGAATTCTAGCGGCTGGCAGCTCAGATCGGTAGTTTTCCGTGCTTTTCCGGAAAACTACTAATTAGAGCAACCAGGCGCTAGAGTTCTATTCCAGACAGCGGCTAAATTCTCTTTGTTTAAGCTAGACAGAACTCTTTAGCTTGCACATACAGCGGCAATGCCGGCTCTAAGCTAATTCAAACTTGGCGGATGATGTCAAGCGAGTGGATGGAGTGAGAACAAGACGAACCGGTTCTTCACCCACAAATGTTCTGATAAATGTTTTTTTCTAATATGATGCAGGTTTTCAGTCCTTTGGTACCATATTTCATGATGCCAGTATGATTGATATTTTCCTCCAAATTCTTTAATTTCATTGAGAATTCCTGTTGTTAGTTATTTTGTTTGAAATTATTTTATTCGAGTATTTTGATTTGATAACTGCTGACAAAGGTCGATGTTGTCTCGGTCCGTCTTTTGCTCTTTTGCGTATGGTATTCAAATGCGTTGGATAAGCTTTTGCCTGGAGCGCGCAAGACAGAATGTGGCCAATTACGTGACTAATATGACGATTTCAAATGAACGAAACAGTTTCGGTGGAGAACTCTAGAAGTAAAACAGTGTAATGAAGTTGTATTTTGTCGAATATACGCAGCAATCATTAGCAATTGAAAACTATGTTTAAGACAATAACAAATGTTTAATTTTACAACTGAAAACATAATTGAATACTCACTGTCCAATCTTCTCTCGATAACCGAAACGATGTGTCTTATTGGTCTTAAAACTGCACTGCCGAGAGACAGGCAACGCTACATACTTTTCATTGTGGTAAAAAATGGAAATACAATTAATGATTGTTGCCTTGTTTCAGTAAAGTACTCCCAAAATTAAAATATCGGTTTCAAATTCAAAGGGTCGTGACATCAGTCAGATCGATTGTGAAATAATTTTGGAGACACTCGCCTGAGCGTTGTTCGCAAACGCTCGAGTTGTTCGCTAGTTTGCTAGTCGCTAGAGTTGTTCACAAACGGACAGTTAGACGGACGGACGGATGTTTACCGTTATTTGATTTTTCGACATCAAGGACCCACAAAGCATGGATTCTTGATATACCACATGTTAGAGGATTTTTTTTCCAAATTTAGCAACTGGTTTTATCCACTTTTACGTTACTGCATTAAGAGTTTTTCTGGAGAAAATTCACCATTTTTTCGCGCAGCATAACGTAACTTTGACTCTAGCGAGAAAGCGTCGCGAGAAAGTAAAAATAACTCTCAGGACCTGTAACGAGCGACACGAACCATGAATCTGCGCAACTGGCATAAGTGCTAATATCTTAGCCATTCTTTCATTGCACAATGCCGTCACGGCGACGCGTTACTAGTAGCCTAGTAACCAGGGGCGTGCGGTGACCGATTCCTATGGGTAAGCTCTGTAAAAAGCAAGGGTGCGACTTGATGTGTTTGAGGCGACAAAACGAAAAATCCAATTAGTTACTGTATTAGTTACTATATAAATATTTAATTATATCAATATATCAAAAATGACATTATTATTATTATTTCTCTATATCACGACTAAAGATATTATGTGTCGGCTGAATATAAAATCTGCTCCAGGTTGCAACCAGCTACCTAAGGAGCAGATCTAGGGACTGTCGGTGCCTCTACAATACTTTGCACGAAATGTGTGTTGTTCCAAATAAAGCGATTTCTTGTACTTCCTAGTCTTTTGAATTACCTGGGAGTTTATTATTATTATTATTATTATTATTATTATTATTATTATTATTGTGGAAGAATGCGAGTCCCCAGCATATGCGCACACAATTTTCTAACAACTACCAGTCACCAACAGTCGCTGGCATTTGAACGATCCACACGTCGAGAAGAAGTTCCTCGTATCTGTCGGGACGTGATGAACGCTGAATTGAAACACTATCCTTTGTGCTGATACGGCAACGCTCACACGTCGGAACTGATTCGAGGATGCGGCCTCCGCAACGGTAGTGCCCTCCGTCCCACGACATTGCGTCTGATGTGTGAAAGCACTTTTAGGAGATTATATGGCGCGGAATGGCTAGGAGGAGTCTGGAATTATTCATTACATTGTTTTCACATATTTCCACTTTGAAATTATTCGATAGTAATATGTTTTAACTCTTGTTTAATATTTTATATTAATAATTTTTTAACATTTTACTTTGAAAAATTCAAAGAAGCTTGAAACATTTGGAGACAAGTGCCTCCTCTTCCGCCTTAAGCCTATCAGGGGACAAAACGAAAAGTATCACAGATGAAGCAACCTAGAACAAAGGTGGTACTGTGTTACGATTTTCTGCGTACCACTCGCAATTGAGCCGCAATACAATGGCAACTGAAGACGTACATAGGCTGTTATAACATTTGAAGTAAAGCATAAAGAACGACTTATATGTTATTACATCATATCTACTGGATAAATAATTGAAAGTAAACAAGTAATCTTACCTGATTTATTTGAAAATAAACTCCATTCTCCTCTCGTGTTTGGCAAATTCTTCAGTAACATCATCATAAAATGTGATAGAACTTCGTATTTCTTGAAGTTTTCCTTTTTCAATTGACAAGAGTGCCAAATTACTTAATGTTTCTCGTTCTTGTGTTGATCTTTGGAAAGATTTAATGCGTTTGAGGGCAAATAACGATCTTTCAACCGATGGTAATGTACTGGGTATATTTAAAACAAGTAAGGCAAACTTGTACCATTTTGCAAATGCTAAATGGACGTGATTTGACATTTCACTAAATCATGGGGAAATTTTCCACAAAATTTCCACAAGAACGCACACAGAAATAATACGCACAGATGAAAAAAAATCCACGAGTTCGTATTTTCACTTACAACACCAGACTCACTAGGCGGCACTTACTGTGTCCAGACTATGTCATATGCGAACACGTCTGCAAGCTCATTTCAGTGCCACCCTGGATGGTGCTGTGCGCACAGGCCTGGGTTGCTGCGCTTACCAGAGGGCTACATACAACCCAATGGAGCTTCCTAAAAGTCAAGAGCGCATGCGCGAACTCCCTAATGCATTTAAATGGAGAACATCGCAATGCTCACTTCGGGCCGGGTGGCGGCGCTTACTAACTCCGTCTCTTTCACCCGCTTTCCGCCTCCGTCTGCATCTGCGTTGTATGCTCGATGTAGGGCCACCCTCTGGCCGGGCGCCTTCGTAAGGCAGTGTACCCTTCCTTAACAGAAATTTAAACTCGTAGTTGAGTTCTCAACATGGTGAAAGTCGCGATTTCTCATTATAATAATTACATTTAACGGTCTTTTTTAGGGTAAGCGCAGCTTCCCTAGCTTACCTGGAATGCACGCCACTGCTAGTAACTAATAATGCGTCAGCAGTGATTTAGTTTTTTTCAACATTTCCGAGGTACAGAAAATTATGTTACTGAAAATTACGTTAATGACAAAGAGGCATTTTAAAAGAAAAGTCACATTTGCTGCGATTCTTCTCATCTCCCGAAGCGCGGGTTCGAAACCGGATCAGATGCGTGCATTTTCAAAGAGCGGAACTTATATTAAGACCATGTCGTTCTTAGGGCATATAAGAGAACCCTGGCTAAATTCCCGTCAAAATTGAATCATCCAGCATTTTCCTAATCAGATCCCTTATTCTTATAGCCTGGAACGCCCCAAGTAATGAATGAAAATTTCTGAGGCAGCTGAGGTATTACCTGACGGTTACAATGGAACCTAAAAGTACCGGTAACACTGACAGCCTACAGGAGCCAACTAGAAAAAAAAAGCAATTTCAGTCCACACGTGGCCATGACGGGCGTGTGCCAATGGATACATTTCCAAGTATCCAATTATTACAAACAAACATTTTCTCTGACTTCTATTCATCGCATTTAACCATCATCTCATCGTGATCTCCTTTCGTCCAGGTACGGTTTCCTGATGAATGGAATTCTTTTGCATGACAAGTGTTTTTCTTGGGTTTCTTCACTACATTTACCGCGCTTTAAATATCCATATTTTGCAGTGATTCTGCCTGCTTTTTAAGAAACAAATTCTATGAATACTTGGGTTTTTATTTCTTGGCGCAGGGCCTGTGTCTTCACGATAGAACACCTCACAGCATTTCCCGTCTTTCTCGTCCGTGCGGCTAGATGTTGCATGATCGCCAGTGCGGTCGCGATCATGCGATCACTCAGTCGCGATCATGCGACATCTAGCGACACGACCGAGAAAGACGCCGTGAGAAATTCCATCGTAAAGACAGGCCCTCACGCGCCAAGAAATAAAAATCCAAGTCTAATACGCACTCCGTATTTTGACCGCCACGCTACGCCCAACGTGCCACTGTGCACGGGGCCTCCCGCCGGCTCGCCGCCGCCGCCTCCTTTGCCGCCCCGCGCCGGTCGAGGGCGGGCGGCGGCACCGCAAAGGGAAGTTTGTTTTTCTTCCAAATCCGGGGTGCAAGGGCAAGAGCGGGGTCGCGCCCAGATCCCGCCGCCACCCCCCCCCCCCCGACAACAGGCCCCAAGCGGCGCGAGCCAGGGCACGCCGCCACCGCCGCCGCCACCGCCGCCGCCGCCGCCATCCGCGCCGGCGCTCGCCACCTCTCGTCACCTTACACGCCCTTCCGGGCCACTTGAAGGATATGGCCGGCACATGGGAAGGTCTGGGAGGGAAGAGGCTTCGGGCGAAATACTGCCCTGTTCCAGATTCTTCGTCAATGAACTAAGCTAAGCGTGGAAGTACTCATGTTTGAACTGTAGCGCGGGATACTAATATTAAGAATACCAGAGGTTGGGATGAAATATTAAGAATACTGAGGAAGCCACCTCTCGTCAATTCACACATCCTTCCGGGACACTTGGAGGGTCTCTTCGGCTCACGGGAAGGTCTGGGTGGGAAGGAGCTTTGAGTGAAAAACGACCTTTTTCCAGATTCTTCGTCAATGAAATAAGCTACGCGTCGAAGAATACTCATGTTTGAACTGTGGCGTGGTATAATAATATTAAGACTACTAGAGGCTGCGATGAAATATTAAGAACACTGTGGAAGCCATGTCTCGTCAATTGACATGTTCTGCCGAGCCACTTGAAGAATATGGACGGCACCGGGACGGTCTTTGAGGGAAGAGGCTTTGGGTGAAATACCGTCTCTTTCCAGCTTAGTAGATTCTTCGTCTATCAAGTAAATTAAGCGTCAAAGAATAGTCATGTTTGAACTGTGGCGCGAGATACTAATATTAAGAATACCAGGGACTGAAATATTACGAATACTGTGGGAGCCACTTCTCATCAATTCACACATCCTTCCGGGACACTTGAAGGATATGATCGGGCACAGGACTCGGGAAGGCCTGGACGCGAAACGAAAAGGCATTGAGTGAATAACGGCATTGTAGATTCTTCATCAATTTAGAAACATAGACGGCCAAGAATAGACACATTTGGACTGTGGTGTTGGAGGCTAATATTAAGAATACCACGTACGGCTAAGAATACAATGGTAGCGATTTCTAGTCATTGTACATCCTTCCAGGTCTCTATAATGATACGCCCCGAGCACGGGGCTCGGGAAGCCTTCAGGATGAAAAGGCATTGGGCGTTTCAACTGTTCAACCGTAGAGATTCTGTATCATTTTAGAAAGCTGAGCGCCGTAAAATGATAACGTTTCAACTGTTCCGCTGGAGAATAATATTAAGAAATACATTCGTGTTACTGTAAGTTGGTACAATTACATTATCCACAGACAAGGATTTTTTTTCATATAGTTCGCAACCTGTCATCAAGGAAACTTAAATATCCAGAAAAACAAATTTAATTGAAACGACACTGCATGGCTACATTGAATCATAGTTATTTGTGTCTAGGTCTATGTTATGGCAGCCATTCCGGTTCTGTAAAGTTCAACCATTTGCAGCTATAGATGTATGCTCAGAAAGCAACAAACCTGATAACAGCCCTGAATATTAAGTAAATAGTAAATACGAAAATTTACTTAAAGAACAAGACTTCAACTGCCGCGAGTTTCTTTTTCCACTGTCGCATGACCACACGGAAGTCTACTTGAATGGAGTGAAATATGGAGCCCTTTTTGTCAAACAAAACAATGTCTTAACAAAAGGTTGTAAACCCTAAGACTCTATTCGAGAAGTTAGTTCCGCCCTATTCATAGGAATGCACGCAGAGGTTTGCATTGTGCCTGGACCAAGACTTTTCGAGGTTTAACATGGGCCATAAATATAGACCGAGAAAAGAAACATCTGCATTATTCACCTTACCAACTACCGTTTGACAACTAAAAAAACTATTTCAGAAAATGAAATATGGCTAATTGTTACTGTTATGATGATGACCACCCAACTTAACGCTTCGTATGGCGAAATGAAGTCAAGACAGTTTGAAGCAGTGATAACCACGAATGTTTTCCTAAACTTATTGTATATGGCGAAGTGGTTATTGACCAATTGGATCATGCTCAACAAAACGACCACGGCCAACTACTTTTAATTACCACTGCAGTTGGTCTGTTAATTAGAGCAAGTATTAAGCAGGGCTCGAATTCTTATGACATGTCATCTTTTCATTGGTGCATTGTAGACGTAAATAACTTGAAAATGAATATTTATCTCGGCATATAGGTGATAGAAATGTATAGTTATTAGTTCATTTTTTTGCCACGTTTCAATTTTTTTCATGTCTTTTTTGACATTTGCATAATTTTTGACATTTATATGCACTTTACTTCCTTTTCATGTTTTTTGTTAGTGAATGTTTCATGAATTTACGACACAATAAAACAAAGTTTTTTATTGTATAATCAGTTCAAGACGAAATGCATTACTGCAATGGTCTCTATTTTTCGAACTCTCAAAATTACCTGGATCTTCGGTAACTTCCTCGATCTTTCAAAACTGTCAGTTGGAAGATCGGAACTAAGTATTAGTACAATCTCTCCTGAAATAAAGAGTTTAAGTAAATATAATTTTATATAAATAAATTTTATTTAAAATTGTAAAATTCAATGAATAAATAAACATACAAATGTTTAATACAAATGTTTGAGTATTTTTTAAAAATTAGGTCATTTCCCCCTTATTTTTAAGTCATTTTAAAGGTCGTTTTCAAAGAATTTTTGTGTCATCAGAATCAGAGCCCTGGTGATAACACATCTAGGACCTTTCATTCAAAGACAACACGAAATTTCGTTGAGTAGAAAGCTTAAGCTTTTGCTTAATTAAAACACTTGGTGTTTTAAATATATGGGTTACGTAATGCGAATGAACAATGTATTCCCTTCCCTTTTCACCTACTAATATACATCAGACCTAATATTCCCACAATGGGAAAAACCCAGGCACGTGACTACTTCGAAATCCGACCACTAGTCAGATTGCAGGGAACACGCCGCAGCGATTTCGCACTCCAAACCCCGATACCGGTTCGGGGACAATAGGGCCAATCAACAACGAACAGATGCGTCGGAACGTGGCGGCCGCCCGACAAGCACCGTTAGATCTCGCGCGCACGCGCACGCCTCGCAGGTCCCACAGCCGGCGCCCGCCGCGCCGTGGCTTCGGCGGCTGCCGCGGCGGTTGAGGATGAGGAGCCAGCGGTTGTTGTGGTGGCGATGGCAGCAGTGGTGCGCCAGCAGAAGAGCTGATGGTGGTGGTGGTGGTTAGAGGTGGTGGTTGTTAGAGGTTGTGGTAGTAAATAGTAGTGGTGATTGTGTTGGTATTTGTGGTGGTGGTGGTGGTGGTGGAAGTGGTAGTGGTGGTGGTGGTGGTAGTGGTGGTGGTAGTGGTAGTGGTGATGGTAATGGTAGTGTTAACTGTAATGGGGGTGGTGATGGTAGTAGTAGTGGTAATGATAACTGCAGTGCTGGTGGTGATGATAATGGTAGTGTTAGCTGTAGTGCTGGTAGTATTAGTGGTAGAGGTATTGGTAGAGGAGGTGGTTGTAATTACGGTAGGGATAGTGGTATTGGTAGCGGTGATGTTAGTGGTAGAGGTGGTGGTCGTGCTGGTGGCCGTGGTAGTGGTAACGAAGATGGAAGATGTGATGATTATTTTGAAATTATGGAAGTGGGGAGGTCGACGTATCTTTCAACTGCTAAGGTGATTGAGACCCATAAATGATGATTTCATACGTGGATGATGTCGTTAATGATGATTTGGTGAATGATGATAGAGCAGTTGTGGAATGTGAATTAGAGGAAACAGGAGAAACACGCTAAAAGTGCCGAATGCTCTCTTCTTGTCTACCACAAATTCTACTAGGATTGGCTGAGGTTCGAAACTTAGACTCCAACGGTGCATGGCGTATGAGCTACCTATTACGTCACGAGACCCCGGAAGTGTTGGTGGTAGTGCTGATGATGGTATTGGTGATGGTGAATGCTGTGATGGGTATACATGAGTGGTGGAGTTGAATGTGGTGGTAATGGCACGGTGCAGGCAGTAATCCCAGCAGAAACTGTGACGGTGGCGGCAGTGCTTGCATTCGTGATCACGGTTGCGGCTGTGCTGGTGGTGGTTATTATGGAAGCGTTTCGGTGGCGAAAACGCAGTGACTGTGGGGGTGCTCGTGACGTTGGAAGTGGACGTAGAGGTGTGATGGTTGTGCCGCCGAATTTAGTGGGGGTGGCTCAGAAACTGGTATGACGCGGTGCCGATGGCAGTAGCGTACGGCGGCAGCGGTATGGTAGTGGTAGTCGTGACTGCGGTAGATAGTGGTGATTGCAGAGTTGGCGATGGCAGAGGTAAGGGTTGTGATTATGGCGGTGGCGGTCAGCGTCTTGGCGTCTGCGGCGGCAGAAGACACTCGCGACGGCGGCACGGTGAATGGCAGCAGTGGCAGCAGAGCAGGAGGTTACGTCCTCCGCAGCGGTGGCGGTGGGGATGGCGATGGCGATGATGATGCTGATGGGGTGGCGATGGGGGTGGGGTGGAAGTGGCAGTGGGGGAAGTGGGGGGTGGGGATGGGGGTGAGTGTGACGGAGACTGTGGCAGTGGCGGAGTATGCGGGGGGAGGGTGGGGGTGACGGACGGGGTGGCGGTGGGGATGGGAGTGGCAGTGACGGTGGCGGTGGGGGTGACGGTGGGTGTGGCGGGGAGATGGGGGTGGCGTTGGGGATGACAGTGGGGGGTGACGGTGGGGTGGGGTGGGGGTTAGCGGTGGGGGTGGGGTGGCGGTGGGGTAGGGGTAACGGTGGGGGTGGGGTGACGGTGGGGTTGGGGATGGGGTGGGGGTGGGGTGGGGGTGTCGGTGGTGGCGCCTAAGGAAGCAGAGGAGGAGAGGTGACAGTAGTGGCGGCGATGATGTCCGTGGCGACGATGACGGAGGTGGTGGCAACAGCTGTGTTAGAGAAGCTAAGGGTGACACCGGTTGCGGCGAGGGTGGTGAGGACAGTAGCGAGGTTGGCGACGGCGGTGATGGTGGCGACTGTAGCGGCAGCAGTAGCGACTGCGGCGCGGCGCGGCGCGGCGCGGCGCGGCGCGGTGCGGCGCGGCAGGAGCAGGGTGGGGCGGGGCCGGGCGGGGCGGGGCGGGGCGGGGCGGAGCCCAGTGCCCGCAGGGAAGCCGCGTGGTGCCATTTCGCCACTCGGGCCCTCGTCTGACAAAGCGAGCGGCGCGGCGGCGGCGACGCCTGAAAAACGACCTGGCGAAGGGCGCTGTCTGAGGAGGCGACGACGAGAGCGGTAGCACTGGCGGTCACGCGGCGTGAATTCCAGCTGTTTCCAGGTAAAGGGTATGGCTACGCGGTTACGGCGACAACAGAGAGACTACTACAACGCAGGTGTGGGGACACGGGGGCATCCAACCTGTGTAAATGTGACGAAGATTGATACTTCGGGAGGAGACTGAAGATGAAAGGTTCTGACAGAGCTGTCTGTTAGGTTGTAAATGAACGCGTTGGGCAGTCAGCTGGTACAAATCCGTTGACGTGCCCGTGGAAAGGAAGGTGGTGACGAATGCAACGAATAGTGTTTGGTAAAAGGACAGGAGAAGTATCGTGCGCCAAGGAAGTGACTCCACACCTAACCGAATCAAGGGCTCTTATTAAATATTGTATTTATTTTCGTAGCAACCAGGTCCCTAGGATACAAGTGAAGGGGACAACACTTCCAGCTTCTGTAATGACCGTGGTGAGTAAGCAGTTTACATTTTCATTCGCTGCAATTCGTGCAACCAACATAATGTATGTTGCTAGCAGTTCCACTACCCACTGCGGGGAGACTTTCTTGGCACACTGTACTTTTCTGCTAGATGGGCGTGTCTAGCTCTGAGGGTAGGGGTGGCGCCGTCGGGGGAGGGCGAAAGGGTGAAAGTGCCAAGCGCGGCGAGGGTAGCTTTGGCGCGTCCTCAGCCGTCGGTACACAGGCGGCAGCGCCCAGAGGTGGCGATGGCGGAGGCGAGGCGGGGGCGGGGGCGGGGCCGGCCGCACGCAACCTGGCTCCGGTGTCGGCGCGTCATCCGACACCGGCGTGGGAAGCCGCATCGGTCGCGGAGGCGGTGGGGGCGGCGGCGCGGGCGGGCGGGCGGGCGGCCGACGCGCAATCTCGCGCCGAGATCGCGCCGCTGCCGACGGCGAGCGCGCGCGGGCACGCACGCAACACCAAAAAAGCCGCCGCCGCCGCTGCCGCCGCGCTGTCAGACCGTCACTCGCTCTCGCTCTACGTGCAGCCTCCAGGGCCTTCGCGCCAGAGTTGTCTGACCCACGCGACGACAAGAATGGCAAAATATTTCGGCATGTACTAGTGATTCATTGACTAATGTTTCCGGGCGCTAGCAACTGCTAAGGTCATGTTCTGAAGGTGTAGTGCATGTCTGTTATCGCTGGAGGTGGCGGTAATCTTTCCCCCTTGGATAGCGAGATCCGACGACGCCCTGTACGTCTCCTTGTCCGCCGCGCTGCCAGACCGTCACTCGCTCTCGCTCTACGTGCAACCTCCAGGGCCTTCGCGCCAGAGTTGTCTGACCCACGCGACAAGAATGGAAAAATATTGCGGCATGTACTAGTGATTCATTGTTTCCGGGTGCTAGCAACTGGTAAGGTCATGTCCCGAAGGTGATCTTCCCCCTTTGATAGCGAGATCCGACGACGCCCTTTACGTCTCCATTCGGGGGTTTTCCCAACTAGGTATCTCCCACCAGCGGGGCACCGCCAAAATCGGGTCAAGCTCTAAGCCCCTGACAGGTGTGCAGACATTGACAAATAAGTGCATGAATGCGTGTGTAAGAGGTGATAATAAGGCAAGGAAGCGGAAGGAGAGATCGCGTGCGGTCCCTTTGCTATCGTACTGCTCTGGAACGGGGAGGGCGGGGAAACCACGAAAAACTACCGATCAGAGCAGCCGACCGCTTGAATTCTCCCCCAGATAGCGACTGAACTCGACCTAGCTATCTGGCGAGCGTCGAAAATCCTACCACCGTCGGTACTCGAACCCTAGGGCCTCCCAGTCAGAGACATTGCAGTGACACTGGTTGATGCCCTGATCTACCTAAGCCGGCAGTCGGCATATACGAGTATAAGCTATTTCATAGTGGAGGCAGTTGTTGTGGAGGCATGTGGTCAGGCATCAACCCGGTTGTTTCCCCTCTCTGTGGTTCCCTCTGCGTGGTCACAACCGCTTGTACCATTTCAATACGCAGTTGCGAAATCTGGACGATTGCTATCATTCTCTAAATAGAGAAAAAAGGGGGCGCATGAGGGACGCAAAATTGACTAGTACGGTGCAATGAATATGAGTCGCCTACATTTATTGTCCCTAATATGAAAATTTATTGAATCAAGGAAAATGAATCATAAAGAAGTTAAATCCAATAAGGGTGAGGGTCGAAGTGGATCATTCATCCCAATGGGGTGGGGGGTGTCTCTGAGTTACAAGTCGTTAGGAAGATGAGGGGTTGCTTAAAAAAAAGACAACATTTTGCGAACGTTTTTAATGATGTCGAACGTATATGTAACATCGAGAGACCAAGTGGAATAAGGAACCTTTTTATGAAATTCTGTAAAATGCAGAAACTTATATAATAGGAGAAAAATGAAAACACCTGCCTGTAAAAATGCTGTTCGATATGTAAAATGCCTGCTCGATATGTTTGATTGCATGCTTGATGTATTTATTCAAGTAAATTTGTAGCTTCCGCTGTTGTATTTGCTCGCGTTCATCCCCATGTTGGGAGCTTCAGTCATTATTGTGGCAATGTTTTCTGAAGATGTAAATTTATCCCGACCGAGCTACCAGAATTCGAACATAGTTGTTATTCGAACATAGTCAAAATTGTTAGATCCAGCACAATGGGTGTTTTTGCAACAAATGTAGCCGAAACGTTTTGCGAGCCATTGTCTAAGATCACGACTTTATTGAACGCATTCGAAAAAAAAGTACATCCTCTACAAATATCAATGGGTAGTGCTTTGGGTGATTGCGACAGATCAACAATGAATAATATGGTTTTGAAAAATTAGAATACAACAACAAAAGTGCTTCGTAAATTCAATATTCCATTTACAAACACTGTCAGTATATAGAGAGCATCATAATTAGGATACTTGTGGACAAGATAAAATTCCTAAACCACTAATATTTTGGGTGTTCCCAGTTTGGATGTATTTAAAAGAACACAAACGCACTGTGGAAGGACTGGAAGGAAAACATGTCACATGCCGATAAATGACAGACTACGAACTTCATTTTATCAGAAAAAGAAAGAATACATTTACCTCTTGGCCTCTCATTGCCTCATTTGCTTTTGATTCGTCAAAAAAAGGAAAGCATATTCCGACTCCCCGTCCGTGTCCTGCGTGCCCAGCTATGCATCTCTGAGGGTCGGGTCCTGACTGGCACGCTTCCAAGTCAGGGTTAATTTGGGACTCTGCAACAATGCAGGCGGAGGACGAGAGGGTTGTTCTTTTGGGCACGTTTCTCCCTGGTTGTAGCAACGCATTGTTCCACGGGAATGGTGGGGAAACGAGGTTTATTTTTAAGCTCGCGCAGATGGGCGCAAGGCACACCTGCGCTCCAATATAAATATCATTCTCCCCTTCGCAGGCTGCACGTGCGCCATTTTCTTCAAAACAATAAAAAGCGTACTAATTTTACACGACAACTCTCTGTACAACCTTACCTCAATGAAAGGCCCGACAGACCACCATTTTTGAAGGTACGGAAAGATCAAGTCTGCAAAAAATGCACACCCCTTGCTTTTCTTCGTACGCTAGTAGGACCAAAAAAGCCCAAATTGTACAGGAGAGAAGAAAAACTAAATACATCTATAATCTTTAATGGGGAGAAACTCCGTCTGGAATATAACATAACTACACTTTAGAGGCTAATGATCCAAGGAGCTGACGTGCCCGGAGTCAATAAATATTAACTCACTCAATTCAATCTCAAGTTTGGAATACTTCCTCTTCTCTTCTAGCAATCCTGCCCTAATATGCAGTAAAAGATTTCAGAACTTACTGTAACTCACAGTCATGTCAACTGTTCACTTTCGATGATATATTCCAGTAAGCAATTTTATTATTGGGAAAGGAGTTGTAAATTAACTAATACTCTCGTACTCTACCGTCCTGTCAATGTCGAGACTTTGGTTCGGATATGACGATTCATTAACATTTGTAAGAAGACTCAGCTTTCTACGTCCTCCATTCTGTGAATGGGTTGAAAGAGTTTTCATAAATGAATCTCCAAACATCTATTAAATCCTACTATAAACACGTGGCTTTCAGATGAAAGTACAAATCACTGTAAACTACTGAATGGCTTATTAGAACGAACTTTTCTTCGCAATACTTTTCGTGGAAAAATAAACTTGCTAATTATTTATTGTTTATGCGCTAGTTTTATGATCTTTTAAACAATATACACTCGTATTACCAGTTTGATATTGATGGAAATTTTGATTATTTAACTTTTTCTTAGTTTGGGAATTTAATTACTGATGTTGATGATGCAAAATTTAAGAAATTAAAATGTACAAATAACGGGGAAATATTTCAAATGAATGATATTCACAGACCTCTAGACTGCTCGCACATTTTGCTCGATGAATTACCTTGACCCCTGAGAAAATACAAGCACATTTTCCAGCTTTATTTAACGAATAAAGTAATATATGCTCTGGAAATGATTTCATTCCTAGTGATTTCACCTGTTTGATAGAAGGCGGGGTACTATGCATAAGCATTCGAATATTTCTTCAAAACTAATGTTAAGAAAGCGTTCCTTTGAAGGGTTTTGATTCACTTCAATTCGTTACAAAAATACCATTAACGAGGTCAACGTTCTGAAAAAATTGAGATGTAATGAGAGGCACGTACTTACCTGATCCTTGAACACACATTTTTATACCAGTGACGATTCAGATTTATTAGAGATCTTAATTAAAAAGAATCATAATTATAAGGAAGATAATTTAAGTACGATCCGTAATTATTAAAAGCATAAATCATCCGTTCAGAATCTCGTAGATCTTTTTTACTCTCTCAAACTACAAGGAAGAGAAAGTAACCATGTAGTTTTCATCATTCTTAGACTTCTATTAGGTATTTCACGACTTCATCCAAATACGGCAGAGACTCCTCTCACAACTCGCACTACTACCTTTCTCCAAGCGGAGAAAGCTCAGATGCAGCGCCTACGTAGTCCACAAGAGAACGTGACAATTAATTGGTGAGGTTTACTTATTGTTAGCATAACAGTGGACCCATTTATTTCGTAAAGATGGGGTGCACTATGAATAATATTATATCTCTCTCAATTCGAAGTTCGAATTCGCTAATAAAATACTTGAAAAATTGCGGGAGAATATTAAATCTAAAATTTAGCTTTCGGACACATTGATTTAAATTCTTGCATGGGCATTATTGCATCGTAAGAATGAAGGTGTCATTCGTATTTTACCTACATTTAATTGATACCACAAAGGATAGGGTAAATTCTTAATAAAATTTTCTAACAAATGGGAATTAATTTCATAAGCAAACAAACATTTTGACTTTACAGATGAGTTATAAAAATATCACGTCACTTTTGGAGCAGTGGAGCTTTTGGAGCGTGAGACATTTCACAATAAACATTTATAACTACGTAAGTAGTACGGAAGAGTATTTGGTGTATGAATAAAAGTTAAATATTTCAGAAGGAGAATCTGAGACCAGAATTTTGAACGGAGTGGGCCAAAGACATTTTTGAACATGTCATGTGCATATTTTTAATAATGAATTTTAGAAAGTCGCTCAGCATCCGGCCATTCAGCCAGTCTATGTAAATTTATTGATGTATCGATACATAATAACTAATACTTTCAAACTGAACTGTTATTTAATATCTCAGTGAATTTGATCTGGGTAAGGAAATCATGGAAGAGTACAAGAATTGTGGATGGATAACTTTCTATTATATTCCAGTAAATCCCTACAGGCCATGAAGATCAGCGTATTGGACTTACCGGACTAATAATACAAAGAAAAGGAAGTCGCAAGGGAATGAAGAAGGAAGAATAAATGAATGAAATGGGTGAAGAGAAAGACGAGGCTAAAGAAGATGAGAATGACGAGGCAGAAGATAAATATTATGAAGAGAAAAAAGGAAAAGACACAATATGAACCGGAAGAACAAGAGAAAAAGAAGAACAGGAAGAAGTAGAAAATGGAACGGGAAATTATGAGATTGTATTATTTTTACGAAGGAAAAGTAATATACTGCACTTTGAGTGGGTTCGGTAGTGATTTACATAACTTCTCCTTTTTACGCTATATTTGATCATTACATAGTAAAACGAGTATTAAGACGCAACATCGAATGCAAATGGCTGGAACAGAAACGCCCCTAGATTAGCACCTGCTTCACGCCATTGTTCCTGCAGAGCGGCTGCACCTGTCACCTGGCCTCCAGACGCGCACAGTGGTTCGGGGCGACCGAAGCAACAGGAAAAATCACGGTAAAAAGTTAGGAAATGTTCCAGGGGATTCATGAGAAGAACTCCCAAAATTTTCAAGAATTCGTTTCAAATTCGCGGGGATTCGAGTCGGACCAAATGGATCAGAGGATATTCATTCTGGATAAAAAAAACTTACAAGTAGTTTAGGGGCTAGTGTTGTTCACAGACGGACGGTCAGGGACGGAGGCGGACGTTATGCAAAAAACAAGAACCAAAAACAAAATGTTGGAGTCAGGGGACCCAAAAACCCGTGTTTCTGCTGAAATTTCAAAATTTATTTTCCGCAGCAATACGTAACTTACTCGTTAAGTTTTGTTGTTTAATTTTTGTGCGCATACGATAATGTAAAATTAAAAATAAAAATCGACAAACACCTTAACAAAATTATTTATTTTCATCTGTAGTAGGTTAAGCTGAGAAAATCTGAGAGAGAATGTGTACAGCAACAAATTATTTGTTTCTAGGCTAAAATTTTGAACATTGAGAATATTAACAATTTATATGCTAATGCGATATTTTGAGGTAAAGCCCACGAGCTGTCCTCACAGGATTGATTGATTAATTAACTGATGTTTCTGGGCATTATTCCCGGAAATTAGTTGTAGTGAATGTTTCATCACGCGGAGTGGCGGTGAAACTCCCGCGCTGGATGGTGAAATTCGGCGTCGACCTTCTCGTAGGCTTGCGGGGCGCTTCCCTCTCCAGGTATCTCCCCAGCGGGGCTCCTCTCAGCCGGGACAAGTTCTAAGCTCCCTACTGGTCTACCGGAAGTGTTGATAATATACGGCCTGCGTGTGTGTAAGGGGTGTAGTACAAGAGGAGAGGATAGAATAAGGATGAAGAAGGAAAAATCGCGCGAGGTTCGTGGCTGGTGTTTTTTAGGGTACTGTTTCGGCATTCGCCTGGTACTGATCGGAGAAAAACTACCCACCTGAGCAACCAGCCGCTAGAATTCTCCTCCATATCGCGGCTGAATACTGCCTATAAGTACCGTGAGAGATGGCTCAGAGCATCAACTGAAGTCTATGCAGCGCCACTGACCGGGAGGTCCTAGGTTCGAGGCCCGCCGGTGGCAAGATTTGCGACACTGGCTTATGAGTTAGGTTGAGTTCAGGAGTTCAGCCGCTGTATGAAGGGAATTTCTAGCGACCGGCTGCTCTGATCGGTAGCTTCCGTGGTTTCTCCGATCAATACTAGGCGAACGCCGAAGCAGTACAAATGGGCCACGGTCCGCGCACTCTTTCCTTCCCCTTCCTTGCCCAATCCTCACCCTTTACACTCACATGCACCACACAAGCCGGGAGACCGGTCGGGAGCATAGAGTTTGTTTGGACTGGAGCTGTGCAGGCGGGAAAGACCTCGCTAGCCGTCGGGCAGGCTGGCGTCGTATCTCGCTATTCAGCGAGGGAAGATCACCGCCACCCCCTACGAGAAAGCCTGCACTATTCTTTCGAGACTAATGACCTTATAAGTTTGACGCATTCACGGAATCACTGAGGTCATTCAGAGAAGCATTAATTCAGTGGTGTCAAGGTCGATGCCACGAGCGGGAGTCCGTGGCACGAGAGCCAAGACGAAATCGCCCCTCCACGCAGTTCATCACCCCGCCACCAGAGACAACGCCATCCCTATTGTAAAACGGCGGGGTTATACTAATAGTTTCCTTTCCTGACGCGAGTTGCGCAGATAAGCTCGTGGCATGCTACGGTGCCACGACGCGTGCCACTGCCACCGGCAGAAGACCTTGACACCACTGCACTAATTAATCAATCGACCTACTAGTGTCGAAAATCCGTCATCGAGGTTCGAACCCTAGGATCTCCCTGTCAGAGCCAGTGGCAACGCTGGCTCAGAGCCACCTCAGCCGATGGTAGAGTCGACAATTCGCACGGCGTGCGGGCAACAAAGCTTCAGTCTCCGATTCGCAACTGCGTCCGCTCTCGGCGGCGGTGGCCGGGGGTTCATGCCTGCGCTCGGCCGCGCGGCATTGTGCTCGGCGCGGAAAGGCCGCGACGCGTGGCGGCCGGCTAATCGTCCGCGCCATCCGAGCCGTGTTTACGCATTCCGAGGCTCGCGCGCATTCTTGATCTGCCTTGCACCGCCGCGAGCCGCACGCACGGGGACACGGAGAGCGGGCAGGTGCGCGGACGTGGGACGGGGCGCGGAGGGATGGCAAGGAGAGACGGGAATGCGATGCTGGCGAAGGGCGAGGTAGAGGGGAGACTGGACGCAGGGCTCAGGGGGTGTGGTGGCGGAGCGGACCGTGGAGCGGGGTGAAACCGGGCAGAAAGGGGCGTGGAGCGAAAGGAGAGGCACGGGGAAGGCGGAAAAGGGGGCGTGGAACGTGGGGAGGGTGAGGCTGGAGTAGAGACGGAAGAGAGATTGCGGAGACGACGAGGTCAGGGAACGGGTGGAGGGCAGAGTGAGTCGGAACAGGACAAGGAGATGAAAAAGGACGTGGCAGTGGTTAGGGCATGTGTAGGGGCCTAGCAGGTGAGTGGAGGATAGGGACGTAGCAGGTGCGTGGAAGGTCAGGGCAAGGGGCGGTGCGTGGGGAGTGCGGTGCGGGGGCGGTGCGGCGGCGGTACGAGGGCGGTGCGGGGGCGGTGCGGGGAGGGGCGGGGATTGCGCGAGGGCGGTGCGGGGGCGGTGCGGGGGCGGTGCGGGGGCGGTGCGGGGGCGGTGCGGGGGCGGTGCGGGGGCGGTGCGGGGGCGGTGCGGGGGCGGTGCGAGGGCGGCGCGGGGGCGGGACGGTGGGGTGGGGTGTGGGGCGGTGCGTTGTGGGGGCGGTGTGATGCGTGGGCAGTGCGTGGGCGGTGCGGGGCGATGCGGTGCGGGGGCGGTTGGGAGCGGAGGGGGGTTGCAGAAATGAGGCGGGGTGGGAAGAGGTTTGAAGTGGGTCGGGCGCGGGGGGAGAGTGGGTGGGATGGAGGTCGTTCACGTGACGCGGGCAGGTGCCCGTGCGGGACACGCACCCTCCGCGGCGGCGGCGGCGGCGACTGCGGCAGGCCGGTGCCCGTGACGAAGACGTGTCAGACGTCCGGGCACACGCGCCGCCGCCGCCGCCACCACCGCCACCGCCTCTGGCCGAGCCATGCAACAGCGGGCGAGGGAGGTAAACGCTCTGTTGGAATGGGGCTGCGAAGACGATGCTCGAGTCAAACATGCACATTACTTCGCAGCACCAGATTATTAAGAATTCTTCTCCTCTTTTTCTTTTTTACTTTTGCTTCACTTCCTCTTTCTTCGCTTTCCTTTTCCAATCAACTTCATTATTAGCTTCTATTGTACGTTTTCTTCTCTTCTCACTATATTTCTTCTCTTTCTCTTTCCTCTCCACTTTTTAATATTGTAACCATCATCTACTTCTTTTCGTCCCTTTTTTCATCTATCCTAATTTTTTTGCTTCTTCTTCTTTGTCATCATCCTTCTTCTAAGTTGTCTCTCACACTGTCTTTACCTCCTTCTACTTAAGTATTCGAATTTCATTTGATATTTTTCATAAAATCTTCACTTCTCATTTTATAATTGTCTAGGAAATCCAAGTAGCATTACTCTGATGACCACCAAAATTCTAGTGCCATATTCCGACCCTGATTTTGATAAACAAATGTCAAAAACTGTTACTCGGCATAATATGCATTTATTATATGCATAATATTATATACATATGTTATATGCATGTATTATATTCATAATTGCATATATTATATGCAATCGCAATATAAAGAATCAGATTATATTTTAGATTAAGTGAAAACTTTCCCTTTGCTAACCAACGAGAGTGATATGTTTCACCCATAAGGGCTGGCAGCCAACAGCCTGGGGCGGAAATGAATGGTTGCAGTTGAGTTCGTAATCATCCAGATCGTAATACATAAGAAGAGGAACATACGGGGAGAGGAAAGGACAATTCACATTAATCGAATATCATGAAAATGAGAAACAATACTTCATTCTTTCACATAAAAAGCAAGATCCTAAAAAAATGAGTCTGGTTGACGAAGAATACCTGAACTGGGTTCAGCTGCCCAGTCCACAACAGCTTGGGCGTGGGCAGCGGAGGATCCTAAATGAGAAGCAGTTTCTCCGTCCCCGATGGGAAGTGCTTGGCGCTACTTTGGGTTGCGTAACAGGAACGGAGGAAGGTGTCCTTTGAGAGAAAGGAATCTGTGCTACAATTACTATTACGTAACTACTCGAGAACGACGATAACTGGCTCACAATTATTAAATAATACATCGATTTTGTGATATCTGAATTACTGACGCAACTTAAAAAGTTTCGCATTCCAAGTTCATTGTGGAGCAGTAGATTATGAGGTTGCAATTAGTATTGTATATCCCAGTATCAATTTATTTTTAAGACTACATATTGTTCAAGGAATTATAACAATTAGTCCAGAAAATGTTCTCTACGGAAATTAAATTATTGGCGTCTGATGATAATATTTCTCCAACAGTCCACTTATTTTCACCTTATTTCATGCCAGAAATCTTGAAACCGATGACTCCCCTCTACGTTGCTTCTAAGAAGGTATGTTTATCTATTATATACCTGTTTATCGTTAGAACACGTCATCTCCCAGAGTCATATAATAATGATTCTTCAGCTTAGGAACGTGGTTCTACTAAGCTTATTCTACTCTATCATCAATTGTGAAGAGTACAAACAAATCGACTCTTTGAAATGACAAGGTTCCAACTGACAAAATCGAAGAAAATAAAAAGTTGTTTATGTGACAAGGTTCTATCTGACATCTTCTAAAAGTATATCATAGTCGTGATCTGGCATCTTTTTTTTAACAATTTATTTACACAGATGGTAAATACATAGCTCAGTTTAAATAAACAATACATATATTTGATGGTTTAATATCTAACTTAAATTAAGACTTAAAACTAATACAATGGTTGAGGTTACCCATCAGGCTCCTCTAGTCGGTATCTAATTCGGAGAATTTCCTGAGGAAAATGTGGAAGGGAAACTTATTTTGTATTCTGGTTCTATGTGATGGGTTTTTGCCGAGTCTGTGAACTGATAATGAAGGGATTTGGGATATGTTCGAGAAGAATTTGGTAGCAAGGTAGGTGATATGATGGTCTATAGTCTCTAGGCTGAATTCTTTATGTAACTGTTTATTGGTGACATACCAGGGAGCGTTTGAAATGATTCTGAGAAATTGATTTTGCACTATTTATAGTTTCCTTAGGTTGGTTTTGTCGTGATGCATCTATGGACAAAATATAACTACTGTAAAAATCACTTTTGTAGGTGTAAAGATTACTGAATAATGAGTTAGCAAAACTTTGACATCAATTTACTCGAAACGTCTGTAATGTTAACCTTGTCATTTCAAAGGATCGAAATGATAATATGTCATTCTCTCACTGCTCACCTCAACAAATGTTTTTTGCCCGTAATGTGTACGCGAGAGGAAATGTTTTCAGAAGCCACAAATACCTACATAAACGTAATGGCAAGTGAATGATAATAATATGACTATTTAGATGATTTAATGTCAACATTGGTTAACAATAGATTACCCCTTCTGACATTTCCAGCAACCAAATTAGGAGTAGCGCGTTGATATCCAGAGTGATCAGAGTGATCAGACTTGAATCAGATACCACCATTTCAGATCACTCCTTAAATTACGTGGAAGGGTTAACTGAAAATTCAAGCAAATTTTTTATGCACTGTGCATATGTTTTGAATTCACAATAAACTAACTTTTATCTTCACGGTAGGTACGCTACATCGAACCTTACAATAGTATGCTTTATTTAACAATGTTCTGTTACAGAAAACACAAGAATCATGGACAGTGTAACCGTCAGGATTTTCATACACCGTTTTGAAATGCATAACTCACTCGAGGTTTCTCTTCAATGTTTCCTACATCCCTTAATTGTTCTGTGCATTTGCAAGTGACAACAAAAAGGTAGTGAAGCTGAATGGTAGTAATGAATAATGCCAGATATCTCATCAGTTTATTAGTACATCGTAAACGTAGGGAGCGAGATACCCTGTTGATTTCTCCTCCTTTGTCAGGAAAACGTGTATGTGCACATTTCGAAAGTGAAAGATATCCGAACACTACCACTGCTCCCCTGATACATGTCTACTTTCATTATTAGAAGAAACTACCAACAGATAATTTCCAGATAATAATTTGACATGAATCCAGAAAAATGGTCTAACTTGATACCTGCCCAAAATAAATGGATGCATATTTAAGGACTAAATTTAGGTATAATTGAACATTTCCCAGTGTTTCATGCATCCGATCTGGTAGTCATCGGTATAATCAACATATAATGCACGTAACCAAATTGGTGTACAGTAATGGATTTCAGCTTTATGCGAATTATTTTCTAAATTTCTAAATTCTAACTTTTCAGATTTTGAATATTTTAGACAAAATTGCTGAAAGTGGACCAAAAAGACGTTTATGATTAATTAACAGCTAAGGTCTTCTACGCCGTCAATACAAGTTGTCTTCTGCCAAGAATAGAATCATCTGACTAAAAATGTTAATGCATTTTTTCGTAAATTTTTTTCACGTGCGAAATCACTTAATGTAGCACATACTTCTATAGCAAATGATCTAATAAGAGGGTTTTTATATCGACTCGTTTACGCTCACTTCGAGATGCAATCAAAGCGTTATTGCAAGTCCATAACACTGCTATATAACGGGTCTGATATACGCAATAGTCGTGTCGCTATGAGACAGGTTTCTAAGAACCAATCAAGCGATGCAAATATGTTGTCAGCATCATTTTTTGTAAATGGAAAGGACAGCAAGTTTATTCGCCATAATAAAACCGGAATTGACACACGTACTTCAGAAGCAATCAAAGACAAGACTTTTAAATAACACTGACATTGCCACAGTGATCTGTTGAGACTAAATGTCACCTGAAAAGTTTTGTGACGGCTGTTCGTAACAGAATGAACGAATGCAAAAAAGTTAGTCACTCGCCATGAATAGTTACTTTACAGTTACTTTACACTCAACCATTAGAAGGAAAATAGTGACGACATATCTAGAGCAATATCTACCTGGTCTACTATCTATCGTGCATCTGGTCACTCGACTGAAATGAGATATGACTTCCGAATCGCAATGCTTGCCCGTTCATATTGAAATACCTTTTCTAGAAAAAAAATCGAAGACAAAACTGTTTAAAATCACAGATCGTCGCCGCGATCAATCAAGAGAAAAATAATGTGGTGTGTCGAGATGCTTCATAACAGGAAAAGAAACTGTGGTCAACAGTTTTGATTACATTCGAAGCTGTAACACAACACCCGGAGCAGGAAACTGACGAGAAAGTATTAAGAGTGAAATATGCCTTATAACCGTGCGTGTCTGCATAAAATGAGATGCATCTTGAAGAGGAAAATCGTAGAAAAGGCCTTTTACAGTAAAACCGACTCTCATGAAGTCAATCGAGAAAATTAAGGTTACAAGACGTCCTCTCAAAGGACAAAGAACGCTGACGAATTAAAGTCACTCATCTCGATTACTTCCACAGTAGCAACACTGTGTACCAATGGCAGGAAAATTCTGACAACAAAATTTGAGATAAAAGATTGTCACATCTATTGAGACGAATATTTTCGTCTTGATGCAAAAGGAATTCGAACAGACGTTTAAATTTATTTCACCGGAATAAACTTATGCGTCACTGGCAGAGTAAATCTGACGGCAGAGTATAAGAATGAACATAAAAATTAAAATATATCTTATAAGACAAAAATGACAGCTAGTTTTTGCCTTGGCGCAAAAAGAACAGTTCAGAAGCTGGAGTTGCTGGATGACTTTCACTGCAGCAACACATGGCACTACCGGCAGGGAAAATCCGAAGATAAAGCATTCAGGTCGAGATCTATCGCTCGTCTACTCACTAGGGAAGATGCTTTCTGGACGATGCTCATTCCAAAGGAAATCATCGACAAGGGTATTTTTTACTACGACCCTCGTAATACGATTTACCTAGACAAAAATGAAGGCAGGTGTTTTTTAACCAGATGGGAAAGAACACTTAAAAATTTGAGTCACTCATCTCAATTTCCTTCACCGCAGTACGTAATTCATTAAACCAATGGCATGAACATTTTGACAAAAAAATAGAGTCGAGTCGCACATGAATATCACAATGCTTCGTTGTGGTGGATAAAAAGTAGACTACGAAGTTGCAGTAACCTGTCTTGATTACTTTCACCGCAATAACACACTGCAGCAGTGACAGAAAATACTGACAGCAAAGAATTCCGAGCGGGATCTAACACAGCTACTCGCTGGGTGGGGTGTAGGGGAGCTTGCCTGTCAACAATAAGATTATTCCAATTTTGAAATTCAACTGACAAATGCATAGTACGATTTGTCGAACAAAAATGACGGCTAGGATTTTTATTAAAACGGAAACTATCACTAAGAAGTTGGAGTCTCTCGCTTCGATTACCTTGATCACATTGAACCAGTGACAAGAAAATACCGACGGGCATTTAGAGTTAGATAAAACGCCAAAGGGTTTCGTCGTGATGGATGAAAGAAAAAGCACACTAAGAAGTTGCAGTCACTCGTCTCGATTACTTTCACCGCAGTAACACATTGCACCACCGGCAGGAAAATACCGACGACACAGCATTTAGGGCGAGACGTATCGCCCGTCCGCCCGCGGGCGGGCCCGCGCGCCGCCCACCGCCGCCGCCGCCAGCCGTGCAATTTTCCACCCCATTTGTAGGCGCGGCGAGCGGGCAGGACGGACGGCGAAGGCACGGCGGAACGAACGACTCACCTGCCGCCACCCTCCCGCTAATGCAATTGCCTCGGGGATGAATGTTGCATGAACGACGCGCGGACGCCGCCGCCACCGCCGCCGCCGCGGGGGTCGGGCCCCCCGGCCGCCTCTGGTCCCCCTACGTCACAGGAGCCTCCCTTCTTTCTTTCGACAGTGTATAAAGTTTTATTTCTCTAAACGAGATTGCCTGCGGCAATGTACCATGAGCGGCGAGGGGATGTCGATCCCTCCTTATAACGAGTCCTATGAGGCGCGTGGGGGTCGTTGCGGGGGCGGCGCCGGGGGTGAGGGGGCGGGGGCGGGGCGCGCCCACAAAAACAAGGGGCGGCGCCGGGACAAAGCCGAGCACAGCCCGCCGCCACCTGCGCGCGTGGTCGCTACCTGCGACCGGCTACTTACAACCAGCTGGCGGCGAAGCTGCTGGCGGCGGCGACCGCTCCAGAGGCCGCGCCGGCGGGGCCTCCTCCTCCTCGGCCGCGGGCGGGGGCGGGGGCGGCGACGCTGGCGACGACGGCGGTGACGGTGGCGGGGGTGGCGGCGCTGGCGGCGGCGCCCGCGGTGACGGCGGTGGCGCCGGGGGCGGACGCCGCCCGCGGGGCGGACAGCACCAGCAGCAGCAGCGACAGCGGCAGCAGCGGCGGCGAGGAGGAGGAGGCGGCGGGCGAGGGCGACACCGACAACAGCGGCGGCCGGGGCAGCGCTGCCCTCGGGCGACGCCGCATGCTGGCGCGGGCCACTGCAACAGGTCGACGGCGACGCTGCAGCAGGGCTGGGCAGAGCGCGCGCGCGGGCGCGCGTGCGGGCCGCGGCGGAGCGCGAGCGCCTGCTACCTGCCCGAGCGTCTCCGGCGCGCCCGGGGCGAAGCGTCGGCGTCGTGGGCGGCGGTGCGCGCGCGGTCGCAGCGTCGAGACGCCTCCGCGGCCGGGCCGGGACTGCCGCCGCGCCGCCGCCGCGCGCCGCCCATTGGCCCTAGCACCCCCACCCGGCGCCGCGCCGCGCCGCCCCATTGGCCGCGCAGGGAGCGCGCGACGCCATTGGGCCGGCGGGCGCGCAGGCCGCGCGACGCGGCTCGACGCCCGGCCCGCGGCGTCGGCCGCCGCCACCACCGCCGCCGCCGCAGCCTCCGCGCCGCGCCGGCCCCGCCAGGAAATGATGGGCCATTTGTCGGCCTTTCAGCGCACAGCGCTCCTTCCGTCTTAGCGCCAGCTGCGCGAGGCAGGGGTGCCAGGCCCGCGGTGGTGACGAACGGCGTCCCGCGGGGGTCGACTAGGCGGCCCTCCACCCACGCACACCCGCTCTCCCTCGCACCTCACCGGCCGCCGTCTTCGTCTTCTCCAGGGGCGACCAAACGCCGGCGTGACATCCGCGCGCCCTCGCCCCGCCTCTTCCGTGGGGGACACCCGCCTCTGCGCACCCCTGGCAGGGCGCTGACCTGCCGGGCCGCAGCTGCACCCAATCTCGGCACGATATTGCGCGGCCTTCGCCGGCGTCGCATATTGGGGGCCCGCATATTGCAGGCGCGCAGTGCCGCCCCGCCGAGCGGACGGCGTCCCGGCGCCCGGTCGTCCCATGCCGCCGCCGCCGGCAATAAGCGGCGTGGGCGAGCGCGGGGCGGAGACAGTGGCAGGCGAGGCGTCGCCCGCCCGGCGGTTCGAGTCCTGCCGCTCGGTAAACAGGCCCGGCGGCCTCCGGAATGTCCCCCGATAAATAACGTTCGCTACGGGATGTGTCGTGGGGGACGTGCCCGACCGCTAAAGCGGCCTCCCGTTCGCTCTGTCGTCCTGCCGCCTCCGCCCTCCCTCTCCATCCGACGCCTCCGCGCCGGCGTCGGTGCTCTGCTCCTGTTCCCAACCCCTCTCCTTCCAACGTGTCTCTCCGTCCGTTTCTCTTCTCCTGCCCCTTCGACTTGTCGTAGGTCCTTCTGCCCCGCTTTTTCTTCTCCGTCCTCCTCGTAAACGCCTGCTCCCTCGCGACATCTTGGTGCTCTGCTGCTGTTCAATTCTACGATCACATTCCCTCTTTCTCCTTCATCCTCGTGTGCTCCCATTCCTTCGCGGATGTCGTGATTCTGCTCGTTATTGTTCGCTCGTTCTCTGTCTATTTGTCTCTCTCTCTCTCTCTCTCTGTCTCTCTCTCTTCCTTCCTTTCTTAATCACCATCTCTCTAATTCATTCGTGTAATCATTCGCGCTTTGCTCCTGTGTCCTTAACGACTCATTCTCTTCATTCTCCTTCTTCATCATTGTTTACGCTTGCGCCCTGGTATGTCGCCCTTCCTGACTTTCTCTTCTTTCTCCATCGTTCTCACCTTCTTCCCCTGCTCCTTCACGTCGTCGTTGATGTCCCGTTTCCCAGCCCGTCTTCCTCTGCTCCTTCGCGTCATTGTTGAGTCATGTCCCGTTTCCTAGCCGCTCGTTGCCTTCCGTTTTGTTCTCTACCGTCTTCTTTCTTCGCCTTCCTCTCCACTTGCATCTAAGTCTTCGCGTCGTCATTGGAGCTCTGCTGCCGTTCAGATCCCCAGTCGGTCGCTCGCCGCCGCCGCCGCCGCCACAGCATACAAACAGAGCTCGGGGCATCGCTCCGCCGCCGCCGCATTTCCATAGAAGCTGGCGTGGGCGCGGCCTTCGCGTAATGAAGAGCGTTGTTCCCACACCTGAGGCAGAGACAAGGACGGCGGCCGAGACGAAGGCGATCGAGGAGGCGGCGACGGGGACGCGGACACAGCGACAGAGACGGGGACGGAGGCGGCGGTGGTGGTGGCGGCAGTGGCGGCGGCGCACGCGGCGGTTTCGAAGGCGAAGGAAGAGGAGGGCGGGGATGCAGTCACAAACAGCGGCAGAAATGGAGAGCGAGGCGGCGGAGGAGGAGAAGGAGGAGGAAAAAGAAAAGGAGAAGTTGAAGGCGGAGACGCAGTCATGCACAAGGACAGAGAGAGAGGAGGCGGCAAGGAAGAGGAGGAGGAGGAAGAGGAGAAACAGAAGGAGGAGGAGGAGAAGGAGATGGGGAAGGAGAAGGAGGAGGAGGAGGAGAAGGAGATGGGGAAGGAGAAGGAGAAGGAAAAGGAGAAGGATGAGGAGATGGAGGTGGTGTTGGAGAAGGGGGAGGAAGACGAGGTGAAGGTGGAGGAGGATGTGAAGACGCAGTCACAGATAGCGACAGCGACAGCGTCAGAGATGGAGGTGGCAGCAACGGTGGCGGAGGCGGCGGCTTCAGAGGCGTAGGTGGAGGTGGAGGTGGAAGAGGAGGCAGGGATGCAGGTGGAGGTTGAGATGGAGACGTGGTGTGGAGACAGAGGTGGAAACAGCCGACACAAGTGTGGTGGCGAAGACGGAGGCTGCCGCGGCGAAGGTGGCGGGAGCGGAAGTGGAGGCGGGGATCGGCTACCGGGAATAGCTCCTGCGTCTGAGACGACGTGAAGACGCTGGCGACATTCTACACTGAAGGCAGCGTACGTGATCGGCTATTATCAAACACTTCTGGGCAGAACGTAGCATTGGCATTGGATGAGAATGGATCCAAAAACTATTTCTCATCTCTTCCCAGCTACCTTGGCAAGAGATTATTAAAAATGAATAAATGTGGTCAATTCGCTTTTGAAATAGATATAATTAGGAATTTTATTTTAAAACCTTCCATTACCGTTAATAGATATCAAGCGATGAATCAAAAAACTTCTCAAAATATTCAAATACTTTTTGTTTTTCTAGGCATGGCATTTACAATATTATTGCAATACGATAAATAACTCGAACTGATTTGTGCGAATCATTATTTGGAATTGAAGGTAAATGTTGTTAGTACTGAATATTGCTCAGGACGGACAGAACTCGTGTACTCGGATCAGGAATAAATCTCTTGACGCAGATAACAATAACAAAGTAGGTGATGGTGAAAGCAACAGTAGCAATGACACAGCGGTGTGGTCAGAAACGGTGGCACACGTTTCATTGGTATTTACGACAGAGAGCACCTATTGAAGGATGTTGCAGAGAGTGAAGGTGACATAAACAGTGTTGATGATAACGATGGTAACAATGATTCTAGTGATGGCAGTAAACAAACTGATAGTGAAATCTAAAGTAACAGAGCCATTCGCTACCGCAAATGTAGTGGCACGTGCTGTGTTTTTCACATCATAGCAATGTGTACACTACTTGTATTCAGAAAACGCCTGTACAGGGATTGTTAAGACCGCTCCACAAATTCGGACCGGGAGAGAAGGCTCAGGGCATCAACTGATGTCACTGCAGTCCCTCTGACCGGGAAGTCCTAGATTCGAGTTCCGACAGTGGCAGGATTTTCGAGACTAGCTTGTGATCTGGGTCGAATTCAGTCACTGTCTGGAGGAGAATTCTAGCGGCCGTCTGCTCAGATCGTTAGTTTTCCGTGGTTTCTCCGATTTACACTAGACCAATATCGGAGCAGTACTAACAAACCGGGCACGGACTGCGCGCGACCTTTCCTTCCTCTTCCTTGTCCTATCCTCACCCCTTACACCCACTTACACTAACATGCACTACACTGTCATACATGCCGGGAGACCGGACGGGAGCTTAGAGCTTGTTCTGGCTAGGGCGTTGCCCCGCTGGTGGGAGATACTTGGTTGGTGAAAACCCCGCTAGCCGACGGTAAGTCGCCGCCGGATCTCGTCGCGGGGGAAGCAGGGGAGGTCTATCACCACCTCCCGAGCAAAAACATGCACTACATGTACGGGGCTAATGACCGTAGTAGATAACCTTTATAAAGAGATAGTAGTAGCCCATAGTAGATGGAACGCGCCTGGAATCACTAACAATCAATCAATCCACAAATGCAGTATTCGGTGAGTAGCAAGCGAGCGATCGCCGAATCCAAAGTATAGGGAATTGATTGCTTGATTCTTGCCGGACGCCAAACATTCGGTACTCGCCCTAACCACAGCGTGTAGGACTTCTGGACATCAAAGGAAGCGAACATTCTTCGAGAACCTCGGATGCTCGGCATTGGTTGGACAGCCGCTTGCTACTTGTCGAATGCCGAATACCATGGAGCCGACTTTACAGACAGCGTCTAAGCATTAATATACATGACGCTGACAATGTCAGGGTTGGTGACAGTCACAGAGAACAAAGGATCAGTACCGGTAATGGCGACAACCATAGTGATGGTAACAGTGACGCTGGAGACGATGATGAACAATTCGTTACCGAAAACTATTGCAGCAGTATCGCAGGTGATGAGTGTTGCAACATGTTGAATTTGTGACAGCGCTGAGAACGACAGATGCGTATGCAGAGAAGGTAGTGAAAGGGACATTAGAAACAGCATCTAAGGCATTATGAATCACTAAGTTTAAATAAAAGTTATAGATAGAGCGATGGAAACAATATCATTGATGGTAACAACAATGTTGATAGTAAAACTGACGCTGGTAATAAACGATGCGCCACTGAAAGCTACCGTAACTGCCGAGAGAGAGGCAATTGCTTCTGTGCCTGCAACATAGTTCTGCAACGTAGAAGCATGTCATATTTGTGACAGCGCTGTGTATACTACATCGTGTGCAGAGAATGGCTATGGAAGGAATGTTAAAGCCAACCTCGAACAAATTCTATGTTATTAAGGGTCAGTGACGGTTACAGAGAGACCGAAGATTGCAGCAACAGCGATGCTGACAACGATGTATGTAGTAATGCTGACGCTGGTGACGATAAATGCGATAGTGAAAGCTACCGAGGCAGTACAACCAGCGGTGTGGGCTGCAACGTAGCAGATGTGTTTGTAACAGAGCTGCGAATACATCAAAGGCAGAGAATGGCCGTGGATGAGACGTTAAAGACATCCTCGAAGGTGTTCCGAGTCGCAGTATCAGTGACGGTTACAGAGAGAGCGAAGGTAACAGCATCAGTGACGCTGATAACGATGATGCCAGTAATGCTGACGCTGGTGACGATAAACAAATGCGATAGTGAAAGCTACCGAGGCAGTACAACCAGCGGTGTGGGCTGCAACGTAGTAGATGTGTTTGTAACAGAGCTGCGAATACATCAAAGGCAGAGAATGGCCGTGGATGAGACGTTAAAGACATCCTCGAAGGTGTTCCGAGTCGCAATATCAGTGACGGTTACAGAGAGAGCGAAGGTAACAGCATCAGTGACGCTGATAACGACGATGCCAGTAATGCGGACTCTGGTGATGATAAACAAATGCGATAGTGAAAGCTTCCGAGGCTGTCCCACCGGCGGTGTGGGCTTCAACTACACAGCAGTGTTTGTGACAGCGGTGTGTACACCGTTTACAGAGAGGGAGCCTTCGGGAAGCGTTAGTGGCACGGCAGCGATGTAGGTAACGCGGTGGCGTTGGCGGCGGCGGCGGCGGCGGAGGCTGCGGCAGACGCGCCGTCGGCAGCACGCGCGTGCCACAGGCTGTCACGCGCACGCTGCCGCCGCCACCGCCGCCTCCGCTGCTGCCTCCCTAGAACCCCCAGCCCGCGTGCGGGCCCCGGGCAGCAATCGTTAACGCGAGACTTACAAGGAACAATGCCGGGGGGGTTATTGAAGGCGAAACTACCGGCGTTTTTACAGTCTCCAGAGGGGCGCCGCCGACGACGAGGTAGGCGCTCAATCCGCCGGGTTAAGTCGCCGCCCGCTGTCGGGGGTGTCCAACGCGCCCCGCGTTCCTGCGTGGCGTCCTGACCGCCAATGCTCTGAGCCTAGGGTGGTGTTGCTGCCGGAATTATCTTACAAGGAAGCTAAACAATTTTTGTATTTACCGCAAAGAACAAATTGGTCGGCTTAGGTAGTGAAGGAAACGCTAGACTATTTTTTTATTTATATTTAATTATTAAAACGTGCTACAATAGAGGGTATTTCTAGTAAATAAAGAAATGAACGAAAATTAATAAATAATTGATTCAATAAATAAAAGGTCTGAAGAACTGAACGCCACGACCCGTAGATACAGCACTAGCAATTACGCCAGTGTTGTCAAGGTCGATGTCACGAGCGGAAGTACATGGCACGAGTGCCACGACGAAATCGCCTCTCCACGCTGTTCATTAATCCGCCACCAGAGACAAAGCTATCCCTACTGTAAAACGGCGGGGTTACTGATAATAGTTTCCTTTCCCGACGCTAGTTGTGCAGAGAAGCTCGTGGCATGCTACGGTGCCATGACGCGTGCCACTGCCATCAGTAGAAGACCTTCACACCACTGCATTACGCTATTAACCACTACAGCTAAAGGAATGAACATTGGAAATAAGAATATTCAAGGCTAAACTACAGATCTTTTTAGGTAACATTTGCGAATCTTAGTCATGAAATTTTATTCTACTTTCATTTCAACCAGACTTAAAACGTTCGCTATAACTCGTAATTTATTTACAGGGATCTTAAATGCATTATGTAAAATTAATTCAATACAATTTGCTAATATTGCTTACTGTTTAAAAATATTACCATGTGCTTACGATCATTTTAGTCTGAATGTATAATACAGTATGTTAACATTTGTAAGTAAAGAAAGACATCGAACTGTCCCCGAAACTTTAAGTTTTTGTTTTTTCGAATTTCTGTAGAAATTTTAAATAGCGGTTACTTTAGTTGGGTATCAGCGTCATCGAGTGATGGTCTCGCGATAATATAACCAACGATGGCGAATAAACACGACTCATGGAGCCAAAGATATCTACGTTAAAACAAAAGATTTTTTATTTGAAACAGCTTCAAGAATCAAAATATCTTAAGGTTCACCAAGATTTGGCAAGGCCACATTTTAATATGGTTACACGCACCACAATTAAATCGAAAGCTTATTTACTTATTAATTCGAATGCTTATTAGGAGTAGTTACTGCATATCTAAATATATAAGATGTTTGTCATATTGTAAATGTTCTCAGTTCTTTAATTTGTGTTTCTCCTTATTAAATATTCAAATTTTAATAACATTCACTATTATCGTTGAATATAACATTTCAATTTTTCATTTTTTCCGGCGTATCATGAAGTCATAACTTTAACCTTGAAGTTGTCAAGATTCCTGCTTGCTGAAATAGAATACGTCTTAATTCAATAGTGTAGAAGTTTCAGCCTGTAGAATGCCTAAAAGAACCTGAGAGAAAATCACTTAAATACAAAATATAAAACCGACCGCCTGTAATTGTTATCGATATATCGATTTTTATCGTATAATATGAAGTATAAAAGGATTGAAATGAACAAACTAAAAAATTCCGTGAATAACTCACTCGAAATCCACTTTAACCGATTCGATAAGAAGATTCGAAGTTGGAAAAATAAAGACTTACAGCATTTTACTTTTGTACAGCTACCTGTTTCATCTTCGATATATTTACGAATTGAAATGGAGTGTTAAAATTGTAAATTAACATGAACCTTTTGATACAAGTATAGACATTTTAATTAAGGGCTGATCAAATAATAGAAGAAGAGCAACGATTTGGCAGGAAAAGGACCGTGATACCGAAAGAAATAGCTAAGGTAAGAAAACGAGGAAGAGAAGAAATTCAGCCAAGTACAACTTACTAAGGACCAATAAAAAGCTTAATACCAAGGTCTCTGTCTCAAACGTCGCAAAATCGAAGTAGTCCTCTCTTATACGACTGTCCAAACAAAAAAGTGACATACTCTGAAATAAATGTAAGTTATATAATTTTCAGCAACATAAATAGTTTGGGTTTAAACTATTAACTGCGACGTTAAGGTACTGCTTTGGCTTTCGCTTAGTGTTGATCGGAGAAACGACGAAAACTGCCTATCGGAGCAGCAGGTCGCTAGAAATCACTAAGACAGCGGCTGAATTCGACCTAGCTACGTTCTCGTAGCTAGAGTCAAAAACTAGATTCGTCAAGAGTCTAGATTCGCAGCTAATGCCGGCGTCTTAAGAGAAGTAGGTAGTGTAGGAATTTGGAAAGATTTAAAAATGAAAGCCATTAAGTTTTGGATTAGATTAGCAAGTGAAGAGTCGGACACGCTTATTCGCAGGTGCTTTAGAGCGCAACTACAGGAAAACGATCAGCGCTATTGGGCGTACAAAGTGAAACGGGTACTAGAACGCGCAGGTTTGGGAGACGTTTCGCCTGAAATGATTGAGAATAGGGAACACGGGAGATAGAACAGTTAATTTCAGATCGACTTTCGGATATTAAAAGGCAAGATATTTTGGCAGCATCGGCAGAAAAATGTTCGTTAGTGGTACAAATTCACACGAGTCCTGTATGGGGATGCGAAAGTTACGTACACACACTTAAAAGGGATGCAAGAGGGGGATACGCTTGGTTTAGGGTAGGAGGGTGGATGCAACGTAGAATGAAGGATTCGAACGACAATGGAATCTGTGTACTTTGCGGTGATAGAGAAGATTGGATCCACATCCTGTTAAATTGCTGCGCTACAGAAACTTGGAGAGGAAAATGGATGGGAATGGGGAACTATTGCTTCCAACTCAGAAACATAACGCTCGCTCAAAACATATTAGCTGATAATAGATCTCACTTCATGAAAGAATTAGGAACATTTTTAGGAAAGGTTCGAACTGTCAGGGAAACGGTAATCAGGGAATGGGAAAACAGCACTGGTTAGTAGTACGAGCGGAGCCTAGACCGGAGATGAAATAATTAATTCAATAAGCAAGAGATAATTAAGTTAACTAGAAAGGTAATCAGTAATGCTAATCATGAATAATAAGTAGTAAGTTAGTAATAATTAAATTCGTCAGTATGCGATAATTAAGTTAATTAGTAGAAAATTGTTCGAAGAGGCGGTGGTGCGGGCGATCTTCTGTGGCGGTGTTTGATTTCAGAAGCGGGAAGGCCAAAGACTGGATGGAGAAGATGCCCACGCCAGGAAATAAATAAATAGTTTAGGAAATAAAATCTAGTAGTTTAGCATGTACTCGTCTTCTGACGGCAGGTTTTTCCCCCTTCAGGGGTTTTTTCCTCAGCCGTACCTTATGGTCTCCTTTCCGCGGCTTTGATGCGTTGAAGAAACCATTAGGGGTGAATGCCAGAATTCGAAAGGTTAGAATGCGGTAGGATGTAGGTATTGTAATGGCTTAAAGGCCTTCAGCCTAGCCACATAGCTAAAAGAACTGAAATTTTGTATAAATTTGTTATAATTACCTATTAAATAAAAATAAAAATAGAGTCAAAAACTCTTGCCCCGTTTAGACTCGAACGCTTGGACCTCTCAGCAGAGGCACTGCAGTGACATCAATTGATGCCAAGAGCCACATTTGCCAGTAAAAGTGAAAGATTAAAGAGAAGACGAACAGGCGAGAAAGAATGAGAAGACTATGAAGAAAGTATAGATAATTTTAAAAAAACGAGAGGAGACGAAGATGAAGGTAGAGATGAGGAAGAGGAGTAGGTGGGATTGATTGATTGATTCGTGATTCCGGGCGCGTCAAGTACAGAGATCATTAGTCCCGTTAGTGTAGTGCGTGTGTTTTCCTCGGGAGGTGGCGGTGGTCTTTTCCTCGCTTGATGGCGAGAACCGGCCCCGACCTACCGTCGAGTAGCGGGGTTTCCCCCTCAACCAGGTATCTCCCACCAGCAGGGCACCGCCCCAGCCGGGACAAGCTCTAAGCTCCCGACTGGTCTCCCGGCATGTATGGTAGCGTAGTGCATGTTAGTGTAAGTGTGTGTGTAAAGGGTGAGGATAGGATAAGGAAGAGGAAGGAAAGATCGCACGCGGTCCGTGGCCCGTTTATTAGGGTACTGCTCCGGCATTCGCCTGGCGTTGATCGGAGAAACCACGGAAAACTACCGATCAGAGCAGCCGGCCGCTAGAATTCTCCTCCAGACAGCGCCTGTATTCGACCTAGCTGACAAGCTAGTGTCGAAAATCTTGTCGCCGTCGGGAGGAGGTGGGAAAATGACAAATATTTGAGCAAAACGCAACGCACTTCTAAACGATTGAGTCGCGCGCATCCCCTCTCCCATTTCGCCGGCCTTTAACCACAGGTAACTGAACGCAGGGCCGTTGTGTTCCGTTCCGCTGTGATCGACCGCCGGCCTCCCGTTCTGCGACTCGCCTCGTTTATCGCGAGCGGTGGGCGCCGGCGCGAGCCGAGGGCTCATGGAGGGGGGGGGGCGGAAAACCAAACAGTGCCGCACGGAGGCAACTCGCTGCGCGTAATGAGACGCATTGCTCCCCGCGCGAAATCGGAGCCCCGGCTGGCAGAAGGGAGGAAGGGGGAAGGGGGAAGGGGAGGGGAATGGGGGGGGAGGGGAGGGGAGGGGAGGGCGCCGCGCCGAGCTGCGCTGCCTTCCTCATCATTAACTCGCCGTTGCGGGAAGCCACGTCGTGCGTCGGCGGCGCCGGGAAGAGGCCCCTGTGGGACGCCCTGTGTTCCCCATGCGCTGCTCGCCGCGCCGCAGTGCCGCCTCGCTTGCGGTTGCTCAGTGGAATTCATAGGGGATACTTAAATAATAAGGGATTGCCTGGTAGGCTACAAGTATTCATTACTCAGTAGTAGATTGATAAGTCGATTTTCGCGGCATCACGATTTCCTCGAAGTTTTAATAGACCGTTGATCTGACGTGAAACATTTCCCTGTATTAACAGAATAAATAGGTATTAATTGGATAGAGACAATTGATATTTAGACTGAAAATATTAAAACATTGTTACTCCCATGAGTTAGAGAATTAAGGGAATTAATTCATCAGCAGATAGTGTTACTGATATAATTAACACTTTACATTAGTACTTCCTTTAATTACCGATTTCTGGTAGTCGAATATGTGAAGCACTATTCTAAAAGACCTTATTCAAACGCTTTTGGATGCAACATACGCAACGTAATCTTTGCCTTAATCTGACATTCCCGAGAGTCAAAAACAACTTCCAAATATTTGAAGAGGATACGCACTTGTAATCGCATGACAGTAAAGAAAGGAAACTCTGGATGTCCCGCAACAGGGGGGAACCCCGTGGATCAACAACGACTGAAAAGGCGTGAGCGTGGTGCGGAGCGGACGGACGTGGTGTGGCTGTGAGAGGGAGCGTTGTGGTTGCGGGGGGGGAGGGGGCGAGCGGGGCGGCAGCAGCTGAGAGCGCCTCGCCCTCGCCCGGATTATCGCTCGTTTATATCCCCAACAGACGCCGCGGACCAGCCGGCTGCGGAGGAACCCACACACTGGGCCTAAATTACTCCAACGGCTCCATGTAACAAAAATAATTAATAAATAAGTAAATAAATAAATAAATACGTAAAAGCCGCCCCCGTGGCCGAGATCGGTAAGGCAGTAGTGCAGTGGCTATCTCGGACCGCAGGATCGCGAGTTCGAGTCATGCCTCGGGCATGGGTGTATTTGGGTATGTCTATATGTGTGTTCCGGTTTCACCTCTATCATCATCATCATCTCATCTTCCATACCTTCAGGACTAACAACCCTGGGGGATAAAAATAGGATCTAGCGTAATGCTGGTCGCCCCTGATGAATTGCATGTTCAGCATGCTTGCGTGATCAAAAACGGCAAGTTCGCAAAAAAATAAATAATGGAAAAATAAGCAAATAAATAAATAAAAATACACAAATAAGCGAACAAATAAATAAATAAAAATATATAAATAAGAGAACAAATAAATGTACGTATCGAAAATATGGTCAAATAAATGTACAGCAGTTGGGGTAGGATGGATTTTTTGCCAGCTAGCGGTGTCCCAAGGCCTGGACCTTGTTTTCATTTATTATCCACGCCTGGGGGTAAGGGAGATATGTGGCAAGCATGACACATTCCCTTCGCCGTACCTAGCTTACTTGGCCTGCCTGAGCTTTCTTTCGTTGCGGAGCTACAGAAACTGAGTATTTTGTATTGAGGACTTTGTATTAGAAAGCTACAGCTTCATTGCTGCCCCGGCCGGAAATCTAAATCGGTATTGCCACATAGAAAGCTAGCATGAACCATCCAACGGTGTTAAAAAATAAATACAAACAAATAAATATTTTTGAAATTTTCTTGAAAGAAAGAAAAGTTTTGGGGAGGTTTTCAAGGCACATACAATAGGAAATTACTCTTGCCTTTATATTTCCGGCATAACATGAATTGTATGACTTGATTCATCAGTCAGACAGTAATAATTAAAACTTATTTTTAATGGAACATAACAATTTAAAAAATATATTTCTATGGATACATTTTTAAGTTCGACGGACCAGGTCATTTTATGTACTAACGTCATATTTGCGCTTCTTACACATGAAAACAAAAATCTCAGCAAATGCTTGTTTGGAAATCACTGAACGAACGAGAGTGATTTGGGACGTATCCCGATAGCATATCACGGTCAACTTTACCTAAGAATTGTACCTATCTTACCACCTCCCCTTCAAAAAACACAGCCCGCTTGCCTCCCGTTCGGTATTCCTCCTGGGTACAAGGACGAGCTTCGCTAGGTACCAAAGTTTGGATCGACCTTTCGCTTCCGTATAAGAACACGAAAGAGAAGGTTCCTTTTAGCCGGCCCGGTGGCCGAGATCGGTAAGACAGTAGTGCCGTAGCGATCACGTACCGATGGGTCGCGGGTCCGAGTCCCGCCTCGGGCTTGGTGGTATGTGTTCCTCCTCCCCCCTATCATCATATCATTTCATCCTCATAGATACCATTACGTTAAAATCCAATAGTGGTCGCTAATGACCTAGAAGTTGAGGCGAGCTTAAATCATACACACGCACACGCGCACACACACAAAGGTTTAACGTTGTTCATTTTGCAGCTCTAGTACTGGATTGGAAAGTGTGACAAAGGAAAGCTTATTATTTTGTAATTAAACTATCTAATATTCTTAATTTATTGAAACTGATCCTTACGTATACAGTGTGCTGCTCCAAGGAGAACGAAAAAGGGTATAGTGATCTTTTTTTAAAATGTACAGAATTAAAAAAAAACTATATTTTACTCAGACAGTTCCGAAGATTCTACCATGTTCACCTGTGTTCGAGGTTTCTACTCGATTGGTGCGAAATCATTTCAATATTTACAATCATCATTAATGGAAACTTAATTAGTTTACTTCTTTCCCGTCCCAAAACACCGCCCAGAATGCACTTGGGCTCGTCACGCAGCCAAAAGTGAAGGGTATTAACTGGGAAGCGGGAGTGGGGAAAGCCGAGGTGCAATCGGAGCTTTGATTTCTCAGGCAGCTAAAAGTGAAAGGAGATTATCGGGGATGCGGGTATGAGGGAAACCTGATCGCGGGGTGCAATCGGAGGTATGATTTCTCAGGCAGCTAAAACTGAAAGGAGATTATCGGGGATGCGGGTATGAGGGAAACCTGATCGCAGGGTGCAATCGGAGGTATGATTTCTCAGGCAGCTAAAAGTGAAAGGAGATTATCGGGGATGCGGGTATGAGGGAAACCTGATCGCGGGGTGCAATCGGAGGTATGATTTCTCAGGCAGCTAAAACTGAAAGGAGATTATCGGGGATGCGGGTATGAGGGAAATCTGACCGCGGGGTCCAATCGGGCGATTCCCATGTTGTGGCGTAGCTTGGCCCACTGTGCGCCGGCGTCCTTCAGTCTCGGGGAGCGTTGTGCGTCCAGCGCCTCGCAGCGCAGCGGTCGGGAAGACGAGGACTATTCTCCGGGTTTTCTTTCTTGGCGCGTGGGGGTGTGTCATCAAAACGGAATATCTCACGGTATTGCGAGTCGTTCTCGGTTGTGCCGCTAGGAGTCGCATGACCGCCAGCACTCCTCGGTACAGTCGCGATGATGCGACTCGTAGCGGTACAACTGAGAAAGACGGGAAATACCGTGAGATATTCTATTTTGATGATACATCCCCATGTGCCAAGAAAGAATAACCGAAGTATAGGCGTGCGTGCGCTGGCGGCGGCGAGGAGTAGGGGGCGGGGGCGGCGGAGGGGACGGAGGACGAAACAAAGAAATGGCACGTCGCAATTCGACGAGGCCACGTTCGCGAGGTGGAAGGAGAAGAGAGGATGAGGGTCGAGTGGTAGCAAAAGAGGCAGTTGAAGAATGAATTCCTCAAGGGGTTATGACACCACAAGTTATGCAAGACGTGTAAATGACGGAAAGAAGAAAGGGCCAAGAAAATAAAAGAAAGTAGAGGAACACCGACGTATGAATTTGATACTATGAAGGAAGAAGGAACATTTTAGTGGGTCGCTGAAATGAAATCGAAGACGATCGTAGTGAATGAATTCATAAAGGGAAGAACGTACGATATAGGTGAGATAAAATAAATCCAATAACCTGAGAAAACTAGTGATGTTACAGTTGAAGATAATTTCTCGTATTATTTCTAATGTTCTAAGCGTCCTTTAATCTATCCGATGAAAAATTCAAAGAACAATGATTTGGAATATTGAAGAAAGACGAAGTATACAATATTAAGAGGGGAACGTTGAATCTGGATATTTCGAAACTGAAAAAAAGTTCACTATTTAGCTAAGGAACACTTCAATTTGAGTTTTGAATTGCTAATTTTGGTAAGGAAAAAAAATTAAATATAAAGGAGATCCGAGTTTATGACATTCCGAACCAGCGAAGTTCTTTAATGCCAACGAAATATCTTGTAAATACATGGAAACCACGCGAGAGGTGATTTGCATTTTGAGAGATCGGGTAGTGTGTTTGGTTGGCTCATGGGAATGGGTAACAGGTTAAGTTGGGGAAATTAAACACTAGCAAAGAGAACGAATACAATTTGTGATATACAGGAAATTCAGTTTTGAAACTTCTAGTTATCGATGTTACGAAAATATCTAAAAAGATGTAAGTTATAACGATATATTTAATTATCAATTTTGTAAATATTTTTTTCATGTAGAGGAAGCCCAAGTCAAATAGGCTTTCGCAATAGTTTTTTGGCTGTCAAGAAGTCGCCGAGTCCTACGCACAGTTCCCAACGTTTCGGCCGTCATACTGCGACCTTCCTCAGGACGAAATGTCCTCATCACACCTCATCACACCGCATTCCGCCCTGAGAAAGGACCCCATAGAACGGCCGAAATGTTGGCAATTGTGCCTAGGACGCGGCGCCTCCCGGACAGCAAAGTATCTATTGACTCCGATGTTGGAAGACTACGCTTTAAGGCATTGACAACTCCTCCGAAAGCGAAGCGAACTGTACATAGGATTGCAACAACATATTTAACATGTGCTTGTCCGGGAGAGATGGTTCAGTGCTTCAACTGATGTCATTGCAGTCCCTCTGACCGTGAGGTCCTAAGTTCGAGTCCCGACGATAGCGGCAGAATTTTCGACACTAGCTTGTCAGCTAGATCGAATTCAGTCACTGTCTGGAGGAGAATTCTAGCGGCCGGCTGCTCTGATAGGTAGTTTTCCGTGGTTTCTGCGATCAACACGAAGCGAATGCCGGAGAAGTACCCTAACAAACGGGCTATGGGCCGCGCGCGATCTTTCCTTCCTCTCCCTTGGCCTAGCCTCACCCCTTCCACACACACTTACTCTGACATGCACTGCACTATCACACATGCCGGGAGACTGTTCGGGAGCTAGAGCTTGCCGCGGCTGGAGTGATGCTTTGCTGGTGGGAGATACCTCGTTGAGAAAAAATCCGGCTAGTCGAGAGTAGTTCGGCGCCGGATCTCGCCATCCAGCAGGGAAAATTCACCGCCACCTCCCGATGAAAACACACACACTACACTTACGGGACTGATGACATAGGTAGTTGACGCACCCGGAATCACGAACAAATCAATCAACATGTGCTGGATTATGTGTGACAAGAAGGCAACAAGAGACCACGGAGGTAATAAAAGGAATTTAAGCTTGACAAAGGAAGCTTATCGGGAAATCGGAGAAACCTATCGAAATTCTATTGTACAAAATTCATGTGGTTGGTATTTCTTACAGATGTCTCGAAAACGTTAATGGTAGATAGTAGAACTGTGAGAAGGCAATCGTCTATGGTGCGTTTGAGAAAATGGCTAGGAGCTGTATCAGGTGTTGGCAAAGAAGGTTGCGGTCGGGGAGGAAGCTGGGGCGGGAGGTCATGGCTGTGGCTTCGTCGGCGGCGTCGTCGGCGGCGACCTCTTTTGAGAGCGGCCTCGGTAAATCAGAAGGTGTCTCGTAGCCGCCTGGGGCGGCGGGAGCGCAGGCGCGGGGCGCTGTGAGCAGGACGTGAAGAGTGGAAAGCTCGACGCAAGGTGCGGGAGAGAGGCGTGGGGAGCGAGATGCAGAGCGTGGAGCAGGGTGAGCAGGACAAGCGGCATGGGTGAGGGACGGGGGCAGGGGACGGGGCAGGGGACGGGGCAGGGGACGGGGCAGGGGACGGGGCAGGGGACGGGGCAGGGGACGGGGCAGGGGACGGGGCAGGGGACGGGGCAAGGGGGACGGGGCAGGGGGCGGGGCAGGGGACGGGGCAGGGGACGGGGCAGGGGACGGGGCAGGGGACGGGGCAGGGGACGGGGCAGGGGACGGGGCAGGGGACGGGGCAGGGGACGGGGCAGGGGACGGGGCAGGGGACGGGGCAGGGGACGGGGCAGGGGGCGGGGCAGGGGACGGGGCAGGGGGGCGGGGCAGGGGACGGGGCAGGGGACGGGGCAGGGGACGGGGCAGGGGACGGGGCAGGGGACGGGGCAGGGGACGGGGCAGGGGACGGGGCAGGGGACGGGGCAGGGGGCGGGGCAGGGGACGGGGCAGGGGACGGGGCAGGGGACGGGGCAGGGGACGGGGCAGGGGACGGGGCAGGGGACGGGGCAGGGGGCGGGGCAGGGGACGGGGCAGGGGGCGGGGCAGGGGACGGGGCAGGGGACGGGGCAGGGGACGGGGCAGGGGACGGGGCAGGGGACGGGGCAGGGGACGGGGCAGGGGACGGGGCAGGGGACGGGGCAGGGGGCGGGGCAGGGGACGGGGGCAGGGGACGGGGCAGGGGACGGGGCAGGGGACGGGGCAGGGGACGGGGCAGGGGACGGGGCAGGGGGCGGGGCAGGGGACGGGGCAGGGGACGGGGCAGGGGGCGGGGCAGGGGACGGGGCAGGGGACGGGGCAGGGGACGGGGCAGGGGACGGGGCAGGGGACGGGGCAGGGGACGGGGCAGGGGACGGGGCAGGGGACGGGGCAGGGGACGGGGCAGGGGACGGGGCAGGGGACGGGGCAGGGGGCGGGGCAGGGGACGGGGCAGGGGGGCGGGGCAGGGGACGGGGCAGGGGACGGGGCAGGGGACGGGGCAGGGGGGACGGGGCAGGGGACGGGGCAGGGGACGGGGCAGGGGACGGGGCAGGGGACGGGGCAGGGGACGGGGCAGGGGGCGGGGCAGGGGACGGGCAGGGGGCGGGGCAGGGGACGGGGCAGGGGACGGGGCAGGGGACGGGGCAGGGGACGGGGCAGGGGACGGGGCAGGGGACGGGGCAGGGGACGGGGCAGGGGACGGGGCAGGGGACGGGGCAGGGGACGGGGCAGGGGGCGGGGCAGGGGACGGGGCAGGGGACGGGGCAGGGGACGGGGCAGGGGACGGGGCAGGGGGCGGGGCAGGGGACGGGGCAGGGGGCGGGGCAGGGGACGGGGCAGGGGACGGGGCAGGGGACGGGGCAGGGGACGGGGCAGGGGACGGGGCAGGGGACGGGGCAGGGGACGGGGCAGGGGACGGGCAGGGGGCGGGGCAGGGGACGGGGCAGGGGACGGGGCAGGGGACGGGGCAGGGGACGGGGCAGGGGACGGGGCAGGGGGCGGGGCAGGGGACGGGGCAGGGGACGGGGCAGGGGGCGGGGCAGGGGGACGGGGCAGGGGACGGGGCAGGGGACGGGGCAGGGGACGGGGCAGGGGACGGGGCAGGGGACGGGGCAGGGGACGGGGCAGGGGACGGGGCAGGGGACGGGGCAGGGGACGGGGCAGGGGACGGGGCAGGGGGACGGGGCAGGGGACGGGGCAGGGGGCGGGGCAGGGGGACGGGGCAGGGGGCGGGGCAGGGGACGGGGCAGGGGACGGGGCAGGGGACGGGGCAGGGGACGGGGCAGGGGACGGGGCAGGGGGCGGGGCAGGGGGCGGGGCAGGGGACGGGGCAGGGGACGGGGCAGGGGACGGGGCAGGGGACCGGGCAGGGGACGGGGCAGGGGACGGGGCAGGGGACGGGGCAGGGGACGGGGCAGGGGGCGGGGCAGGGGGCGGGGCAGGGGACGGGGCAGGGGACGGAGCAGGGGACGGGCAGGGGACCGGGCAGGGGACGGGGCAGGGGACGGGGCAGGGGACGGGGCAGGGGACAGGGCAGGGGACGGGGCAGGGGACGGGGCAGGGGGCGGGGCAGGGGACGGGGCAGGGGGCGGGGCAGGGGACGGGGCAGGGGACGGGGCAGGGGACGGGGCAGGGGACGGGGCAGGGGACGGGGCAGGGGACGGGGCAGGGGACGGGGGCAGGGGACGGGGGCAGGGGACGGGGCAGGGGACGTGTGCATGGGACGGGCACAGGTGCAGGGGACGGGTGCAGGGGACAGGGGCAGGGGACGGGGCAGAGGACGGGGGCAGAGGACGGGGCAGTGGAGCAGGGGACGGATGGGGGGAGGCGGTGCGGTTGCCGTGGGGCTGTGGAGGGTTACGGGGGTGGGGGCGGTGCCGGACGCGGGGGTGGGAGCGGTGCTGGGGTGGGGTACGGGGGTTGAGGGCGGTGCCGGGGGCTGGGGCGGGGACGAGTGGCGGGAGCGGGAGCGGGGCGGGGGACTAGGGGCTGGGGACGGGGGCGGGAGATGAGGGCGAGGGACGAGGGCGGTGGACGAGAGAAGGGGCGCGGCGTGCGGAATGCGTGGGGCTGGGCGCAAGGAGTGCAGTGGCGAGAGACAGGGGCGGGGAGCGGGTGGCGGCACCTCAGTCAAGGAAACGGTAGGGTAAGGCGGGTTCGAGGGGCAGGTTGGTGGAGGCGCGGCAGGGCGGGGCGATATGGTTGGGGGGGTGGTAGGAATGGAGCGGGGAAGCGGTGGCGGCGCGAGGAGCGAGAGGCAGGACGCGCGTGCCCAGAACACGTGCGGGACGGCGGGTTCATGTTCATGCCACGGCGGAGGCAAGACAGGGCTGGATGGCGTTGACGCGGGCAGGGGAACCAAGGAGCGGCGGCGGGGCACGGAGGCTCTTCGACGATGGCTAATTCATGAGAAGGTCGTCTGCTGCGGGAGACATGTCGCCTGGAGGGAGGAAGGATATGAGTCTTCGGCGCCTGAGCCCTTGTGTTAAACGGAGCGTCGTGTCGTTTTCGTCACCCCCCTTCGATGTTCAGCGGTCACGCCTCCATATCTCACGCAGCAGGGATCGCTACAACATTTGGTGACTCTTGAGAAGCTATCAGCTCTGCACGAGCCTCGATATCATTTCATAGGCCTTTTCATAACGTTAGTTAATAGTATCGTAACCAGCCGAACTAAGTGGCCTTCAAATTCATGACTCACACGTCCTCCCCCCACTCACAATCAAGTTGAGTATACAGTCTGAAAGGGGAAACAAGACCCTCAGGAACATGTCTGTATACAAAGTAATAGAAGTGGTTTCAAGCGAGAGAGTTCTACGTTAATGATGGACCAATGCACGTGATAGTAGATGACAGACGTGTTCATTACAACGGGAAATATATTGACTAGAGTAATTAATTGTAAATTCAAGAATGTAATGCCACAATTTTGAAAAAGTAATAAGTTCTTTAATACGTGTATGAAGCGAAGACCTTGGGGCAATAACATGCTATGTCACATTACTGATGAAATTAAGATATTAGCGTATTTCGAGGCCCCATATATGTATCTAGATGTTGAGTTTCTATTTTAAAGATTCGCCTCCAGATGGCAGTGTAATTGATAAGTGAATGTTCTATATCCCTACGTGTAGAATGCAATGTCTAAACCTTTACTTACCATTTTCTCAAAACTTACGAACAGTGGTATAGCATTGTCCCCCACTTCTTCAACCGTTCTTAGTGTTGAATAAAACTGTGGAAAGGCATTTTGAATTATGTCAAAAAAATATTGGTTTTTATTTTGTTCACTAAATAAAATTAGTACCACAGTCACTTCTAATGAAGTGTTGGCTCACTGCCATATCATGGTGGCTGACGATGGTCACCCCTGTCGTCCTTGCATCTTCATCGCCGGGAACCTGCGGCACACAGCCTCAATTTACGCCCCGTGAAGGAAGCACGAGGTGAGAAAAGCCTTGTATCCCCACCTCCTATCCCCCGAGGGTACCTGTGCGCTGCCGCCCACTTGGTGACGCCACGCAATGGGTTCACACTCGCAACGACCCACCCAACCACTCACCCACCCACGCATGCACCCACTCACTCAACCGCTCACCCACCAATCACACACACGCCCACACACCTACTCACACACCTACTCAGACACCCAGTCACCCACCCGTGCCATAGGCCTTAGCTGGCGGAATGCCAGTTCTACTAGGCTTCCACTTCCATTCCACCACACCGATTCCATCTCCACCTCTAGCCCACCTCCAACTCCATCTCGTCAGTCGTGTCCAATTCAACATTCAGCTTTGCTTTCATCTCTTTCACTTTATCCATCTCTCCACCATCATTCTATGCCGTTCTCCTCCGTCGCCTCTTCCATCTCCCAAATTATCCCTTCTCGTAGCCGCAACCCCAATAGCACCTTTCGAGTCAATCTCGTTCTCTGCCTCGTTCTCTACTTCGAACTTCACCTTCACTTCCCCCTCGAGTTCCGTCGTCATCTTAGTCTCCGCTGCCAGTTGCGACTTCCACGCGCCTCTGTCATCCCGATCAGCACTACAGTCGCCTCAGCCCATCCATCTTCACAGTGACTCCATTCTCGCTTCTACTTCTGCCTCCACCCCTCATGTGCTTTTATTTTTATGTACATCGTGAATATACTCTGCTTCCCACTATCCGCTTCCCATTCTTTTCCCTTTCTCCGCATACAATTCCTAGTCCACCTCCTCCTTCACCTTCCTCTTCCTTCCTATCCGCCACTTCTTCCTTCATATCTTCCACCTTCACCACCTCCCTCATTCCTTCCACATCCGTCTCCTCCTTCATCACCGCAGCCATGTCCTCCATCACCTTTTCTGCTTCCTCCTCTTCCTTCGTCTTCTCTATGTCCTCTTACCCCATCTTCTTTTCCGTCACCTCCTCTTCCTTCCCGTCCTCCACTTCCTCTTCCTTCATACCCTCCACCTACACCACCTCCTCATCCCCTTTCACTTCCTCCACCTTCTCATCACCTCACCTCCGTCCTCTATCACCCGCTCTGCTTCCTCCTCTTCCTTCGTCTCCTGCAATTCCTCTTATCTCATTCCCTGTTCCGTCACCTCCTCTAACTCCTCTTCCTTCCCGTTCACCATTTCCTCTTCCTTCATAGCCTCAATCTCCATCACTTCCTCGTCCCCTTCTTCCTGCTCTTCCTCCTCTCCCTCTTCCTTCGTATCCTCCACCTCCTCATCCTCTTCCACTTCCGCCTCCTCTTCCATCACCTCAACCCCGTCCTCCATCACCTCTTCTGCTTCCTTCTTTTCCTCCGTCTCCATTTCCTCTCACCCTATCTCCTACATCTCCTCTCCCGTGACCTCCTCCTCCTCTTCTTCCGCTTCCTTCTCATCTTCCATCACCTCCAGCGGCGGGCTCCCACCGCGCCCCTGAGCGCATGCATATTCATGGGTCGCGGCGTCAATTGCGCCCGCGAGGCTGACTCAGAGCTAACCGAGTTTAAACAACAGATTGGCCGCGCGCGCCGCTTGATTTTCCCTGCATATTTCGCGCTGACGTAATATCGACGGATTTGCATAGGGGGTCGTGGGGGCGTGAGAGAGGACAGAGGCTACCACTCCGCGGCGTAATAATCCCCGTCCGGTCTTTGGCGGTGCTCCGGGACGCCACGAACACTTTTCAGCGATTCCTCGAGAAGTAGACATAAAATAAAACTAGCGTACCCCTTGCTATAACTCTTGCATGTTAAACTCCACCCTCTTCTCTATCCTTCCATTTCCATTTTAAGAGGGAAAGTTCTTTAAGAAACGTATTTATTGGTTTAAAAAAATGTATGAAGGTAACTTCCAATATACTTATAGAATTTCAAATAAAAATAATAATAAAATTGATGTTTGAAACAAATATTTTGAATAAAGGATTATTCAGTGTTATTGACGATTTTCTTGGAAAAATTCACAGCAATTCCTTAAAACAACATTTGAAGTTCTGGGACTATCTTGCTTGACGATTTAGCTCTTCGATTTCCTTGACAGTCAAAAAAGTATTAGAAAAGCTTTTTACCTACGTAAAGTTGTCTATGCAATAATACAGTATCGGGAAAAAACAACCTTAATCTTTATTAGTAATTAGTTTAATTTCACATACAGTTGCAGATTTTGCACATATCTGAACACGTGGGGTAGTATCGGGAACCGTCAGACCAGCAAAATGTGATAGATTGTCCTAGAAACTCTCGTCCTATAGACTACGGCGCGAGGAACGTGTCTTTGAAGTCATAGGCCTAAAATTCCAGATTTTAAGGCCCTAGAACGCTTCGTTTAGGATTTTAACAGTGCTGCCGGAGCGTTGCGTGAACAACGCTAGCGGCTAAAGCGTTCAGTCGATTTTCTCCAAAATTGATATTCACCAATCGATCTGAGTGATGTCGCGGCTCCCGGGAATTAAACCGATATTTTAATTTTGGGAGGTACTTTACATGAAGCCAGTGGGACATTTTCAAAATTTTCAAAAAATGGCTCCATCGTTTTTCATAAACTTTTTGGATAGTGTGAAGGACGTTTAAGAGAATGGTGCAGGTCTCATGTTCGTTGAAAATCCTGATTTTTCGAAACTTGAAAAAATTCAAAATTTTTTCGGCGTTTTTTTACAACTACAATTATGACGACAGGGATTGTTCCCTTAATGAAATACGTTCCTAAAAGATAGAGTTTGAAATAAGGTCATGTGTAATTCTTCAAAAATTTGAGTACTTTTCAGGTAATTTTGCATGAAAATATGGGCGAGATAGTACGTAGTGTTTCAGAACCCCTAGGCGATATTAGGAACCGAAACACGACATTTGGGGAAGAGGCATGCCGTAGATGGTTCAACATTAATTATACTTATCAACAATTGTATCATTAATGTTTTAATTTAATTATCTGTATACTATGTTTTATTTATTTCCTACTAAAATACGTCGAGTGAAAATTTAAAAAAAAATGGAAATAGCTTGCTAACATACATTGTGTTATCACATACAATCATCACTGTCTAAAGAAGAGTATAATAGATGCCTATATTGAAGACAATTTTCCATGTACCCTTGAATACGTTGAAGACAGATGGTGGTAATATCCCCACAAACTCGATAAGTTCTTTATTAATGTTTTGCACATTAAAATGATAATTAATTATATCCTGCTTTGCTTGGAATTTCTTTTTCAGTCTGTATAAATAACTTGGCATTAACTATTGTTTCGTCAATTCTTCACAAAGGGCTTAATAAACATCTTCTTGCTACGCATCTACATCTTTGAAATATTTCATTTGAATACAATATCTTTGAGTTTTAATTAAATTAATTCTATCAATTTAATCATAATGGAATTCTGAAAAACACTGCAAACATGTTACGAAAACAAATGGCTCACGCCCAAGATTTATCCTTGGCATTTCACATTGTATAAAAATATTGAAAATAAAATAAAAACCCAAGATAAAACTGAATAGTGGCTTTAGATAAATATCTTTGGAAATTGAATACTGCATTTAGGAGTTTATCTTTTTATTATCATTTCGATTCAATTATAGGAAGCAAAATCATTAAATAGATTGATATCAATTTTACCTTTCTTGATTTAAGGTACGCAAAAAGTATTTCATACAAAATCTGTTTGCGTCAGTAGCACAAGTGCTAAATACTTTGGGTTTACTAGGTTAGTCAGATATTAAGTAGTACCTGCCTACAAATAAACCTAAACTCCTTTGATATATAGAAAAGTAACTTGTATATGCCAACTTCATTAGGACTCCACGTAAGACTACATCATTATCCGGCACAGTAATGGGCACTTTATCACATTATAAACTAAAAAAGGCAATTACATACTCATTTGTCCTGCGTGTCTGCCGCCTATATATAGAGAGTAGTTCTAATATTCCTGACCTATAAATTATTCTTTGCCATCAGAACAAGTTGCATCCATGCAACTCGTTTAATTTTGCACAAGTCCTATTTATCTTTATCCAAGAATCAGTCACGCCGCCATCCAACCCTAGTGCAGAACATCCGGGATGTTGAAACTTTAATCCAGCTGAAACCAGGTTCAACAAGATCGAATAGTTATGTCAGCATTTCGTTCATACCGGATATTTCTCGCCTGTCTACCTTTTCAACCTTCGAAATATTATTTTCTCATCATTCTCTGGTCGTCTGGACTCGCTTTAAAGCTTTAAGCACTTGAGAGCTTAAAAGCTCTCTTCAATCTAGTGAACGGAAGTTTGAATCACACCATTTGGCAGGCAACACTGAATGGAGACAATTTTTGTTTCTCCTCTCTTCGATGCAAAGTATTGCAACCATCTGTTCAATTTTCCTTCTTATTTTGCACATTCTATTTCCCTTCTCGAAAATTCCACCGTACTTTTTATCACTAATGCTGAGTTAGCTAAGCAAATACGATTGAAGAGGATGTGTAAAGTTGAATAACGTTCCTTCAACTGTCGCAATTTCATTGTACAAAGTACTTCAAAGTAGTTACCTAATCAGGATCTCATGATCTCAAGTTTAACGTACTACCGAATAGTGGTTTGAAGAAAGTCACCTTCACAAGAAAGTATCAACAATATATCGAAAAAGAGTAACTTTTCATAAAAAAAATCAATTTGCGGGAGATTCCCCCTTCAGATTCCTTCCTCCAGTACGGTAGGGTAATGCGTGTGTGTGTAAAATGGGTAAGGATAGGACAAGTAAGGGGAAGGAAAGTTCGCCCGGGCCATGGCCAGTTTGATAGGGTACTACTCCGGCTTTTGCCTGGTATTGATGGGAGAAACCACAGAAAACTACCGGCGGCGATAGTCCTAGTTGCACTGCTACAAATGTACTGCATTGCGAAAATCCGGGTGCCACACGAGGTAAAGGCGTCCCCTCCTAATTCTCCGCCCACCCGTCCGCCTTACAAATGGTGAGTTAGAGAGGCAGGTGGAACGAGTTGAACCTATGCCCCAGTCGAAAGATGCTAGGCAAAAAACGCCCTGTGCCTCCGATACAATCATACGCCAAGAGCATCAACTGTCACCTACACCGAAAGCGCGGCGATACCACGTTGCATACGACTTATGGGAAAGTAAAGCTTACGGCCCTGCGCCGAAGGATGGATCCAGCCGATCGCTTTGGGGCGAAGGCATCGTAGATTTTTATTAAATAATAAACATATTTGTTATTACATTATATTTTATTTTTGTGCTGTAGATATGATACTACACAATATTGTTTTTTAAACAATTACATAATTTGAACATAAATAAATATTTAAATCAATTTTGCCAAATAAACGAAGATGGAAAGAAGACAATGGTCCCATGGAAAATGGAATGAAGCACGGAGAAAAAAGAACATTTGCAGTATACCTGATCCTTTATACTGTAACATGGGAATGCATGTTAATATATGCCTAACCAGGCGCACTGTTACTGTTTCGTGACGGAGATTGTTGGAATGAAAAGTTGCATCGTGAAGAGTACCTTGTTGCACACCTCTGAATGAACCTTGTCAGAACAGCCCGGCTACGAGTTGCATCCGTACCGGAGGAGCAAGCTTCCTATTCGGCGTAAGCGAGCAACCTGGTTGGAGGAGCCAGCCTACAGTCATGATGTATCCGGGCGATACTGATAGAAAGAGCCGGCCTCCCGAGTCGGCGCATACAGAAATACTGGTTGAAGGATCCAGCCGTCCGTGTTGCCTTATTTAAACATTCCTTATGGGTGTAGCAAGTTACTGATGGTTAACGTATTAAGGAATGGATATCCATAGGAATGGGTTATGCATAGTACTTGCTATTAATAGAATATTCATTATATACTTTTGATCCAACAACAGATGTGTACACTACTCTGGTTGTGTTTAACTACATAACCAGACATCGCAGGAAATGGAAATAGCATAAAAAATAGAATTTATAATTTCACAAAAAATTACCTCAAAGACTTCAAAAGCTTACATTTTGCAGTCTGATTCTTATGAGGCTATATAACCGTCACTATCATCTGCATTGTTGAATAAATTAAGTTATATATTGTAGGTACATATATAATGAATATACCAAAACAGGATGTACCTAGAAATAAATATTATTCAAATACAGCATTAAAATATTTATTTAGTTGAGTAAGATGTGTAAACTATAACATAATTCACAATAAAGTGGAATATATTGACACAAAATAAACTGCAAACAAATGACAACATAAAATTGATGTATACACATAATCAGTAATGCGATAGTCCGGATTAATAAATACATTAATGATTAAGCATGTTTTAGGGATCCCCACTAGTAATTTTTGCAACGAAATTAATTAGAAAATTTATATAATTGGTCAAAAAAATAATATTATTTTCATAAAAGCATAAAGATTTGTTTACATTATAGCTAAAAATATATTTTGTAGTAAACAGTACAAATGTAAACAGTACAATTGCAATGTCCAATTGGGTATTATAAACTAATCATATATTCTTTATTAGCATTTTTTTAAAACAATTGACCAAGCCCTCTGCAGGGAATTGAATGTTTATTTATTTATTTGGTCAAAAACAGTAAAAAATGTATGTGACGCAAGGGGGAGGAGATTATCTGCGCAAGTTTTCTTGACTGCAAAATAAAGAGTTTGGAAACTGAGTTCTGTATAACCACTTTCAAACATTGGCATTTGAATTCTTTATATAGCTTAAAGAACAAATATTATTTAATGTTTAATGTATTTCATTTATTCATTTTAATAATAATAATAATAATAATTAAGTAACAAATATAGAAATGGCAAAAAAACATTAAATGTAAAATAATATTTCCAATTATAATGCATTAAATCCATTAAATTATCCTTTATTTTAAAGCAACATGACATTGAACATGTCAACAATATTATTTGTAGGAATTATTGATCATGACTAATAATTTATCAGAACAAATTTGGGTAAATCAGAAGTTGACGGTGCCTGTTTCTTTCACACGAAACTGGGGCGCTGCCTCAGAAACGAGTGGAGAGCCCGGAAAAACGGTGAAGGCGGGCACAGGAGCCTAAGTCAGACCTGTGATGCTTAGCGGGAATGACTGAGAGAGACCCGGAAGATGGGAAAGAGAAAAATTCTCACGGACGTCCTGTCCGAAGACCGGCGCCGCCCACACCGGTCGCGCAGGAGCCTGACCAACTCCTTAAAACAAATCTAAATTGAAAACTCGCCCTCAGATTTAGGGCAATTTGGCATGATTTTCGAAACACGGATGAAGGAGACCCGCCCGGGAGTTGCGAAGTGAACTGCAGCATTCTATTGACTTATTTACTGAACGGGTACCGTCAACTTCCCATCAACCCAAATTTGTTTTTGTAAATTATAACCAATTAGGGAACTTTAAGAAATTCGCCAACATATGCATATAATTATTTTAACCGATTGCCATTTTATTTGAACAGGTTATATAAAACGAAATCATTGTTTATCAAGCTTTTAGGTGAATTTTACAATTAATTTACTGGTAACTTTGATCAATAGGTCATTGTGGGGGAATGAGGTTGTGAGAGAGAGAGCAGCGGACCCTTTTTTTGTATTCCGGGAATATCCTGTTCTCCTTCCCCCAACACCTTCAATAGTTCAACTTATTTAGAGGGATTCGAAGGACCAGCTTTGGACAGGTTGCATCTGTTGTCTGTGATTACTGCTATTGTACTCTAAGGAAAGTAAATTTGTGAGTGACATAAAACACATATATTAAATTCAAGCTTAATAGGCAAGTAAGAGTTACATTGTTTGATCAACATTTGCACAGTTACACATGCGGACATTTTCTTCCGCTCGCGTCAGGGGACACGAGGCAGAAAGGCTCGCCATGAAGAAGCTGTCATAGTCTGGCGCTCGCCAGAAACACCATCACATAACACGTGGCACAGGCAGCATTTCAGGCAGCGTTGATGGATTCCCCTCGCGTTAGGCAACACAAGGGAGAGGCTCGTATGAAGAGATTGCAGCTTACTGTTGCTAAACGCTGCACATTGAACTGAACACGTAGCACGTGTCAAAACAACGTTCTGCGAGCATTTCACAGACTAGACCTTAAGCTGAACATGTAGCACATGTCGAAAACGACGTTCTACGAGCATTGCATTCACGAGGCTTGCTGCCACGAGGCTGAGAGCAGACTGCACTTTAAAACTGAATACGTAGCACGTGTCGAAAACAACGTTCACGAGGCTTGCTGCCTCGAGGCTCAGACCAGACTGCACTTTTAACTGAACATGTAGCACATGTCGAAAACAACGTTCACGAGGCTTGCATTCACGAGGCTTACTGCCAGGAGGCTCACACAAGACTGAACTTTAAACTGAACATGTAGCACATGTCGAAAACAACGTTTTACGAGCATTGCATTCACGAAGCTTACTGACAGGAGGCTCACACAAGACTGAACCTTAAACTGAACATGTAGCACATGTCGAAAACAACGTTTTACGTTTGCATTCACGAAGCTTACTGCCAGGAGGCTCACACAAGACTGAACCTTAAACTGAACATGTAGCACATGTCGAAAACAACGTTTTACGTTTGCATTCACGAGGCTTACTGCCAGGAGGCTCACACCAGACTGAACGTTAAACTGAACATGTAGCACATGTCGAAAACAACGTTTTACGAGCATTGCATTCACGAAGCTTACTGCCAGGAGGCTCACACAAGACTGAGCTCCGACTGCGTCGGGTGACGCACGGAGAAAAACTCGCAGCCAATGAGCGAGTGTCATTGGAAATTGAGCTTTAATGATTAAAATGAAAACGTTCGAGTTTTATAAATTTAGCGAATGTTTTAATTGAGATTTTGAATTTGGTGAATTTTGAACCTGGTGAAATTGTTTTAAACGCATTATTGATTTGATTTGTAATTTTATGTGACAGCGATTACGATTTCTCGGAATCGCTGTGGCTGTTCATTTGTTGTTGTCGATTTGTGCCGGAATGAAGCTGATGAATGTTACTGCTCAATTATTTTACGGACGTGCTTTTTAAAATTTTAAGGAGCCGTATTTGCTCCGCTGTCCCCCCAGAAATATTGTAATTAATATTATTTATTGTATTATTATGTAGTGTGCTCCGACAGGTATAATAATGTAAAATCATGCCTTTTTGGGTAGGTATATATACATACCTTCAAATGTTTAATCTATTCCAGTGTGGCACCATCTTCGAAGGACATCACTCTCTGACAATGCATTAAATGCAGTTGAACTGTTGTCAATGCGTTCAATGCAGCATATCTGCTGCATTCCAGGTAGAGAACTCTTGTTCGAAAAATGAAATATGATGCAATACTGTGCAATACGAACTTAATAGTCACCTAATTCGAATATTCCGTTCACGTGAATATTCACAATTCGAATATTCCGTTCACAATGAATATAGTCTTTCACATCAAATACGTAATTCTGACTCCGGTGTCAAACTAAAAAATTACCACCAGATATGTAATTCACACTAATAACTAGGAACTGGCTGAGCACGCTGAGCACGCGCAAGCAAGGGCTTGCGCGGGACTACTTACCCCCTCCCTTCACTCCCTACACTCCCCTCCCTTCAGCACACAGCGCAGTTCCAACCACTCTCTGGTCCCAACAGCACGAAGCAGCTGGCTTCTGGGACAAGGCGGCGCGCATAAGAAAACATGCCCTTACAACAAGGAGATCTGTACGGAGACATACAGTTATCCGTACACTGCAACATAAACCGCTCAACAATCACGAGCGTAATAGTTCAACATGAATTTTTATTTTACTTGTCGATATTTGTTGATCTTACTAGGTATATACCTAACGAAACAATGTTTCCATTTGGTGCGTCAAGGTTTAGTTCAACTATTGAAACCTTGATGTGATTTATGGTCTCTTTTTTTTCAGTGAGATAATGGCCCCCATGGCCCTCTTCTGGATCTGCCAGTGCTTGCGGCAGCCTTGCCGATGTGGTCCTCCCGCTGAGCAAGTTTTTGTAAGAAGTTCAGCTACATCTAAATCCTCCCACCTCCGCCTGCACCAACATCCGCCTCTTCCCATGTCCCCCTTCACCCATCTCCGCTCTCGACATACTTCCGCCTCCAATTTCGCCACCTTCTCCTACTTTGCAGCCACGTCTTCCTCTACCACCACTACCGTCTCCACCTCCACCTTTACCTCCACCTCAGCCTGCACCTTAGCATCCACACCTCACCATCCACCTCAGCCTCCACCTTCGTTACCGCCACCGTCGTCAACTACGTCGCCACCTCCGCATCCGTCACCGCCTGCGCCTCCATCACCGCTCGCGCCTCCACCACCGCCTTCGCCTCCATCACAGCCTCCGTTTCCATCACCGCCTACGCCTCCATCACAGCCTGCGCCTTCACCACCGCCTCCGCCTCCACACCGCCTCCGCCTCCATCACCGCCCAAGCCTCCATCACCGCCTGCGCCTCCGTCTTCATCTAAACCTCCACCACCTCCTCCCCTTCCACACCTTCGCATCCTTCTCTTCCACATCCTCCTCCACCACCTCCTCGTCCGCAGCCCGGCCGTCGCGCCTCCTTTGTCCCGGACCAGGTGATGCAGCGCCGCGTCGCGTCGCGCCGGGGCGGCAGCTGGGCGCGAGCGGTCGGCGGACCGGCAGGGCGGGGCGGGGCGGGGCGGGCGGAAGGGAGGCCGCGAGAGTTCCACAGGGGGCAAATTAGGGGGATATTGGTTGTAATTAGCCGGGGAGGCACGCGGGCCGCGGCCGCTTCGTGGCCACCCCTGCGGGGAGTCAAGGGCGCAACGGCGCGCAATTAGAAGGGCTAAGCCGCCCTTAACATAAACCCAGGGCCCGCGCGCACTAAGGGCGGGCCGAAGGGGTGGAAGGGGGGCGGGTAAGGAAACTGACAAGAGAATAGGCAGAGGGCGGGCAAGCGGGGGACGGGTGGGGTGAGGGTTTGCAGCGGTGGGCGTGGTGGCAGACGTAGATGACGAAGTGGAGAGGATGGGCGAGGGGGTGGTGAAAGAGCATAAAGAAAGGGAAGGAGATGAAACCGGCAGGGTCGGGAGGGAGTGGGTCTGGAGTGAGGTGATTTTGTACCCGACGCGAGAGAGCCGCGTAGCGCGTACAGAACTCGCGAGCAACTGCCCCCAGCCTCTACGGGGATGGTAAATTTTTTATGATGTCAAACAATCCGACAAGATTGTCTCCAATTGGCCTGTCCGCATTAAAGGCTCCTCCTAACTTCTTCATGCTCCTCTGATGTCCGTATCGTAAACGCGGCAGGCGGGAATGTGCGAGAGGGGTCGAGGGGGCGGGGCAGGGCAGGGCGGGAGCTGGGGCGAGGCCACGAGTCTGCGAGGCGGCCATAGGCGGTATAAAATGTTTACTATTACGAGGGAGAGGGCGCACCCTCGCCTGGTATTGATTGCAATTACGCGCGGCTAATACGAAGGATAAGCGGAGGGCGCTCTCAATATCGCTTAGCTGTCGCTACGCGCGCTCTGTAAACATCCCCGCTTCGCGTGCGCCGCGCCGCCCTGCCTGCCCGCCCGCCCGTGATGCCCCGTGCGCGTGTTTGCCTGCAGTCGGCGGCGTGGGTGGCGCGCACAATAGTGGCATGGAACTGGAGGTGAGGCCGGAGTTGGGGGCTCGCAATCGGATGCAGGAGTGGAGGCAGGGATGGAGAAGAGACGGAGACAGGCGTGGTGAGGGAGGAGGTGGTGCTGTGTTCGGATAGAGATTGGGGGCGTTAGCGGTGGGGGGGGGGGGTTCACAGTGGGCACTGAGGTGGAGATCGAAGAAGGTAGAGCAGTGGCGATTGCGATGTGGGCTGGGTCCGGGGCCGAAGCAGGGACGAGGGTGGTGGCAAGGGCGGGATCGAGGAAGTGAGAGCAAGGATGGAGGCGAGAGCGGAGACGAAGGCGCAGTCGAGGGCGTAGACGAGGGCAGGAACGAGAGGAAGGCGGGGGCGAGGGTGGGAGGCGTGGGTGAGGGCGGGTTGAGGGCGAAGGAGAGAGAAAAGCGGGGTGGAGGGCGGGGTGGATGGCGGGGTGTGGGGGGTGGAGGGCGGGGTGGAGGGTGGGATAGAGAGCGGAGGCGAGGGCGGGGGCGAGGGTGGGGGCCAGGGCGGGGGCGAGGGCAGTTGCAAGAGCGGGGTCGAGGGAGGGGGCGAGGGCGTGAGCGGGGGTGTGGCGAGGGCGGGAACGAGGGTGGGGTGGAGGCCAGGTCGCGAGTAATAGTTTCAGTCGTTTGGACATGAATAACCGGCGATGAGTGAGAATGTTGGTTTGATCATAGCGTTTGTACGTTGGGAGAACATTAGTTAAGTTTTTCTGGATTCAAAATTAGTGCGAATATCGTATGTAGAAGAGAACGATAACAAACTTTGACGAAGCTTGTATTAGAAGAAATTTGCGGTGTATGAACATTTTGAAAATCTCTTAAAAAGGCGGCACAGAGAAACATGACAGATTTTGAACCTCTATAAATTGCAGTTGTGTACTGTGCATGCACTAACATAATGATTTCTAATAATAATTATATAAATGTAAAAATGATTTTAAAAAATGTTTTCGTGATTTCAGAAAACACAATTAACTATTATCTAATTACCCTAAATTCAATACTCGAATAATCCTTTTCGTATTTACTTTATTTTTAAGACTACTTTCCTATTTGAACTATAACTCGTTTTGAGAGCTCGTGAATGTAAACTTCGCTATGTGACATGATGATCAATACTGAAGTAAGATTTAATGCAGTATGACGAAGCAATTACTACAAATAACAAAAACATTTTAGCTACTTAAGTAGCTAATTTTCGAGTTATTGTTTGAGGTCAGTAGTATGGCTAAAATAAAGTGAACAATTGGAATTTCAATTTATTTTCACATTAGGCAAATTTTTGCGTCGTTTTGAGGAAAAAGGAGGAAAAACAGTTCCTCTTTTCATTTTCAGAAATATACTAATATTTATGATGGTGAATTTTTAATTCAAAACATAATTTATTTCACTGACAATGCTCGATTGATTGTTTAGTGATTCTGAACGCGTCAACTGCTAAGATCATTAGTCCCCTAAGCGTAGTGCACTTTTCTCCTCGAAAGGTGGCGGTGATCTTTCCTCGCTGAATGATGAGATCCGGGGGCGACCTTTCCGTCAGCTAGAGGGATTTTCTCCCACCGGGTGTCACCCACCACCGGGGCACTGCCCGTACAGGACAAGCTCTAAGCTCCCGACCAATGCCCCGGTATGTGTCGTAGTGTAGTGCATGTAAGTGTAGGTGTAAGTGTGTAAGGGGTGAGTACAAGACAAGGAAGAGGAAAGGATGATAGCGTACGATTCGTGAACTCTTTCATAGAGTAATGCTCCGGCATACGCCTGGTGTTGTTCGGAGAAACCACGGAAAACTACCGATCAGAGTAGCCTGCCGCTAGAATTTTCCTCCAGACAGCGACTGAATTGGACCTAGCTGACAAGCTAGTGTCGAAATTATGCCACCATCGGAACTCCAACCTACGACCTCCCGGCCAGAGGCACTGTGCATGTCGAAGTTAATCTCTCAGTCACGTGGCTTTAAAATACTCCTTACGACTGTACATGATTAACTCTACGAGGGAATTGCATCATTCGCGTTTGACATAATCTGCAACATGTGTGAGAAGTTTTAATTAAAATATTCATGTGATTTTCTAAATAGCGTTCGGCCAGCATATCAACCGCTTTGAGATTTTTAAGTGTCTGAGTTCTGAAAGCATTCTATTCATCTCAATGACGATGTAACTAAAAGTCAAGATTAAATTTAATTGTTAAATTAAAGTTAAAAACCATACCCAGCGAACCGTTGTAGAAAAATATTCCTTCGCAAATTGTACCACTGGAATCGGGAAAGGTTTTACTTCCGATGTACCCGGAGTGCTTCTTTGAATGAGCGAAGAGTTTTATAAATCGTTTGGAAACATTTATATCCCAATAAAATTTGACGTAGAACGTTAATTTCACATAAGTGTCAGGACTGAATAGCGGTGAAGGAAGATAAAGAAGTAAAAAATCAGAAAACATTTCCCCCGAAAAACGTGTTCCTGAGATGAACAGTGTGTATTATGTCATAGTTTTAAATTTGAGTAAATAAGCAACCACACTCGATTTATAAATTAATGTCATCATCCTTTATTCAGGACTTCCTGGTACATTTCATAGCAGTCTTATCGCATCTTTAATACTTGACATTTTAGAACAGGTTGCATATAACCTACCGGATGAAGAATAAACTTCTTGAAGAAGATCGTAGGGTGAACGAACCGAACTCTCTCCTGCTGGTGAGTTTTCGATACTTCAATATAGAATATAATACACAATATAATACATAAGAGTGAGATAAGCAACTAAGACAGAATTCACTGGTCGATATCAATTAAAGCTATTTGGACAAGGTGAACAGAAGTTTTAAGTATCTTGTTGAGAAAAGAATATTTAAACCAATAAAATTTTGTTGACCAGAAAAATTGATACACCTTTTTAAAGATAGATTAATGATCATACTTGGTATCTTTATTTTCGAATTATTGCGGGAAGAGAGGTTATTCTTTATAATATTCTCGAATTTCGGTGCGCGTTGGTAATGTGTACCTTCTATGAGTAAAACAAACCATAGCAAGAATCTGGAAGCCAGAGAGGCAAGGGAGTCACAGATAGAAGACGGAGGTGATGGGGGTTGTTAAAGGCGATTAGTCAGGATTTGGGCCAACTAGTCGGTCCCAATCAACTCCTCTTCCTTCCAAACCGCTCCTTCCCAACTCGCTCCGACCGTACTCGCTCCGCTCCAGCCCGCTCCATCTTGATCCAGGCCGTCCCGATCCTCCCCTTTCCGACCAGTCATGTCCTGTTTCAATACGTCCAGACCCGCTCTGTCCAAACAAGCACCGTTCCAACTTGCTTTGTTCCACCCCGCTCCATCTTCATCCAGGCCATCCCGATCCGCTTCCTTCCAAACTGCTCCGTCCCAACTCATTGCGACATTTCTCGCTCCGCCCCAACCCGCTCCATCTTGATCCAGTCTGTCCCGATCCTCTCCGTTTCGATGCGTCATGTCCCGAATCGTTATGTCCCGACCCACTCCGTTACAACCCTATCCGTCCCAACCCTCTCCGTCTCAAACCGTTCCGACCCACCCCAGTCCGTCCCAAACCCCTCCATTCCAACCCCGCTCCGTTCCGATCTGCTCCGATCCGATCCGGTCCCTCTGTTATATCTCTTCCCTCCTTCTGTCCGTCCGTCCGTCCGTCCGTACGTACGTACGTACGTACGTCAGTCCGTAAGTCCGTCAGTCCGTCCGTCCATCGGTCCGTCCGTCCATCGGTCCGTCCGTCCCTCCGTTAGCTCCGTTCCGTTGCGGGCCTCCCTGTGCACTGATAGATGACATTATCTCACAATTTATTACATTACAGATCGTAGCAACGGGGACAGCATCTCCAGGTATTGTTGTGTTCCTGCGAAAAAATAAAATGATAACGCTGGTTGCTATGTATGATTATTAGATTGAAATATACGGTCATGTATTCGTAAGAAATAAATCTGTTCATCTACAAAAGTGTAACAGTCGATATTTTAACAACTGGTAGCAGAGAGCGCGGTTTGATATTAACTGGACAATGGCCGAAGCAAGTAATATGTCCTTTGGGAAAATCGAAATCCTCAACAACACGAATTATACGTTGTGGAGTATGCGAATGAAAACCCTGATAAAATCACGTCATTTATATACCGAAATAATCGAAGAGGAAGAACCGAAGAAAATTCCCGGAGACGAGGTGAGCGAAGCACGATGGAAAGAGTGGGAATTTAAAAATGATGAAGTGATGGGCCTGTTAGTCATGACGTTGTCGAACGAACAACTTCTCGCTTGCCGGGGAATAACAAAAGCTAGAGATTTGTGGAATGCTTTGCAGAGAAGACACGAGGGACAGGGGAGATATAAAATAACCACTCTGAAAGCTAAATTGGCAAAATTGGAAAAGGGAGACAACGAACTTATTGGGGATTACTTGATTCGAGCAATGGGCATCGCTTGTGAAATTAATGAATTAGGCGTCAATGTAGAAGACAGTGAATTGATTTATCACGTGCTAAACGGATTACCAAAGTCGTATAGCGAAATTACGACGGCTTTATTGACAAATTCGGAAACCAGTTTTGAAACGATGCGGGAACATTTGATACATTACGAGAAGAAATATTTAAGATCTTCAATGATCAAAGATACGATTGCATACAGAGTTACAGAAACGCGCAAGATGACTTGTTTTGTATGCGGGAAGATGGGACAAAAGGCGAAAGATTGCTGGCACAGGAAAGGTGTAGCATCTTGTATTCAAGACAGTGAGCGAGGGAATTACTACAAAACGAAGAAAGCAAATAAAGAATATTCAGGAAGCAAGAATCTTTTAAATAACAAAGGAAGATATTATAATTCTGATTATAGGTGGGAAACGTTCCAATACTAACAACAGAAGAGAGTTCGCGATGATTGCGAAGAAAGATCACGTGAAAGAGTATGCGGAAGACGAAAAGGAGATTTCGTGGTTGCTAGATTCGGGATGTAGTGTTCACATGACTTCTCATAATGAAATATTGAGAGATCAAAAACCAGCGACCGTCGAAATAACTACTGCGGAGTCAGGAAGAAAACTCATTTCTGAAATGGAAGGGCGTGTTAGTGGCTCCTGCATTACTAACGAAGGGACTGTCACTAAAGTAAATATGGAACGCGTCCTATTTGTTCCAAACTTGGAAACCAATCTACTTTCTGTTCCGAACATTGTTAGTAAAGGAAAGAAGATAGTTTTGGACAACACCGGAGCAAAAATCTACGACACGAAGCATGGTATGTTGATCGCGAATGGATCGTTCGATGGAGAAAATTTCATTTTTAATATGCAAATCGACAATATCAAATCTGGAAAATGTGAGGAAAAGAGAAAAGGTGATGATAAAGAGGAAACAAGAACGAGTGCTATCGAAACCTGTTTTAAATCGAAAGCAAGTGTGGAAAATCTATGGCATAGGAGGCTGTGTCATATCAACTATAATTATATAGCTGTAATGAAAAACAAAGGATTAGTTCGCGGACTGGAGAACGCTGTGATTCAAGATAATTCTTGTGATCAGTGCTTACGCGGTAAGTTTACGCGGTTGCCTTTTACGAACATATCGCAGAGAACTTCGAATGATGTATTGTCAAGGTTATTTGTCGACTTATGTGGACCTATCGCGTCACCATCCTTAGGAGGTAGTAGATATATGTTGACCATAGTTGACGACTACAGTCGTAGATATTTTGTAGAATTTTTAAAAAAGAAGGAGGAATGTTCTAGTAAAATTATAGAATTCATCAATCGTAGGGAAAATGAAATGAACCGAAAAGTTAAATACATTCGCAGTGACAATGGAAGCGAGTTCGTGAATTCCGTTTTGACAGATTTTTACAAAACCAAAGGAATCAAAAGTGAACTTACCACATTCTACACGCCGCAAAGCAACGGAGTAGCCGAACGCGCGAATAGAACCATTATTGATGCAGCGAGAACTATGCTCTTGGAGTCTGGGTTGCCTATGGCATTCTGGGCGGAAGCCGCTAGAACCGCGGTATATGCCTATAATGTAAGTCCTACCTCGAGCGATAAGAAAAAAGTTCCACTAGAATACTGGACGGGATTTAAACCAAATGTGGCACATTTCAGAGTTTTCGGGTCAAAAGTGTTTTTTGCAAACATGCAGAAAAATAAGCAGAAATTTAGTCCACCAGCAGAACAAGGCGTATTTGTAGGCTATTCACGTTGTAGGAAAGCTTACAGAATATACAGCCTGAATCAACGAACAATTCTGGAATCACGAGACGTGATTTTTAAGGAGGAAGAAAGAGGATACGCAGATTCTTCGAACATTCAGGAAGTATTGGAATGGAGTTATAGCACAACTCAAGATCTTGAGAAGAATAACATAACGTCATTGCAAGAGAAAACGTCAGAAGAAGGAGTATATGTACCTGTATTGATGAACAATAATTATCTGAAGAAGAAGAGTCTCACGAATGAGGATACTCTCGAAGATGCTGAACAACGATCTTCGTTTAAAGGAGCGAAAGAATCTGGGACGGAAGAGTAAGCGTCAAACGAAAATGATATATACATTGTCGTTCTTCCATACGAAACGTACAAGAGATTACTCCGAGAAGATCGACAAGAATGAAATTCCTACTAAGAGGTACCAAGCGGTAGTTGCCTGTGAAAGGAATTCGCTTAACGAAGAAACACCGAAAACTTATGCTGAGACGGTGATCTCAAAAGAAGGGGAAAATTGGTTAAAGACTGTTTCGCGTGAGCCTGTTTACAGAGATACGAAACATGGCAGATTGAAGACATTTCAGTCCAGTAATGAAAACAAACACATAAAATCTCTTAATCTGGTATGATGGAGAAACAATCTTCAATAATGATTCGTTCGTAAATTAATAAGATAAACGATCTACGAACGAAAAGGGGGGAATGATAGATGACATTATCTCACAATTTATTACATTACAGATCGTAGCAACGGGGACAGCATCTCCAGGTATTGTTGTGTTCCTGCGAAAAAATAAAATGATAACGCTGGTTGCTATGTATGATTATTAGATTGAAATATACGGTCATGTATTCGTAAGAAATAAATCTGTTCATCTACAAAAGTGTAACAGTCGATATTTTTAACATGCACTCGGTCCCACACGGCCTCGCTCGGCCCTGATATGCCACTCACGGCTCTGCCTCACCCCTGCAATAGCCCTGCATTCCCCATCGTCCGGCTCCGCCCTGCTCTGCCTCGCACCGCCCCGCACCGCGCGGGTAGGGAAAGCAACGCGGCGGGAAGCGGTAATAACAAGGAGCTACGACCGGTTTCCAGAGATACGGGGGGTTTTATTCGCAATGTCAGACAGGCGTATAGTAGTTATTGCCAGCCCGCCTAGAAACAGGGAAAGCCGTGTCTGGGGTAGTATCTTGAGACGCACCATCTGCGCGGGTGATAGTGCACCGTCTGTGGTCTAAGATATTGCTGAAGTACACTACAATTGCGGAATATTGGCGATGTAACTACAATGTTGAGGCAATATTCCGCCTTGATGCGGGGAGGACACCATACTCCGGCATAATTACGCAAAATTAACTTAATAAGATTCCTTCATTTACATAACTTTACGTGACATCTATCCAGAGGGTCGTGCCATTTTCACTCACCCATGTTGCCAACATTACACAAGTTGCTCCCTTTTATCAAGTATTATTTATTTTACTTTCAGTGCATGTCTACAAATCCCTCAAATCGGCAGTATTAATTTTCTCAAACTGTTCGTAAGTCTCAAAAGTTTACGTTTATGTGGTCACTTACATTGAAAAATTTTATGAAATCTCATCATATGTCATAATTTAATCAGAAAAATGTTTTTATTTTCAAATGTGACAAATGGGGACCAAATTGAAACAGAAAATAAATAAAGGAGTGGAGCAAAGCACGTGAATAAAAAGGCTCGGGAGCAGTTTAAAGAACTGAAAATATATGTGAATAATAGTAATAATAGTGAAAATATAAATAATGAATAAATATTTAATTTATAATAATATAAACAAATATTTACAATGAAATATATAAGTGAATTGAACAAATTTCAATTTAAACTAAAAATCAACAGTTTTGAACATCCGCATTAAAAAAATGTCAATCATGAAGTGCTCACATCTTGGATGACTGTTTTCATTTCGACTTCGTAATAATCATTTCCGGTAGAATTAGTATTTCTTCTCTCTTGTTAAAGATACTTTTTTGGACGTAAGTTCTTTTGGAACAAAGGTGACTAGTGTATATGCCTTCCGCCCGCCCTGTCCATGTAAACACAGCGGGGACCTTCTGGGGGTGGCAGATGGAGGCCACGGAGTCAACAGTTAATCTGGACGAGGACCTCCGCAAGGGGAATGAAATGTCAGGGAGAGGGAAAGGGGATGTCGCTCTTACACACGCGTCAACCGTTCCAAAACAGCGAATTACGCGGTCAAATGTCCCACTTCCGCTGCACGCTGCGCAGATGTTTTCTGAGCTCCGCTCTCGCTGGTGGAAGGGGACGGGTGGGTGCCTGGGGAGATAGGTGGCGAGGGGGACATAATGAATAAATTAGGGTGCTGGGCTCACTATGTGTTGTCTGCGGTCGCTCAGATCCGTTTCATTCAAAAATAAAAGTGCTACCTGGAAGGGCATTGTGAATTAAATCACTGGGAGAATGACGTGTTGACAAAACTAACAAATTTTAACCCTTCATCATTCGCGGGAGAAAGTTTACGTAAATATAGGCGTAAATTGCTCTCGCGATAAAAACATACACTACACGTAAGAGAATAATGACCATAACTGTCTATAGGGCCCGGAAACACGAAATAATCAATCACTAGACGCAAAACACTCCAAACACATTAAGATTGTGAACTTCCCCACAAAGAGTGAAGAAGTGTCAATTGGGGTATCTGGGACATCACTACTCAAATTGGATGTAGCAAATTTTACATCGCCTTAACAATAGTGGTTAAAATAGTTTCCTAGAAATCTATACGCAGTTGTAATCATGGAAACAAAACAGGTTTCACAGGAACGTGACCTTGTAAAGCTGGTGTTTTGTAAAGATCCCACACCCCCGTTTAAGATTTCAATGAACGACTTTAAAGTGAATATTAGCACCAGATTAATCAGCCGATGTTCTAAAATATAGATTAATCAGAAAACATTAAAATTATACTTGACATATATTTACTACACTATTATGTATATTTGACTCTAAAAAAACAAACAATTATTCAATGAAAATGCACTTCGTTTAAGAATGTCTTAGGATGAAGTGAATATCCAAAATTAATTTCCTCCACGCAGAGTATCACGAAATAATTGAAATATCAGGACCAATTAAAAACTGAAAAAAGTGTACCGTAAAGTTGAATATTACGCGTCTACACACTGATCCAAGGACTACTACAGTAATGGTATTTTTAAGATGACTTGTCTGCAAGCAAACATTGAAAATATTACTTGACTGGCTGGGTTGATGACCAATCTACTTTGTCAGCACGGACGAAGAAGTACACTTACGACTTCATCACCTCCCCTTTTTCCAGGCGGGTGATCACATAGTGGTTTGCATTGTGTCTTGCGCTGTATAAATAATGGTAGATTAGTCATGAGGAGTTAATACTGTTGAGAGTCGGAATGGTGGTTCAGATGAAATATATGGTGTCATGACTAGCTTCCCACGCCATACTCCTGGTGAAAATACCTACTATGTCTTATAAGGGTCGATCCCGCAACCTTCGTCGTTACACATTTGGACGATCGCTGAAGACCTTGACCCTGCTTTGAAGACCGGTAAGCTTTCAAATTATTTGAAAATACATCTTCTCTACAGAGAAGAGAAACGTAAAGTCCACGGAAAAGGAACTCAGTAAGACTAGACTGCTTTATGGCCGTGTCCCAAGCCTGATTAGATGTCTTGTCATGTCAACCGTGTTTTTTTACTTGCGCAGAATTCTTCCTCATTATCTCTTCAAAAAATATGTTGTGGAACTGATTTTTTAATCAAAAAGAGTCAAATGAGATTGTGACAGTATGACACAACTGATCATTATATACCAATGTTAATTAAAATTAAGATAAGGACTTTTGATTTTCGAGTAAAGTGACAATATGTCAAAGGAGAGTTAGAAACCTAATTAATTTAGTGAAGGTATAAATCCACCTGGTACTTGTTAAGAGTTTTTGCTGCAAAGCCATTGTGATAATTCTCAAGTTCACGTAGATGTGTGCTGGTGGGAATTTTGAATATTTTATTAATGAAATTTTCAGGTCTGTCTGAAGTGTCATTTCAGACATGCCACTTTCGTAGCTGCAAGAGGTAGGGAGATGGAAATAAGGAGACACTTTCACTGGAATATTTGCAAAATTTCGATATTGGAGTTCCTGAGAGAAGTAATTGGAGTTCTTCAAAGAAATAACCCGGAAAAGTATCTTGTTAAATTCGTCGAAATCGAGGAAATGCTACTCTAAGTATAATATTTCCCGTATCAAACTAATGGCGTCGTAGGAAGCTGACAGCTTCCAGGAAACGGAACACACACAACCAGGGCAGAACATAAAATAAAAAAGCCAGGGCAGAACAACGATCGCAGTTAAGGGTTTGCACAAAGCCTTGGTACACTCCGGATCATCGCGTTGGCATCTATTGGGTTCTATTTTCATGTCTCTGGCCACGTTACGGAAGAAGAAGTAGCGATTGTAGTAGTATGTAATTGCAGACTATCCCTACTGATTACCTACCAATAACAAACAGATTTTATCATGGAGCATCATTAATTTCAAATTAGTTACACTATTTTCTTCGTATGGGAATCGCGAGATTCTTTCTTGGACCCTAAAAAGTGATGTGATAAATAAATGTAAATTTCGATGCTCAGTCCAGAAACATATAAATCTGGGACGTGTGAAGATTTTACACGTAATCATCTCACGTCCGAATAACCACGACTGATTTATCCGTTGGGGTAAACTTACGTCTGTGCTAACACCGCGGGAACAACTGTTACAATACCCTTTGTACTTCCGAATTTCTCCAGAATACGTGTTAATGAAACTTAACATAAAATTTCTGTGTGCGTAAACATGGAACTCTGTTCCTAAATATGTGAAGGTGACAGTGGTTCCATTGAAGAGCAGAAACGGCAAACTCGAACGAGTAAATATATCGTTTGTGTATAAACATGTTTCGAACGAAAATGATGCTCAATGCTTTTCCTCTGTATTACTTGTATCTATGTGTATAATGTTCCCAATGTGAAATTGGCACCAAAAATCGAATTACTAACATTTAGACATTCGTAAAAGAGATTCAATTAATGAGGTTTTAGGCGATTCATTGGGAGACTACTGATTGGGAGATATTTCTCTTGACGATGTACGTCAAACACCATAAGTAAAGAAAAAAATACATACAGATGCAACTCAAAAATAGCAATAAATTAAAACCAACTCAAAAACATCAATATAAAAAATAAAGTGTCACATCAATGTTAAATAAAGCAATATTTCAATACGCAGGTTCTCTCACATTTCGGAAAACACTGGAATGTGGAAAACACACAAATAAACAAAGAAGGAGAGGAAGAAAGGAAGAAGAAAGAAAGAGAAAAAGAAAGAAAGAGAAAAAGAAAGAAAGAGAAAAAGGAAGAAAGATGATCAGATATATGCACATCAAAAATATCAACAAATCAAAATCAATTCTCAAACTTCAACACATAAAAACAAAGTGTCAATCAACGTTAAATATATCAATGTTCCAATGTTCTGCAAGTTCTCTCACATTCTAGAAATTCTCACAAGCTGACGCCTCCCCAGAAACCCAACAACTTCTTGGCGGGAATAAAGAAAGAAAGAAAGAAGGAAAGAAATAAGGAAGGAAAGGAAGAAAGAAGAAAAAGAAAGAAGGAAAGAAGGAAGGAAGAAATAAAAAAGAAAGAAGAAAGAAAAAAGACAGAAAGATGGAGAAATAGATGCAAATAAAAAATATCAGCATATCAAACCAACTCAAAAACATCAACATAGAAAATAAACATTAAATAAAGCAAATTCCAAAACGCAGGTTCTCTCACAGTCTACGAATTCTCACAAGCTGACGCCTCTCCAGAAACCCAACAACTTCCTCCCGCGAAGGTACAACATTTTCAGGAAATCACGGGAGCTTTGTTCGCGAGTACACTTGCGCGGGGCTCGTTCAACATAAGATCCGCGCGGAGCGAGCCGTGGCGGGGCGGGGCGCCCGCGGGCGTGGCGAAGCTGCTGCGGCGGACGGCTCGACTTACTAATTAGCCGTGTTATTAGCAGCGATCTCGGGTTGCCGCGCGCATTGTGGCGGGAGGAAACGCGAGCCCCCACGCCGCCGCCGCCGCGGCGCGCGCCCGCCCGCCCGCCCGCCCGTCCGCCCGCCTGCTGCGCTGCGCGGAGCCATGATAATTACCGTCCCGAGAGTGCGTGAGTGAGCGCCCTCCGCTCCAGGAATAACCTTTTCTCGGGCCAGCACGGACAATGGCTCCCCTCCGGGGCTCTCGCAACCCCCGCTCAATGGCGGAGGCGGCTGCGGCGGGTGGTGAGGGTGTTGGTGGGGATGGGAGGTATGGTGGAAGTGATGAATGTGAAGGTGGTATTGATAGTGGAGGTTGGTGGTCGCGTCGTTGGTGGTGGGGGTGGCAGCGGTGGTGGAAGGAGTGATGGTAATGGGATGGTGGTAATAGTGATGGTGGCGGGGTTGATGGCGGTGGTGGTGGTGGTGGTGATGGTGGTGCTGGTTCTAGTGCTCCTGGGGGCTGTGGTGCTGGTGGTTATGCTGGTCGTGGTTATGTTGGTGGTGGTTATGTTGGTGGTGGTTATGTTGGTGGTGGTTATGTTGGTGGTGGTTATGTTGGTGGTGGTTATGCTGGTGGTGGTTATGCTGGTGGTGGTTATGCTGGTGGTGGTTATGCTGGTGCTAGTTGTGGTTGTGGTAGTGGTGCTGATGGTGGCGGCGGTGGAGGAGAGCATTAAGAAAGACGATGGTTTTGGTCGTGATAGCGATTGTGGGGAGAGTGACATCGCGGTACGCGCAGTAACAGTAACAATCAGTGAGAAGGGACAGCGGTAGTGGTAGAAGTGAAGACTTGGTGGTAGCGCCGGACACGGTGGAGGAGGTGGTGGGTAGTGGCGGGTGGTGGTGGGTGATGTGTTACTGGCAGTGGCGATGAATTTGGCTACCACGACAGACAAAGGTGGTAGTGGAAGCAGCGACTCACGTCGCGTTTGAGATGACGGCGACGTGAAGGCCATGATGGCGGTCTGTCCGGCAGCAGGGTTGGCGGAGGAGGCGAAGTTACAGAGGCAGCGGTGGCGGCTGCTGATTTAATTTTATTTATATTCGTCAAAGAATAGCAAAAACTTTATAGGGGAGAAGTACCACTTGTATCTGCGCACTACTACCTACACCTTATAGGAGAGAAGTACCACTTGTATCTGCACACATTTCAAAGTATCAACCAAGCGAGGATAGCATAATTTGAGAATATTTTTGCCACGGAGTTACAGAAAACTTAGTAAACGAACTACGAATTTGATTTTTTAGTATCGCTGACAAAATAGCAATCCATATCCCCGGCTCTGCTCCTACCACGGCTAGGAAAATCGGAGCTCAACTAAACGTGGGCATTGTGGAGATACATTTAGTCCAGACGCAAACAAGAGGCCATCTCAGAATTTGCTCAATGTATCAGGGAAACTGGGCGAAAACCTGATCGAAATTGAGTTATTGACCCAAAATCTGACAGCATGATGCTGATCATCACGAAAGTGTCTAAGGATTCTGATGTCAGTCTCTGTACAATTTGAAATAGTTCAATAATAAATATTCCATGAAAAATGAAAAGTTTATTCTCACGATCAATAAGTCAATAGGTGGTGTGACACATGCTCCTTCTTTCCGCGCATATTTCGTAGTTAAAGTGTCGTCTCATAAATATATTTGTATCTATTGATTTCGGATATTAATAATAGTGAACACAATCAAATATTATTCTAATATTTTTCTGAAATAATGACAGAAAGACACAGACAATACCGAGGGTACCAATTGTCAGAAAAAAAATAGAGAACAGCTGAAAGCGATGCGAAAATACGAATATATAATAAGCCTAAGCGGGATTAATCCACAAATTTGCTGCAATGGGTGGAACTGTTGATTCAGAGGCTGCTCCAAATAAATAAGTATAACGGAAAAATATAACTGATGAGAGCAAGGGATTGGAAATGACTCAAGGAATACAGATGTTGTAGAGGGGAAAGCAATAGAAAAGCGAAGGCAAGGGGTATTGAAAAGAAGAAAAATAATGTTCAATAGAGGCAAAGAAAGAGGTCAGCATAATAAGAGAGTAATATAAGAAGAATGAGAGAGAGAGAGAAAGAGAAAAACTTAGTATTATTAAAAAGTGTACAATAAAAAGAGGAAGGAGAGGAGTTAACGAGAGAAATTACGGAAATCAGAGCTTGAAAAGGGATATCGAATGATGGCGTGGTTGACTAAGTAAATGTATTGCAGAAAGATGTAAGCCACTTTAAAAGCAGTGCCACATTAAAAAAGTGTAAGCCACATTAAAAGCCACAGTACAGAAAATCTATTTCAGAAGGTATCCGCCATTGAACAAAGAGGACGACGATGAAAATGGTCAAGCAAATAAGATGTACAACGATACAAGCTAGAGCAGGAGCAAGGAATAACTACTACTTACGTCTTTTTCTTCTTCTTCTTCTTCTTCTTCTTCTTCTTCTTATTCTTATTATTATTATTATTATTATTATTATTCCTTTACGAGAATTGGGAGCCAAACGTTCGTCCGTAGACTTAGAACTTTTCAAACCATATCAATCTAGCTGTACCCACTTTTCTGCAGCTCTTAGGTCTGCCAAAGAGAGCTAACTTTGATAGCCTACTTGACTGAATCCTGTACATATTGAAATAATTTGTGTTGGAATGTCATATGATATACCATCAATCACGTCCTAATATCATTTGGAACTCTGTCCCTGAAAGTTATTCCCTCTAAAGCTGTTAAGAAATTCATTTGCGAAGCCTCCAATCTTTCGTCATTTTTCAGTGACCACGTTTCATTTGTAAAGCAGAGGGTGGGTTGACATCCCATACCGTGCAATTTCATTAGTGTACCATTAAACATTTTTTATTTTTAAAACGTATCTTCTTCATACGTTAGAATATTACATTCACTTGCAATTGTAAATTGATGTCATTCGCAACCAAAATAAGTGAAGTACTTGTTTAATAATTTGGTTATTGATAACAATTTTTGTTCTGTTCAAATATTCGCCTTAGTATCTCACCTTACACACAACCTTAGTTTTTGACTAAATATCCTTAAATTATAACTTTGTAGCAATCTGTCAAGACATTTATTATTCCTCTGGATGGATGGAACTGTTGATTCAGAGACTGCTCCAAATAAATAAGCAGAACGGAAAAATATAACAGATAAGAGCAAGGGATTGCAAATGACTCAGGGAATACTGATATGGTAGAGGGGAAAACAATAGAAAAGCGAAGGCAAGGGGTATTGAAAACAAGAAAAATAATTTTCCCTGGATATCATTTTCTGAAGTGGTAAAAAAAAACTTGATGATCAGCATAAGTCAGAAGCGTGATACTACGTAAGTGTTCCTATGTAATTAAATTCGCGCACTTATCTATGTGCTTTAGTTTTAAAAAAATAATAAAAAAGCGGCGCGCTGCGCAGCTGGCCGCGGCCGTGGCAACCCGCCGTTCGCGACAAAAAGCCGCGTGCTGCATCGCGCAAAAGCACATTCAGCGCTAATGAACCCGCGCGGGTTCCGAGGGCCGGGGCTTGTTACGCGGGGGTGGAAATCGAGGGTGCGCCGAGGAAGCGGGGCCGCTGGAGGGCTGCTAGGGCCGCCGCGCCGGGGGCTGCTGGGGCAGCCGGCACGAGGGCCGGGGCATCTCCAGCCCTCCGCCGGGAAGTGCCCTTCTCGCGAGGTGAAACATAATAACGCACGTGTCTTCGCTGCTGCTGCTGCGGTTGCTTGGGGATAATTCCAGCAACAACTGCAGTTACGCGAGTTCCGAGATTCATTTTTTTATCGTGAGGTTTGAAATTGCGAGGAGGCGACGCCACACCCGTGGTTCCACTAGCAGATCATCTCGTCGCGACCGCTGTTGTAACACTCGGTTCCTGTTTGGAGCAGTGAGGTGAATAATGGAAACGAAGATGGGCAGTGTGTGAAGATGGGAAAATTAGGAGATCAACGAGTAAACCTTAGAACAGTGGTGTCAACTTGTGGCAGAGGCACGCCTCGCGGCACCGTGCCATGCCACGAGCTTCTTTGCGCCGCTAGCCACGGGAGAGGAAACTATTAATAATTTTACAATAGTGATGGCGTTGTCTCTTGCGACGGGATTATGAACTGCGCGGAGAGGTGATTTCGCCTTGGCATTCGTACCACGCTCGTGGCATCAACCTTCACAACACTGCCTTAGAACTTCGGGTGGCTCATGGTCAGCGTACTAGCATTCCGACTGCGATCCCCGATTCGATTTCCGGTCGAGGTGAAAATAAAGCTGTAGCGTTCCATTACAGTCGGCTCAGTTTCTATAACTGCGGGATACCACTTGCCACGAACCTGTATTGTCTACTAACAATTAGGGATACGACATCGCCAAAAATCCTAGATGCTCAGGCAGGCCAAGTCAGCTAGGTACGGTGTTGGGAGTTTATCGTGTTCGCCACACGTCTCCCTTATCCCCAGGCATGGGTAAAGGTGGCTCCACACATTCGCTATTCGGCGAACAGCGAGCAACCGCTCTCCGAATCCAGAGTAGTGTGGATGTCTTTTGATGTGTCGCTTGCTATTTGCCGAGTGACGAATATTCGGCGCTCGCCCTACCTACTGCGTGTCGATCTTTTGGACACATCAAAAGGAGCGAACATTTGCCAAACACATCAGCTGGTCGGGATTGAGCGAGCAATAGCTCGCTGCTCTGCGAATGCCGAATGTGTGGAGCCACCTTTAGAAATAGAAACAGGGCCCAAACCTGTGAATACCACTAGCTGGCAATGGTCGAATTAATCCGACCCTAAAATTGCGAATAGATACATACGATAGATACCACTTGCCACGAACCTGTATTGTCTACTAACAATTAGGGATACGACATCGCCAAAAAACCTAGATGTTTCGAAACGATATTTAATATTAACATTAATGTTAATAATGTTAAATATATTTTAAACATCGATGTTTCTAAAACTGGGTAAGCAATCATTAATGTTCAGGGATATTTAATAAACAAAACACATCTGGACAATTAACAAAACGTTTATAACTGATTGGATAATTTACAAATAATATAGACTTCATAGATTAAAGAAAACTCGATTTTATTTATTTTTCACCTTTAGTAACATTAAGTTGTATAACTTTTGGGCCCGCAAGACCCGCAATTCGGGCGGGTCCAGGCCAAAGGAGGCCTCCTTTTAGCCTGAAGGTTTTGCGATTGTAAGAAATATTAATTACTTGATATTTTCTCTGATGCTGTGCAATAGTTGATGTAATAAAATCTTAAAAACAGCATCTTTCAGAAGAATGATATTTTCCGCTTTGGTAGCTTATGTAACTCTGTTTCCAAATCAATAAAAATAAGCAATTCATTTATAAGTCTTTATTTTATAAAATTTATGTTTAATATAAATTTATATAAAATTTATATGATGAGTTTTATAAGTCTTAATTTCATAAAATTAAGTAATAAAAGCATATTCCCCACTATTGTTTATTAATCGTAGACTGATGAATTTATTTTCTAGATCGCCATTCAATATCTCTCGTAGAAGTATATAATGAAATTCTTTCAAATCGTTATGTAATATGTTATTCGAGAACTTGTAACTTCGGAATTCGAAACGAGATAATCGAATAAAGGATCATATGCAAGCTATTTTTGTATACTGAAATTTTACGTCTTCTGTGGAATATGATATCCATTCAGTAAATAACCACACAAATGTGACATTCACATTTCTACCGAATTTTCCTGTTTTAGTCTTCCGTGTTGAATTCATCATTTGTTTTCTTTGGGAAAGTTCGTTTTCATCACGGGATTCGTTTTCATCACGGGTAAAACAACTTCTATTATGCCTTTCTTCAAGAAGACATTTGCTCAAAATAAGTTTTCCTACGAAATGATATTTAGTCAATATTATTTCCATGCTGGTCAGTTTTGTTTAATAATAACACATAATTTTATAGCTCGACCAAGTTGAGAATGGTGTTTACAGGAGCGCGCCACTGTCTGTGTTTACAACCGAAACGACAGAGACGGAGATATAAGGATACTCAATTCAAAATTAAAATGGGACCGTGCCAAACTATTGCGAAAGAAAGCGCGATTTATTTCGTTGCAAATCTGGTATCTTCCCAATTAATATTTTAACTATATTTGGACATGTCTGCACCTCATATTGGAAGAAACAAAAGTATACTTTTTTCTGCAAAACGATTCAAAATTTTGAAACTAATTCTTTCGATGAATAGTAACATTCATATAAATCGTTTATTTTAACTTAGTAGTTCCTCAGAATATATACCAAATAAAATTCTCTTTTGTGTAAGAACTAACTACCACCATAATGAATAATATTATAGATACTTATGACAGTTGACTTATGACTTTGTTGCATACTTAACAAACTGTCTAAAGCCTATGGAAAAAAGATGAATGAAGGAGAATACAAAATGTTTAAATTCAATAAGTATTAAAAATTCAATATAAATATAACTTTTTATTATAGTCTTGTACTAGAACGGTGAAATGTAAAAAAAAGCAACTTAAAGAGACAAAGCCGTCAGTGCACATCTTGCATGATGTGTCTCTGAAGTTATATTTTATCAGCTGATTCACAACCTCTATGAAGGAGGCCATGGTGATTCTGTAGAAGCAGTCTCTGAACTCGCTTCACGCTCCTGGCAACTTTTGTTACCTAAACTGACTGTACAGCCCCGTGTTTTCACTGTTAGTTCCACCACGCGCCGCAATTGTATTCTTCATTCTTCACTTGGTCGAGTTACATGTATAATTCGACCAAGTTGAGAATAATATTTACAGGAGTGCGCCACTGTCAATATTTACAGTCGAAGCGACAGAGACGGTGATATAAGGGCACTCAAATCAAAAATGGGACTCTTCCAAACTGTTTCGGGAAAAGCGCGATTTACTTGGTCACAAATCTGGTATCTTCCCAATTAATATTTTAACTGTATTTGTTCATTCTGCACCTCATATTGGAAGAAATAAAATTTTATTTTTCTTTGCAGAATGGTTCAATTTTGATTCAATTCCTTTGCAGAAAATTTGTACTGTAACATTCATATACTTGTAAAACATTTAATTTAACATACGTAGTTGCTCAGAATGTAAACCAAATCAAATTCGTATTATTTAAGAAGCAACTACCACCGTAATCAATATTCCTCAACATTCTTATTTTCAATATTTGTTTCATTAGTGGATGGTTCTTTATTATTAGAAATTGCAAACCAATTAAAATTTTCTAAATGACAATATTTTTCGTTTATTAATTCTTTCTCTTTTTCTAAGAATATTACATCTATACTCTCATGCATTCTTTTATCTTCTACATCAAAAGATGATAAGCTTTGTATTTTTTGAATAACCTACAAATATCCCTTGTTTTGCTCTTTTATCAATTTTTTTCTGGATATCTCTTCATTCCTATAATATGCTCTAAAATGTTGTAATGAAGAATATTTTTAATACTTATGACAGTAAATGTAATATTTTGGTACTTTATTGCATACCTCATAAATCGCATAAAGTAAAAAAAGAAAGATGAATGAAGAAGAATACAAAATGTTTGAATTCATCCATATTTCATTTCATCCATAATTTTTCTTTTGGGTTTCACTTTTGATCGTTTCTGCAATGTTATAAAGAACTCATATCTCTCAATTTCACATCTTTCTTTTTTAATTTTGCGTATCGTGTTTTCACATAACTTTAAGCTTGCTGCTGCGCGTTAGAGTGTGCTTCCTAGAGGTATTTTAGGTCCGTCTTTTTCACTATCACAAAATTTAATAACATTATATGCAAGGCGTTTTTCCTGCCCGCAAAGTGTCTCGACAAGAACTTGTATTTCCCAAATCTACACCGATAAACAACTCACTTCATGCTCCTCGCGACTTTCGTTAGCGAAACTGACTGTATAGACCCGTGTTTACATTGTTAGTTCCACGACGCGCCGGAATCATCCCCTTCATTTTTCGCTTGATCGAGCTATACCTTACTTAAACCAACAAAAAGTAGCACATATTTTCTCGTATTATTTCTAACTGCTTCGCTACATTACTCTACTACATAAGCACGAAAAGATGTTTTTGCTCCTAGATCCAAACTCAATTCCTCGCTTGCCGGCACTCATATCACTCGAACTCGGGCAGACGCAAAAAAATGTTAAGTCTCGCTTCATGTAAAAAACCCTCAGAAATCGTTTGAAACTTCCAAACCTCCGAGTTCATTCAGATCGAACGGGGAATAACAATTTTGTAGAAAATCAGCCGAATGGTTTAGACGTTTCGATGATCCCGGACGGACGGACAGACGTTTTGCCTTCAATTTATTTTGGGTATCAAGTACCCACAAAACAGATTCTATATACACCACGTTTTAGAGGAAGTAATTTATTGTTTAAATTTATTTAAATAAATAAATACATTTGTTGTATATAGGAACATGATTTATATACTTTGCTGTTACCAGGGCCCGGCAAAAAGAGTTTTTCTGCTGAAAATTGGCCGTTTTCAGCGCACGATTGTAAAACTTTCCCTTCTTGCGAAGTACCTTCATAAAGACGAGAAAGTAAGAATCATGTAGAATACTCCCGTTTCTTGGATAAGTTTGATGCAATCGATTTCCTGTGGAAAATTTTGATTTTAGTTCTTGAAAAAACTAAGCTTCTTTGCTGCTTTTGGGCGCACAGTTCAAATACTCTTCGTGGCATCAATACACGCGCTGTAAATGCGATGCACTGAAGCCTGAAGTGGAGAGAAGTCTGGAAACGGTGGTTTCGGCAGCGTGGCCGTATGAAATTCCGAACTTTTATCTTCTTTCGCACCCAGATACTTAAGATTCTACTTTTCTATGTTTATTTACATTTTTCTTATCTATCACAGAGAAATACATGTGCAAAATAAGCGTGAATTTAATATACAGTGATAAAAAATTCAGGAAAAGTGGCGGCTCAAAGCAGAAGTTGAGTTTTCTAAAAAGCAAACAATTTCGACGAGAAACTGACGCACAGAACTTCCTGAAACATATATAAGATTCAACTTGATTGTTTTGTCGAAATAATTAAGGAACTCTCGGGCAATTACACTACACAGATACCGAATGCATACACCTAGAGCAACCTGCATTGTACTGCTTGTGAAAGCTAACCTTTAGTGACCATGAGGAGTACATAGAGGATCAGCGTTGCTAAAGGGTCAGGGTATTGAACAGCGACGCCGCTATACTATACATGGATACTATTCATGGAGGTAAAGAGGGTACCGCACCAGAGTGAGGCAGACCGGAATGAAGCGCCACTGAATGGGGAACATGCAAAAGTTGGCGGAGCAACGCCGGGATTGGCGGGACAGGACGGCGCCTGCTGTTCAGGACGAGGCAAAGTTAAACTAGATAGGACAGGACAAGGCGGATCGAAATGGGATAGGTGAAGATAGGACGTGGTGGGATAGGGTTACAAGGTGTCACTAAAAAGGATACGGGAGGCAGGGTGGGGCGAGTGAAGTGGGATGATTCGGTAGAGGGCGAACTGGGAATATGTGAGGCGGCGCCAGGCAAGGAGGAACGGAGGGCAGCAGAGTGGAGTGAGGCCAAGCTGGGCGAAGAAGTGCGAAACGGGGCGATTGATTGATTGATTTCGTGCACGTCAACGGCTATCTTCATTTGTATCGTTGGTGTAGTGAAGGTTTTTCGCGCGAATATGTGAAGCGGCGCCAAGGAAGGAGGAACGGAGGGCAGCAAAGTGGAGTGGGTCCAAGCTGGGTGAAGAAGTGCGAAGCGGGGCGATTGATTGATTGCTTCCGGGCACATCATCTGCTATGGTCATTTCTACCGTTAGTGTAGTGAACGTTTTTTCGCGGGAAGTGACGATGTTCTTCCCCTGCTGGATGGCGAGACGACATACACCCTCTTCCAGGTATCTTCTGCCAGCCTGGCGCCACCATCAGTCGATTCCAGCTCTAAGTTCCCAACTGGTCAATCAATATGTATGATAGTGTAAGGGGTCATTCATAAATTACGTAAGCTAAAGGGCGAGGGAGGGGGTCTGAGGCAGCGTTATGCTGCGTTACATAGAGATAGGGAAGTGCGTTACAAGGGGGGTATTGAAAATATTCGAAATTTGCGTTACGTAATTTATGGACGGTCCCTAATGCATGTAAGTGTGTGTATGAGTAATGGGTGGGAATATACATGGAAAGGAAGGAGAGATCGCGCGCGGTCTGTAACCCGTTTGTTAGGGTACTACTCCGTCATTCACCCGATTAATTGGAGAAACCACGGAAAATCTATTACAGCAGCCAGACGCTAGAATGTTTCTCGAGACAGCGGCTGAATACGACCAAACAATCTAGCTAGTTTCGAAAATCCGCCTCAATCGGGACACGAACCTTAGGGCCTCCCAATCAGAATCGTTCCAGAAACATCGGCGAAACTGGGTGAAGTAGAGCGGATTGCAGTGGAGCCAGGCGGGTCAGAGTGAAGCATGTTGGAGTGGGGCGGGGGTTCGGAGCTTTGCAGGGCAAGGAGGAGCAGGGCGGATTGATGAAAATCGGAGCTGGGCGAAATTGGGAGAAGTGGGGCGGTAAGAATGGATGGAGGCAACGGGACGGAGCTGCGTAGTATTTTAGTAGATGGCAGCAGAAAGTGGCAGAACGTGGCGGGGCGAAGCGGAACAGTGTTTGAAGAAGGGAGACGTGAGGAGTTACTTAATGCCTGATTTTACGTGGCGACACTCGGGCCATCAGGCCCGCTCTTCCGTCTGACCACGCAAATTACTCTACACTCCTTTCAACTTAGAGCGGGGAAGAAAGGTATTACTCGGGCGACGAAGCAAGCGACTTTGGATTTAGCTCAGGGGTAATTTTAGGTTTCAGGAGTTTTTACAAACTGTAAATCTACATCATGGGACAGCCGGCTTTACTTCCCCGCCGAAGGAAGGCATACGAAGGATTTTTTGCCCTTAATATCCACGGCTTCGATCGAGTTTGAACCCGCTAACGCGGGTACAAGAGCTCGATACCCTAACCATTTTACCATTATACCATCGATCCCGGAAATATGTAGGAGTTTCTCTAAGAAGGGACCATTTTGGCAGGTCGGGAAGCAAATGAATGTGAAACAGGACGATTGCATTGCGAGATAGTGAAGAAGCCATATGATCTAATTGTAAACGAACGCAGTGATAAAATAAGTACATGGACCTAACCTGAAGGCATATTTCCCAGTCATGGCCTAGCGATAGCTGTCAAAGCAGTCCCTTCATACAGTAATCTCTCTGTACCAGCGAACCCGCATGGAGAGGCATGGCGATGGAGCAGTGCAAGGGGCGGGCGCGTGGCAGAGAAACAAACATACAAAGAGGCCCGCTGCGCCGCGTTGCCCCGCGCGTATCGAACGGCTTAGCGCGCGAGCTGGGCTCCCGCCGGCCGCATTTGAATACAGAAATTAAAATGGGCGGGCGATAGCGGCACGGGCGCCAGCGGCGGGATGGAGGAGGAGGAGGAGCAGGCGCGGCTGGGCTACCCCGCGCCGGTGTTATCACGACACTTGTTGCGGCTGCGGCGGCGGTGCGCGCCCGACGGGGTTTGCGGTGGCGGCGGCGCGACCGCCCACGGGGGCAGAGTGGGGCGAAAGGGGGTGAGTGGCCGACTGGCCGAGCGGCGCGGCGCCCGCCCGATTTACAGCCCCGCCCCCCTGGGGCATCGCCACGCTGCCCGCACAGTGATCGCGATCCTCGATCTGGTCGGACACGCATGCCTGTGGCTGGATTTTTTATTTGATTGGTGATTCCGATCGCGTCAACTGCTAAGGTCGTTAGTCTTGTTAGTGTAGTTCATTTTTTTTTCGGGGAGTGGTAGTGATCCTCCCCTGCTGGATGGTGAGATTCGGCGCCGACCTACCGAAGACTAGCGGGGTTTTCCCCAACTAGGTATCTCCCATCGGCGGGGCGCCGCTCCAGTCGGAAGAAGCTTTAAGTTCCCTACCGGTCTCGCGACTTGTGTGGTAGTGTAGTGCATGTATGAGTAAGTGTGTGTATGTAAGGGATGAGGATAGATCAAGGAAAAGGAAGGAAAAGTCACGCGCGGCCCGTGGACCTTTCGTTAGGGAATTGCTCCGGCAATCGCCAGGAGTTAATCGAAGAAACCGCGGAAAACAACCGATCGGAGCAGCAATCTACAATTCTGCAGACAGCGGATGAACTTGACCTAGCTGTCTAGCTAGTATTGAAAATTCTTGCAACCGTGAGAACTCGAACCCAGGACCTTCTGGTCTACAGCACAGCGCTGACATCAGTCGACGCCCTCAGCAACCGTTGCCGGTGGTAGAAGGATACGCTAGGGGAATAGTTTTATTGTGTATGCGACGCACGAAATAGTGGTGATGTCGCACGTGAAAAAAATGTCACATGGTATGTAATGGGGTAGACCAGACCTGCACAGCATTTTGCACTTTCACTGACCTCAGGAGTTGCGTGCGGGTAACTCGGGTGCAAATGAAAAAATCGATGACCGGTGGGGATGAGACCCAATCTAGGAGTGGGGACCACCAATCAGAATGCGCAATTCGAAAGATAGCGCCTAAATTTAAAGAGCAATCGGCAATAACATGACGGTCATATACAGTTCAAGTAATATTGTCTTTTGTATTATATTGCAAATGTTTGTTCTCGGTATATGACAGGGCAAAATATGAAACTACAACGAATTATACATATTAGATTTCGACACCAAGTACTATAATTGCTTGTAGGGCTTATAATGTAATTCGCTTTGCTACGATGTAATCACACATTTAGTGTCGTGCTAAACACAAAATTTTTATACTGAATTGTTTTTGTTTGATGATGAGAGCAATAAAGTATTTTTTATTAACTATGTTTAATTGAATAAGACGGTTCTCTCAAAGCAAAAACATTGTTCTTAAAAAAATCATGATTATTTTCTGTTCTAATTTCTGACAAGAGAGTAGAGTCGTGTACGAGATCGTATAAAAATATAAAGCCCTTTGCATTCTATTTAACCAATAGCCATGATTATCTTATGATTGTCCGTAATATATCGTCACAAAAGTTTGCTCGTTGATCTCTTGTATTCAGTTTCATAATGGGGAAAATGGTCACAAATGTGCTATTAAACATTACCCTTCTTGGAATTGCCACATATTGTATTTTATGTCAATCTTGATGTGAGAGATTGCTCTTATGATTTTGTTCATTTTTCTATGATTTGGAGATTATAACATTCCTGGTGAACAATTAATTATTAAATTGCAATTTTGTGTTAGATAAAGCTATTGCTTTAAAATATTGCTTAAGAGTCACAATGAGCATGTTATTTTCTTTAAAAATATTAGAAAATAAAAATACATACAGTGGTGGATACAAAGGTGGATATACAGAAGTGCACAGAACGTAAACAGTGAATTATGACCCTGGTAACTTGAAATACTAGACATAATCCATTTAAACAAATGGGCACATAATCCATTTAAACAAATGGGCAAGCATGGATCATTATTAGACGCCCAGGCATCCAATCTACGCGCCGCGTCGTGCTACGTCAGAATTCTCCCCTCCCCGCAAAGCTTCCTACTCCCCACTACTTGCACTTTCGGCGCTGCCACGGGCAGACGACCGGGTCGCAAGTGCAGAATGCCCGCGGGAGCAGGCGTTGTGCAGGTCTGGGGTAGACACTTCAGCGACTTGGCGAAAACACTGTTGCGTAATGACTATTACACAAGTGAAATATAAATTGTTAAAGATGGAGTAAGTAGATTGGATCATGTGAGATAAATACGAAACTGTGGATACAATTTTGATTATTGATGCCCCTGAAGGTATCCTTCTCCATAGCAATTGAAATTTTAATTCCTTGCGCTAGAATTGGAAGAGATTATCTACACAGTTTTTATGATGCAATAAAATCTACGAACATTAATGTCTTTCACAAAACCGAGAAGACTTAATGTTATAATATTTTCTTTTCTCTTTAAAACCTTCGACTGCATTCTTTCCACTTTCTTTAGTGATTGACCGTTTCATTTCGCATGATGAATATTCGATTTCTTTTTGATAAGCTTTTTACGATGTTTTCAGAGACAGCGGAGCCAGAAAATTTACGAACGGAGAGAACCATTATCTTTGAGTGGAATTTCACAATGAGCATCTCAACGGTATCACTAAATGCTTTCCTGCTTACATGAAAAACTAGTGGTTCTAAAACAGCACACAATTTCTCGACTTTAGTAATGGTTATTAACTCTATTTTTACCACAATGTCTCTCGGAATTAGCACATCTCAATAGCAATTTTCGGTAAAACTCACTACATGTAGAATATTTGGAAAAAAAACTAAATATTTTCAAGAAAATATCACCATAAATTTGCAAATTATAACTGCTATTAATATAGCTAAATCATGTAACAAACAATGAGACATAATTAACAGAAATTCGCAGTTGCGACGCGGAAAACCATTGTTTTATTCCAATCTGATATTCCCTGAAGGCTAGCAATTTGTATTTCATATACTATTTCAAAAAGGTTTTAAATAATTACTAAAAGATTAATTTGTAAACATATATCAAAAGCTCAAATGAAAGAAACGAACAAAGAAATATGAAATAACATACAACTTACGCACTAGCATTCAACTGCTTGGAATTATCATTCATTTTACGTTCACGAAGCGTAGGATTTTCCGAGCGAGCGACTAAGTTTGACGCCAAATTACTAAAAAAATAATCAAATTTGGAAAAATTAAACATGACCTTATTTGAAGATCTGTTTCTGATGAACACATTTCATTTTTTAAACAAAATGTATCTTCACAATTGTAATTGTAGGAAGACGCCGAAAATTTTTTAATTTTTTCAAGTTTCGAAAAATCACATATTTCAACGAACATGGCACATGCACCTTTCTGTTCAGTGTCCTTTACGTTACCTAAAGACCAAATTTAAACCAAAAATTACATGCAGGTTTTAAGAAAAAATGGTTTAAAGAAAATTGCATATTTTTACATAAAATTACGTCCAAAATACTCATGTTTTTCAAACATTGAACCCGACATTGTTTTTACATCTGCTTTTCGTGAACATTTCGTTTAAAAAAATGTTTATCTTCATAATTGTAGTTTCAGGGAGTCGCCGAAAAAATGAAAAGTATTTCAATCTTCGAACAAATCATGGTTTTCAACACCTACATATATTCTTAAACGTTCTTTGAATCCTTCAACAACAAAATTTCATCAAAAACGATAGAGCCGCTTTTTTAAAATTTTGATAATGTCCAAGGGGCTTTTGTAAGTTACCTCCCACAATTGAAATAATGATTTCGAATTCAAGAGGCCACGACTTCAGTCTGATCGATTGAGGAATATCAATTTTGGAGAAAATTGGCTTAACGGTTTAGCCACTAGTGATGTTCACGGACAGACGGACGGACAGACGGACGGACAGACGGACGGACAGACGGACAGACGGACGGACAGACGGACGGACAGACGGACGGACAGACGGACGGACAGACGGACGGACAGACGGACGGACAGACGGACGGACAGACGGACGGACAGACGGACGGACAGACGGACGGACAGACGGACGGACAGACGGACGGACAGACGGACGGACAGACGGACGGACAGACGGACGGACAGACGGACGGACAGACGGACGGACAGACGGACGGACAGACGGACGGACAGACAGACGGACGGACGGACAGACGGACGGACAGACGGACGGACAGACGGACGGACAGACGGACGGACAGACGGACGGACAGACGGACGGACAGACGGACGGACAGACGGACGGACAGACGGACGGACGGACAGACGGGCGGCCAGACGGACGGACAGACGGACGGACAGACGAACGGACAGACAGGTGGACAGACGGGCGGACAGACGAACGGACGGACGGACGGACGGACGGACGGACGGACGAACAGACGTTTTGCCGCCAATCCATTTTTCGGTATCAAGGACCCACAAAACATGAATTCTGGCTACACCACGTGTTAGACGATTTTTTTTCTAAACTTAGCATCCGGATATATCTTTTTTTCGTTGCCAGAGCGCTGTAATAAGAGTTTTTCTGCCGAAAATTAGCGCGGAGCATGACATATCTTTCTCTCTACAGAGGAAACGGTAGCCGAAAAATAAAAGTTCAAGAACAATTTATTATTTTTGTGGTGCAGTACACAAATAAAATCATACCTGCAGCTTAATCGCATTGTCAATGCAGTTTATTGTTTCTCTGAGTCTGGTGCTCACTCCTGAAATAAAATATTATTATTATTATTATTATTATTATTACTATATAATTATAAATATTTATTTCGATAGACTGAGTAATATTGTGGTGAGGGCGCTTGAACTATAATTGTTATAGGCGCCTATTTTTCTTTATTATGACACCAGTATATAAGTGTTTAACCATATGGAGTGGCTGGATTGTTTAATTGTTAATTCTATCTGATTGTATGTGACAGATGTTAGATCAAAGGTAAAATGAGAAGCAGCCGAAACGACAAAACCTTAAGGAATTCATCGCTATGTCCACATAAATTCCACATGGGTTGATCGGAATTTGAATTCCGTTCACCCTGATGGAAAGGTATCGCCCTCGCCATTACTCTAAGGACAGCTCCTATTAGAGTTGGTTAGTGCTTAGTGTCGGTGACGACGACGACGACGATGATGATAGAACAATGGCTGTGTGTAAAGAATACTCAGAAAATATTTGTTCTGCACAAAATCCATACAAAATGACCGGGATTTAAACTTCGATAACCAAAAGATATACAAGTAAACTATACTTGAATTAAAACAGGAAGTACGTGGACATCACTACAGTCACGTTCAAGCTCTCTGTTGGATAACAGTACTTTGTGTTTTCAATCGAACTATAATCTGCAGCTGGCTCATCCTGGCTCATATACAGTTCGCGTTCTAAAAATTACATTCGATTCGTAACTTGTGCCGCCGAGAAATTTCGTTATGGCCCACTGTCGCCATTCTCTTGGCATACACGGAGCCATCCTCCCCGGCTGTCGTAATCGCCTCGTCCTGTGAGGTAACGCGCAGGCGTCAGCGGTCGCCGACCTTTGTAATAGGATTTGTTACGAGGTGTAGTCGAGGGCTGGAATTAAAATTTCGGGCGCCAGTATGAACATCACGCCGGAGAATAAATTCAGAGTACCACTGAGAAACGAACAAAATCAAATTTTTGGAGAAAAATATCACCGAGGGAAGAGACGGAAAAAGGACCCGAGACCGTTAAATGGGAAACGGGATCGTTTTCTGAGTTAGATAACGAGCAATTTCATTCGAGATGGGGCGCTATGACGGCGAATAATGCGAATGAACTCGCCAGAGAAGGCGAGAAGGAGTGTCGAAGAGAAAGTCCGAGAGGTTAATGGCTACGCGACACCCAACATGCCGGCGACATCAGATATTGAGGCACGCTGATCGTAACAGAAGCCGAGGCTGTCCGATGACTCGTCGGGACGGCGGATGAGGAAGCCGTACGGCTAAGATGTTGACAGCCGCTGACGAAGCACCGTCACGCACGCTAGGTGACGCATTCGACCACCTCGAAGCTCGGATCGGCTTACGACGTGTGGGTGCGGATCGCCACCGCGGCGCCAAAACGTCAGTGTGTTTTCCCGTGTTAGCGATCGTCTACGCAGGGGCGGATCCAGCCGATCATTTTGGGGGGAGGGCATCATAGATTTTTGTTAAATAATAACCATATCTATATATAAAACTGGATGTTGGTGTGTGTGTATATATATATATATATATATATATATATATATATATATATATATATATACGCACACGCACACGCACACACACACACACATACACAACACACACCCCAATACCGTTGGACCAGTCTCCATGAAAGTTGGCATTTCTACGTCTTTTTTCACCCAGAAGGTTTATGTATTGTTAATTCTGTTGTAACCACTACATGGCGCTGTAGAACAAAACTATTCACATCAAATGCAACCCGCGACACAATGGCCAGCAGTTTGAATCTACATCGTTAATAACTTCTAAACGAAGCGTTCTGGGGCCTTAAAAACTAAACTTTTGAGGCAAAGGGTCAAAGAAAGGTTTCTCACACCTTAATCTACAGAATGAGCTGTTTTTTAACATTCTATTACATTTTTACTGATCCGGCGCTTCCCGATATTACCTCACCTGCTTAGAGACGTGCAGAATCTGCAAGTAAATGTGAATCAGAGGGACAAAGAGCGGCAGAGACAGAGACACACAGAGACAGACAGACAGGGACAGGGTGAGAGAAGGAGTGAAAGACAGTGAGAAAGGGTGATGAGAGGGGAAAGAGGGTGATGAAGGGCAGACCAACGTCTACCGGGTTTTCCTAGTTTATTATATTGTATATTATTTTTGTAGTGTATATATGATAATACACCAAATTATTGTTTAAATAATTACATAATTTTAATATACTTTTTTTAAATCAATTGTGCCATATAAAGGAAGGTATCAAACGAAAACCTTAGGCCCTTTGGGGGGGTTGCATGGTCTCATGTCGCCACCAGGATCCGCCACTGCGTCTATGTGAGCAAACTTTTAAACATTTCCAGTATTTACCCGTGTAGAAGACCCCCTTTTCAGAGAATGCTTTTCATATTGCAAAGAGAAGTAAGAAATACTTAGACTCGTCGTAAAAAGTAAATTGTAGAAGTTTCACAATCGTGGTGTTTAATATCACTGAGGTAGTTACATGAAATTTCACAACTTCCATTAATTTCTAAAAGTTGCTATTTTTTAATTAAACAGTATCATGAAAATACGCTACCAATGCGGTTCAATGAGTCGTCGCTAACCAACAAAACAACCAAGGCAAACAGTCCTTATATTTAGTTTCACTGTTTGTGTCTATTGCGCTGTATTTTAGTTGTATAACATGTTGACATGCACTTGTCAGTCAGTTATCATTACCAGGACATACTGGACAACAACCACACGGGACACGTGTTTCTTTAATGTACATGTTATCAAAACGTTTGGCTTGCGGCACTCTTTCCGGTCGCGGAATATTGCGGCACACCCGTCGTCAGGGATGTCATATTTGGCGGAATTTTCCCAGTTGGGCCGAAAAAATACGTCGACTTGCGGAAAGAAAATGTATTTCGCGAGATTCCGCCCAATGGGAATTCGTTGTTTCGCGGGAATGTTTCCCGGGAATTGTTTCGGGTGATGCGATAGTTGTTTCGCTTTAATCATCAATAGTACCTGTCGTTAACGCTGCAAATATAGCTTCTTATTCAGATTCAGATTTAGATTAATATTCAGCTTGGGAGAGCTATTAGTTGGGTTACGGCGAGACGAACGTTATGGAATGCTCGCTCGCTCGATCTTTGGAAAGACACAATGTACCCCTCTTATTAGAAGATAATATGAAGAAATAAGCAATCATTGAATAAACCGTTCACCTTTTTACCTCATTCTCACAAGAAAAGAAAAGCCTTCCTTTAATTTGTATTGCACAACATTCCACTCGTGTCTTCAGAGTATTTCCCGCGTAAAAGCAGTTGCTCCTTGAAAAGCCCAGTGGAGGTGGACACTGGTGCCAACTTTGATAGTTTAACCTGTTCTCATGGAACGTTAATGCGAGCTCACTGAAGCTCGTTCCCTGGGCGGAGCAACTACTTTGAAGAGCCTGTTTCGCCGTTTGAATTTGGCGACAATGCTGTCATAGGTTAAAAACGGAGATCGAGTGTGTCTAAATAATTTTCTCTGTACCAGACTGCTTGGCAGCGGAAACCGGTAGGAGCTGCCCCCTGGCGAAGGGAGATGAAAATATTACAAGTAGCCCGCTAGATCGATTGCAATACGACGAAAAACAAAGAAACTTTATATACCCGCTCTTTTCGCAGCCAGCACGCGGTTTTGGAGGGAAGTCCGACGCGGTACATTTAAAATGCAAGTTCTGAGCTAGTAATAAAGGCCAAAGATTGTTATTAAAACCCCATCTCCGGCCACGGCGCCAAATTTGAATCATTTTTGATGCCAATGTGCCAACACCTGTTTTTCCTAAAAATTGTGCAAATATTGATGTCACCCGAAAGATATGCCCTACGCGCAGGAGTTTGAGTTCTGAAACTCTTGCAAACGTGCAGCTATTATGAAAAGATGTCAGCCCTCTTTTTACTTTCCCGCATACGTACGTATACACGGAGTGCTATACGTAGTATAGGGAAAGTTATGTAATGCTGCGGGAAAAAATGGCGAATTTTCGGCGCAAAAAATTCATTGTCGGGTCCTGATAACGAAAAATTGGATAAAACCAGTTGCTAAATTAAGAAAAAAATCCCCTAACACGTGGTGTAGCCAGAAACCCTATTTTGTGGGTCCTTGATATCGAAAAAACAATTGAAAGGAAAACGTCCGTCTGCCCGTCTGTTTGTCCGTCTGTCTGTCTGTCCGTCTGTCTGTTTCTGTCCGTCTGTCCCCCCGTCCGTCTGTGAACACTGCTAGCGCCTAAAACATACGTACGATTTCTTCCAAAATGGATATTCCCCGGTCGATCTCGTTCTAGGCGAAGCTTTGAGATTTTGAAAAAGATTCTTCAAAATTTGGGGGTACTTTAGATAAAGCCCCCGAACATTTTCAAACTTTTCTTAAAAACGCCTCCAAATTTTTTCTTTAAATTTCTTGTATGAATAGAGTAAAATACACTTATTAACATGGCATAGGTCCGATTTTCACGGATAACTGAACTTTCGAAAATTGTGAAAGTTTGGATTTTTTTCGGCGTCTTTCTCCAACTACAAAATTGAAGATAGAGATTATTTCCTTCAAATGTGTTCTCCAAAGTGAGTTCTTTGTTTAAGGTCATGTACATTGTTTTGAAAATTTTAGTAGTTTTCGCGCAACATTGCGTGCAATATGTGGAATTTTAAAAAATTACAAAAACAAGATTTTCTCAAAAACGGCACCAAATTTTTTTCTTTAAACTTTTGGTAGGAATAATGCCTAATGTATTTTATGAGGTGACATAAACGCAATATTGCTGTATTCTTTTGTTTTTTTCAAAAATTGCAAAAATGTAATTTTTTTGACTTGTCTCTTACGTCGTTAATATTAACATTAGCGGCGAATTATTCACATTATTATATTTATGAGTATATGTGCTTTAAAAAAGTCAAGGAAAGTTTATCGAAAACACAACCATTTTGTGTGAAAAGTAGCTCAAATTTCCGTACTTTCAGAAACGCTCAAACGCCATTTTCTCATAAATGGCTAAAAAACAATTATACAAACTTTTCGATCGGATAGTGCTAATTGCATTCTTTAATATGGCGTAAAGTTTATTTTGAGTTTTTTTTTTCAAAAATTGCAAAATTGTAATTTTTTTTGATTTGTCTCTCACGTCGCGTCGTTAATATTTACATTAGCGGCGAATTGTTTACTTCATTATATTTATGCGTACATGTGCTTTAAATAATGTCACGTAAAGTTTATCGAAAACAGAAACGTTTTCTGTGAAAACCAGCTCAAATTTCCCCATTTTCAGAAAAGCTCAAACGCCATTTTCTCATAAATGGCTAAAAATCTCTTCAAACTTTTCGATCGGATAGTGCTACTGGCACTCTTTAATATGACGTAAAGTTTATTTTGAGTTTTTTTTTTCAAAAATTATACATATGTAATTTTTTTAAAGGATCTCTCACATCTTTAATATTCACATTTCCAGCAATTTGTAATCATTATATTTGGGAGTGTAAGTGCTTCAAATAACTTCAAATGAAGTATTTTGAAAACGCAAAAATTTTCTGTGAAAATGAGCTTCAAATTTCGCATTTTTAGTAGCGCTAAAACGCAATTTTCTTTAAAACGGCACAAAATTTTTAACAGAAAATTGCCATTTAGGGCTAGGTTTTTGTGTTCTTTAATATTCTCAAATTAATATTTTCGTTCTACCAATAGGAAACCGAAAAATTAAGAAAATGACAAAAAAATTTACTTTTGGCGGTGATAGATGGTAGCTGACAAGAAAAAGTATGTGGCAATTCCGAATAGCTAGCGAAGACCCAAGGAAATAAAAAACTAATACGGGGAAGTCTGTACCATTCTGCAGCACCACTAGTTCTCTTTTGCTTCCGATATTCCCTTTTATAAACAAATGAAGAAGGCAATATCTTTTTTTTCTTTGCATCATACGTTCTAGATAAGCGGTATTCATTTCTATGATATCACTTCATAAATCACCATTTATCAGCTTTACGACTTCATTAGCTTTCCTTAGAAATTATATTTTGAAAATCTTACAACACTACAACTTCAGGTCTAAAAGTTAACCCTGCAGTGGTAACGTGGTTTTTTGAAACAAAAGTGGTAACGTGGGGTGTCTCCAGACCCCCACACTCTTTTCATGATATAAGCTAAATTATTAAAAAATAAGTTAATATTACATTATTCTTCCGTTATTAACAATGTTTTGCATGCAATTAAACAATTTATTAACAATTAAGTTCCTAAACAACTCTGAGAATTCGTCAGGAAAGCATCTAATATTTGGAGTTATTTTTTCTACTGGTCTGCGCGTGTTGTCACATCCAAGCCCATGTTTCGTAGCAAAAATTGAAATCTTTTCAAATTCAAAGTACAATGAAAAATTTCAATTCCCATATTATCCATATTCCAAGATTTTGGTGCGCTGATTTCACAGACTCAGCCAAAATACGTAGCGCAATTACTGCCTTCATTTTCTCTTTGTCCGTCATACGTGCTGCGATCATTTTTATTCCTCTCTAAATCCATTTCATTTTTGATGTTGGTGGATTCTGTAATTCTTTTCATCATATCCAAATCAATAAACAAAGAAAACATTATACTGGTCTTTTGGAATTGCGTGCAGACTGCTATTTCCAGGGCGGTGAGTAACGATATTCTGTTCCCGCTTTCAGCAAAAATTTGCGTATTCTTCCATTCTTTTTTAACATATAAAGTGACCTAAAATGTTCGTAGTACTTCAGTATTAACTTTGCATGGGAATCCTATCGTAGAAATACAGCATGCAATACGTTCCCAAACTAACAGTATGTACGAGACTGAAGACATATTTGCTAAAGCAGAAGATAACGCGAGGGTCCCTGGGCACCCCCAACAAAACAACAGCTTGCTACACGGATAAAACTCACGCAAGTGGCAAATTGAGAGCATACTAAATATCATGATACAAGGTACAGATCACGAGATTGAAGATTGGTGATCACGAGAACATATTACGTTTTTTTTTCTTTCGGGGCTTGCACATACTCCTTGAGCAACATTATAAACACATCTTGTTGAAGATGTGTTTAGAATGTTGTCAAGGGTGCTCGCTGCGAGGTTTCTGTCTTCAACTATTATTGAGCTAGAGAGAGGGAAGCAAGGTCATCGGTCAAGAAAAGTTCCGCGAAAAATACGGCAACTTCTCGAGTGAACACAGCAATGATACCTAAGATAGGACTGTAACAACAGTGAACACTGCAATGGTACCTGTGAACAAAGACTGTAACAACATCCCAGACTTATTAAACTGCTGCCGAATTGGTTACAACGAATTCTTCAGAAAAATACTCGGACTGATATTGGAAATTGTGGGGTTCTTCTTTAAAATGAAACAAACAATAGTCTGGTAAGTAGTATTGGATATTCATTTTATTTTTTTGTTTTATTTTTGTTACTCATCTTGGAACTGTTTCATAGACAAATACTAAAAGGGTAGGGTAAAGTCAGTTACAGCATGGTTTTGTGTTGTTTGGTACAACAATAAGTTGGTTTTCATCTTTTCATTTTCATTTTTAAAATTAATTTTGTTTTAATAAATGTTGTTGATAATGCTTTTCTTAAATCTCATTATATTTCGGTAAGATTCCTGAGCAGACAACGTGTGTTGGTGGTGGTTGAATGAACATCCCTAATATAAATGTATATGGCTTCTGTCTTTAGATCAGGCTCAGTTAGTTTGGAAGTAGAAGAAAAGCATTCAAGGGTGAATTTTTTAATGGAAGTAACGGAAAGAAAGATACCAGTTCATTATATACACTAGTTCCCATTCATTTATCTATAATACATAGATATTTATCTATAATATCTAGTTAATCTTTTTAAATCGACTTTTGTTTCATCTTACGCATTCTTTTTGGCAAAACAACTCTTCCATATTCACCTTTCCCTCTAGTCATCTCAGCACAGTTTAATGAATCATTAGCTTTCCGTTTTTTTCTTGGAAGGTAATTATGTGGGTATGCGATTTCAGCACTAACAGTCGAAGGGTTGAGATGATTCACAGTGCGGAAAACTTGCGAAAATATCAGCAACATTGAGGAAAATAGTGTTCGTATATATTGCTATTGTGATAACGTTACTGGATGAGAAATCTGATAGAAACAATACATTATTTCAGATGGATTTTTTTTATTTAATATCATATTAAATATAGTGTATTATTTTACTTAATTTCATAGATTGGCTGACTAAAAGGGATTTCATGTAAGATGGGGTTTTCCAAGCGAATAAAATAATATTACATGTGCTTTCTAAGTAATCACACCAGGGACATTTCTTTTTCATACCTCGAGAATGAGGGCAGATGATTTCAAAGGAACAATCACGTTGATTTCGAAAATCATCATAAAAAGTCACGCAAGGTTCAAAATATATGAACCAAACCGATTTAATTGGGCGAACCAAACATATTTTTAATATTGAAAATAAAATCGTATATACATTTCCGCATTGTCACACCGGTTATATTACTACAAAATTTTATGAGCATGCTTCACATGAATTAAACAGTGAAAGTGGCCGCGTCCTTTAAGTTTGGAACAATCGGCTTCCGTTAAGAACAATCAAAGAAATAAGTTGTAGCTAAAGATGACATATGAGTGCACTTATTTCAAGAATTAGTATTTCTGGTTTTCATAATTTTTTTTCTCTTTTAAGAAGAAGGTATTACGAGAAGTATTGGACGACACACTACCGATAACACATATGAACGACTTGGTTAATTACTGTTTATCGGATCGGTAGGGGTAGTAAATAGGGGAGGTCATTGTTTTCATTTAATAAAAACCTTAACACAAATAATTGACAACATCAATTAAATATTTTGATGCTTTATAATAACAAATACCCTTAAAAATATACATTTTATAAATGGAGAGTGTTTATAAACAAATAACGAAGATCAATAATTTTCCAAAGTTTACATCACGAAAGTTTCCAATAATTATTAAGAATCAGTTAATATTTTTGGAGAAATGTATTTGCAATAATTATAATAAATTCTTGCAAATGAGCGTACGCTTGGCGGCAGTTTAAATAAACCAATAAAAACAAAAATGAAAATTAAAGGAAACAATACATAAAGCGAAGAGGTCAGATGAGGAAAATGTTGATATTGCAAAAATGTATTGAAGTAAGTTTACAAATTTTTTTTACATATTTATAACAAACATTTAAAAAGTAATTATTTCATTTCTGTAGGTTTTAAAGGTGCTACACATTCTCCCATATCCACCGTCTAGAACCGAACCCCTTCGAAAAGACACATTATGTGATGGTAGCCTGGGATCCGTAGCGAACTCCCTCTCAGATGGAACGTCTCCTCTGCCTCCACCTTCGACCCCCCTCTCCCCAACCACCTCCGCCGCCGCCGCCGCCTCCGTCGCGTCGCGTCGGTCCTCGACACGGCCGGATGAGAAGGGTCTCCCCACATGCTCTGGGGAGTAAGATAACATTTTATGGACGAGACTTTTACAGCCTCAGTTTCTTTTAATATGGCCGAAACCGGGAAGTCCCCTCCTTCCAGGATATCTTAAACAAGTGTTTTCTTCCCCACGCAGCCTTCGCCTTTGAAATCAAAAGCGACCGGCTTTCAGGCGCTCAACCGGGAAGGCAGGCGGGGTTGTAAAGAACAAACATCGGCTTCCTCTCCTCAAATGAGCAATTTTCTCAAACAGTTATGAAACAGATTGGTCGTTTGTTGCGTTTTGTAGTTTGGAGGCGTAGTGAGTTCGAATGCTGTAATAGAACAATTTGCTCAGTTACAGTACTATAAAAACAATAAATGAATTTTACCGCTGCGAGCAGTCGTTTTGTAGCAGCTTTGATAACGCTGGGGGGGGGGGGGATTTCTCAACTGCCCCTTAAGGGTCGAATTCTTCCCTTAACTCCTCCCACACTAACAAAATAAGGAAATGATTAAGCTATATGTGATCGCTTAAAATAAGTGCTCACTTACAGGGTCCGTATTTTATAAACGAACCTCATGAATAAGTAATGAATTCTTCTTTAAGTGATCGAAAACACGAAAACGTGTCACTTGAAGCAGTTGTTACGTGACTGAAAGACCCGCTTTACACTAAATATTTTTTGCACAAAAGATGGTCGATTTCATTGACTTGGTCGTATTTCATTGACTTGGCTTTCGAGTTTTCAGAATTGGACATTTCCGATCCATGTTTCTTATCTACCATTTCGCAGTAGGAATTAAGTGTTGCGTACAGAACCCACAATATTGTGAAATCCTCGCCACCTTTTTGAATAGAACAAGTGAGCGTCGCCTAATCTAAACCGAAAAAGAGGAGGCCTGTTAGGAATATACTTAAAGAGAGTAGGCGACCTTCTTTGTAGGAATGAGTCGTCACTCGTTGCTTCCCCATTTGATTCCGGACGCGTCAACTGCTATGGTCGTTATTATCTATTCCCGTAGGTAGTGCATGTGGCGGTGATCATCTTTCGCTGAATGGTGAGATCCAGCACCGACCGACATCGCCTTCTGGGGATTTTTCGTGTATCTCCTACCAGCTGAGCAGCGCCCCAGCTGGAACAGCCCCAACTGGGCTCCCGACAAATGTGGTGCATGTGAGTGAAGTGTGTGTAACTGCAGTGATATCAGTTGATGCCCTGACTCATCTTGCCGGTCTCTCTCATTTGAGAATAAGAGCTGTTAGTGAGTAAGAATCTGTCACTTCATAAACACTCATTTTAAGTATCTACTACGAATTCAGCCCGAAGTCACTCATAAAAGCTCGTATTCCATTGACGCCTTTCCTAGAAGCAGAGAAAGTACTCTTTAAATGACCGAAATTATCGCAACGGGTAATTTAATTCATAGCCATCCGTTCACAAATGTTATTCAACATAGTTAGTTAGTTTTAGTTATAGTTAATGCCTTATTTCACGTGGCGAGACTCGGGCCATCTCTTCCACGCAAATTTCTAGACCGACTACTACGCTCCTTTCACCCCCTAGCGGAGAAAGAAGGTATTATCTCGGGCGATTTGAATTTAGCTCAGATGCGTCATTTAGGCTTGAGGATCTTTTACATGCAAGTAAATCTACTAACATGGGACAGCCGTCTTTACTTCCCCTCCGAAGGATTTTTTCGCCCTTAAAAATCCACGGCTTCGATCAGGTTTGAACCCGCAAACTTGGGTATGACAGGTATCCGGTACGCTAACCGTTACACCATCGAATCCGCAAAAAAAACTCTGGAGATGCCGGGGATCGAACCCGGGGCCTCTCACAACATATATCGCATTGGAAAGAAAATGTAGATTAATAGCTATTAACATACATAGAAATGTTATGAGTGCTATTACTGCAGAGGCCAAATGTAAAAAATCGGGGCGGAGCGTAGCGGAGCCGAGATTTTTAATTTGGACGAGTCAGTAATAACAGTAACATTTCGTAGTATGTTCTGCATTTTATCGGTCGCCATCAATTCTCACGATTCAGACGAAAATTCATGACATTACTGCGATAGTAAACAAATGAATTCTATTACTGCGGCTCGTTAGATTGTGAGGTGTTTCTTGCGATATACCTATTTGAACAATACTCGTATACTGTAGTTCGAGAAAGATGGATGCAAATAATTATCCTGAACCTAAAGATACCTAAAGAAATGTCGTTCGGTGAGGAAATTGGTGCGTTGCCTTCCAGTGGCGACGCTTTCACATCGTCAGTAAATATGACTACCGGAGGAGAGTTTCATTTCGTGGAATGCCAGGAAAATGAGGTTAATTTAGCAATTATACATTTTTCTACTTGTACTATTAATAATATTACAATTAAAAATAAGTATCCCAAAAATGAATATGAGTTAGTACTTTTATTCTGAATTGTTTTCATCTGATTTGTTTTGTTCATCGCCATGTTTTTTTAACAAACATTTCACTTGCGATGAATCGATGGTTGTTTATTTACGTGGCTAAAGATGTTAAATTTCTTAACACACAGGTAGGTACAAGTGCATTTAGAAAACATGTAGTGTTTCATACTAACAGGAGATAAAGACGTATGTAACCGATAACAACTTTAATCCAAAAGTGAATTTTACCCCTTGATAAAATGGAATCGATCATCTGAAGATGTAAAATATAAGTTAAATAAAATGTTTGGCCCATAGAACCATTCTCAATTTCATGATTCACTGCCTTCCACATTTCCGAGTTTATTGGTCAATGCTTACTTCTAATGAATAGAGTATCGTTAGATGAACCGATCCATATATAAATTAGACTAGCAAAAGCAAAATACTTGAAAAGGCGTTTTTCATTAATATATGTTCCATTAACCATGTAGGGCTGCGAAAGGTTTTAAAGTTAAGAAAAGGGCGAATGAGGAACAATGAGAGCAGATCTCCCTAACAGAAATGTGAGGTGTTTTATTCAGCCTCTCATTTGAAATCTTTTCATGAAATACTTAGGAATCAGTCAGTAAGAAAGTAAGGAAAGTTAGTATGAATTTGGCCCTGTTCTTCATGGTCTGAACATAAAATGTACAGTGAAATAGGAACAAATACTATAGGTTATGTCCCTTTTTATAAATAGGGAAAAATTTTCGTTTTCCCTTTTCCTTAAAAATCTTATATCTACAGCAAAAACGAAAAAGTAAATGCAAAATTGGTTGAAATTGATTGAGTCGGTCAACTAAGAAAAGTTTTGAGAATTTGCAGAAACTTCGATTTTGTTGGAATTCCACGGCAAACTGACAGTGAATAATATTGTTATTACTCAAAACGCAGCTGTTTGACACGCTTCGAGAAGACTGTGACACATTAATCAGTTTTGTTTCAATTTTGGAAATGAGTGCATGTTCTCGTGCCTACACCGCCCCACTGTTACATCGAGGAACCGAATAGAAGTTTCTGAAATCTACAACATCGACTTTATTGTAATGTCATATTTGTTACTTTCACTATTTATTGAAGTATTTGAACTATTATTTCTGGCGTAAATTCACTTTATGGGAGGGGAGACCGGGAGTGGTTGGCACAAGAGTTGGTTAGTTTCAGGATCCTATTTGATCACATATCTTAGGCCAAGATTTGCGTCATGTAACCTTCACGACATAAAGAACTATTTCAAGAAGTCATAGTAACACAATAATGCCACGATGGTGTTACCATGATCTGAAATGTGTTTTAGAAGTTGGAAAGTAATATAGTCGTTCCTTGATTTGTCTTCTGCAATTTGGGGATTTTGCTTCTCTTTTTTTTTCAACCGAAATCTTCAACCAAGCTCTTGATTTTCGTGTATCACTTTGTTTGAGTTTCCCTGTCACTTCTACGCCCTTTAAACCTTAATAAAACCATCTTAATACCATCTTAATACCTTAAAAAAAGGGGTTCGAGCTGGTTGGCACTTTTCAACTGGGATTGGCTGGCGCGGTGTCAACTCAGCCCCATCCTCCATCTTCCAACCATCTTCACAAATTAGAACTATTTTTCGTTTTTATTCACACTTCACGAGATAAAAGCACCAGCAGGGCCTGCATTTAGAAGTGTTTTCGTAGTTTTCTCAAAATTATTCGGTTAAAATACTAAATTCGGCATGTGAAACTCAATGGGCAATTATACATCTTTTAACAAATTCATTGCTTCAAATGACCAATTGTTAATTTGTTTCATATTTTATCAATTTATTTCCAAATCCCAATTTTCTTCCAGTAGAAGTCTTTTAAAATTGGTAGAATTTTGGTAATGGTCAAATGCTTGACTCGGAAATGGCCAATCGAGTCTTCAATGGGTATTCAACCCCCTGTACAAGGTCCAAGAGAAAAATGGTGCGGATGAACGATATGTTTTTTTTTTCTCGAAAATTAAAGTAGTTGCAACGGAATATTGATATATGTTTTTAAACACTTGGCACACGATTTTATTAATATACTTTTATTTGTCAAATACGGGCATTCTCCAAAAGAAAAGAGAAAGTATCGAAAATGAACTCACAACAATATATTAGAAAATATTATTTTGATTAAAATCTTCAAAGGAAGCAGATAATTTTGACCTCGCATATGAAGCGACATTGTAAGAGATTGTAAGAGAGTAAATTGAGATCGAGTAAATTGGGTATGACCTGCTTTCAACAAGCTTTAATTGAGTAAAAATAGTGTTTCTTGCTCATAAACGAATGAAGTTCGAGTTCAATCCACAGTACAATGTTGATTACTATAATTAATATTCAGATGGAACTCATTGGTGAGCTGCGTTGCAGCCAGTCAGTAACTGCTGTAATCACCCATAGGATAGAGGTTGAACCATATAATTAGAAAAGAGTTGATGTGGCAATTTTAAATAATAGACAAATCCATCAACACATCAATTTACTTATTTCGAACTGTTCGGTTAAAGAGCACCCAAGGCATTCAAACGAAATTGAATTCTCGCAATGTTATCACATTCGGAGATTCAATTCACACATTAAAAATAAGAAACCTTGGGTTTCTTTGTAACTAGATTTCTTTTCTCTAATTCATTATATTTTTTTGCGAGGAACTGTCGTGCGTTTACTCTTCGATTCCTCTTCACCGTATATTATTAAGAGTTTTCAATTTCTTGGTGAGACGAAATCCTTCCCGCTCGCCACACAAGGCGCTAGGCTTTTAGAGAATGCGTTTTTTTATTTGGAGAGTATTGAATGGAAATTGAAACAAAGGGTTCACTAGCGGTTTCCGCATCGTTGCGTCCGTGGTGAGAGCGTGGAAGGAGATTGGGGTAGTGGAGAAAGAGCAAGAGATGGTGCAGGAGAAGAGAGGGAAGAATATGGAGAAGCTGGAAGTAAAGGAGCAGCAGAAAGAAGAGGAGATAGCGGGTGAAGAGGACGGGGTTGCAGGTGGAGGCACAAGCACTTGGAAAGGAAAGGGTGAAGCGACCGAGGCGAAGGCGGAGGGGGAGAGGCGGAGACGGAGTGTGAGGCGGAGGACAGGCGGAGCGGGGATAGAAGGGTTGAAGAGGGTGGAGGCGGGGGTGGAGGGGATGGAGGCGGGGATGGATGTGAAGGTGGGGGCGGGGCTGGAAACGGAGGCGGTGGCGTGGCTGAAGGCATGGGCGGGGCTGGAGGCGGGGGCGTGGTTGGAGGGGGGCAGGGCTGGAGGCGGGTCGGACGCGGAAACAGGGGCGGGGACGGAGGTGAGGGACGAAGGCGGAGACGGAGGCGTGAACGGAAAAGAAGGCGGGGGTAGGTGGGGTGAGGGCGGAGGCGGAAGTGGACGCGAAGGCGGGGAGGGAACTGGAGGCGGGGCGGGCCTGGAGCTGGGTGGGGCTGGGGACGGGGTGGGGCTGAAGGCGGAACGGGGCTGGAGGCGGGGGGCGGGGGCGGGGCGGAGGGGGTGTCGCAAGCATGGACGGACGCGGGCGCAGAGGCGGGGACCGTGATGGGGAAGGAGGTGGGGCTTGGAGGCAGAGACAGAGCCGAGGGGGCGGAATCGTGGCCGGGGAGAATCGCTGGGAGTGGCGAACAGTGGCGGTGTCGGGCTTCGATCACGTCCACAGTGATTTACGCGCCCATCCGAACGCAAATGTTCGCGTCCTGGGGGCGATTTACGACGGAGGCGGCGGCGGCGGCAGAGGGCACTTGGAAACTGGAGAGGACGAGAACCTGCAGTTAGTGAAGGAGAACGCGAAGGGAAGTCAGAAAGGGGATAGGCGAGGATTCGGGTTGCCAGAAATGTTTTCAGAAATTAGTGAACGGTGGGGAGGAGAGGACAGAATCATTGAATAGTAATGTTACGTTCTGTTTATTACGTAAAACACAGCCAAGTGTGAAGTTGATCTTTGCATTTGCATAAAATGGAATAAATCGTTTATACATTAGTTCAAATTTTCAAATAAACTTCTCTGTGTGCATTAGAGCCAGCACTCATCAGGAATTCGTTAAAGTAGTATATGCATGAAGGCATTAATGAAACACACTTTTAGCTTACGTTTGCAGTGTTATGCACCTGAACGAAGACATACGTATTACAATTAGCAAGCTAAGGCGACAACTGCATGGACCTGTACAATAGCCAGGATTGGCTTGAGTAAAGTCAGCTCTCATCGAGATTAAAAACTTGCCAAAATATACACTAAAACACGTGTTCACTCATACAATAAGTTGATTTTTTTCATTATTGGATAAGATGATTTTCATTTTTAATTAGTGAATAACTCTGCCTGCGGTGGGCGCTGGGGGGATCGAGTACCTCAGTAGCTATCGTTGCCGGTCCCAAGCCCGGAAAAAGGAGGAGGGTTAGAGCAATTGGGTCTGCAACCCATTCTCTGTAAAAGTTTTGAAACCATTCAACCCTACACAGAAGCCTCGGAAGATAAATGTGAACAGACGACGACTCTGGCTCAGAAAACGGACTACCTCTGTTGGTACGTGGAATATACAAGGTTTATGAACACCTGAAAGAAAGTGTTTTTGAAGCAGCAAAGGAAGCTCTTGGAGAAGAGAATAGAAGAAAACCATACACTGAAAAATTCTCAGATGAACTAGAAAGTACAATAGAAGAAAAGAAAAAGGCATACATAAAATGGCTGAATGACAAAACACCAGAATCTAGAAATGAATATGTTTAGAAGCGACGAGAAGTAAAAGCAGCAGTAAGAATGGAAATGAAAGAAAACTGGGATAGAGTATGCAGAGACATCGATGGAACAATAGGATATAATAAATCATCTGAGGCCTGGAAGATTATTAAGAAAATGAGACAAAATAATGTAAAAAAAGATCGTCCCACAAAGAATTCCTGCTCAGAAATGGATACATCATTACTCCGAACTCTTACAAGAAAATAGATTTGCATTTGAAATAGAAGATATAAACAATTCTCAGGAGTGTGAGGCGGAAATAACAGAAAAAGATGTGCAAATTGCTTTGCAAAAGGCCAAGAAAACAAAATTCTTGGACCAGGAAATCTGAGAATGGAACTTTTCAAGTACGGTGGAGACAGGGTTATAAAATATTTAAAAAGACTGTTCAATAAAATAGAATTAGGGGAAGACCCACCTACAGAATGGAACATGTCTTATATATCGCCTGTTTATAAGAAGGGCGTTAAAAAGATGTGCACAAATTATAGAGGCATCAGAGTTATACCGTCTATAGCAAGATTGTTCTCTAGTATTTTGAGTAAAAAAAATAAAAAAATAAATATCTAGTTTGAGTGAGGAACAAAGTGGTTTTATATTGAGACGATCCTGCCTGGGCAACATTCATTGTTTAAGAAAAATTATTGAGAAATGCAAAAGCAGGAATATTGATCTTTACTTATTGATTGATTTATAGATCTTGAAAAAGCCTATGTAGTGTTCCTCGAAGTAAGCTATGGGAGGCAATGAGAAGAGTAAATATAAAAGAAAAGTGGATCAACATTGTCAAGAAATTATATAAGAACGCTGAAGCGAAAATTAAAATTGGAAAAATGGTAACTCAAAATATATTGGTAAACAAAGGTCTTAAGCAAGGATGTGGTTTATCGCCCATTTTGTTTCACATTTACCTTGAGCAAGCTCTGCATACATGGTACAAAAAGTGTTCGGGCATGGGAATTGAAATTGGAGACGACAACCTTCACTCTCTCCTATATGCGGATGATCAAATATTAATTACTCAAAATGAAGAGGACAATGAATATATGCTAAGGAAACTTAAAGAATAATATAACAGATGGGGTTTAGTTATAAATTTTAATACAAGCGAATGCATGTGTATTGGAAGAACTTAAATGGACATAACAATAGATGGTGATAAAATTAAATCCTGTAACAACTTTAAATACCTTGGCTCAATAATAAGGAACACTGGCACATGCGATGAGGATATTAACTCCCGAATAATAATGGGGAAGAAAGCAACAAAATCTCAGTGTGATATGGAATAGCAATATCCGACAAGAAATAAAGAAAAGAATATTTCATACCGTGGTAGAAAATATAGTCCTATATGGAGGAGATATGTGGCCCCAAACAAAAAAAATTAGAAACAAAATACGAACGGTGGAAATGGACTATATGAGATGTTTACATTTAACACGATATGATAAAGTCCGAAATGAGGATGTATGGAAGCAGATGGAGGTAATTTGTTCAATTACTAAATGATTAGAAAATAAAGCACTCCAGTGGTATGTACACGTCCAGAGGATGCCAGAAGAAAGATGGCCCAAGAAAATTTTGAAATGGCAACCATCAAGGAGAAGGAAGAGAGGAAGGCCAACTCTGAAATGGGAAAAATACATCAAAGAAGCCATGGAGGACAGACGTTTAAGACCTGGCGTTTGGGAAAACCGAGATCTGTGGAGGTCGAAAACGGCAAACTCCTGAAGGGGAAATGCCGAAGAAGAAGAAGAAGAATTCGTGAATCAGAAATAGAAATAGTGAACAGTTTACTCAAATACTGAATATCTGGCAACCCTAGCGAGGATAAATAGGATTGAAATGACCAAGCTTCTGAAAGAGAAAACAAAACAAATTATCTACGATATAAAATTCGAATGATAAGAGGAAACGGAATGAGGAAATATTTTGTAGGAGAATGATAGGTTTTAAGAGGGGAGTCTTTGAATAAAGTGTTTAAAGTGCGAGAATTGACCAGTAGGAAACATCACGATTACCAAGACATCAGTTTACAGTTATTGTAACAGTAAATGTTAATGAACGTATTCCTGAAACTCTAAAAAACGAGAAAGACATCGTAAATGTCAGAAGTAAATTTCATTATTATCAGAAGAAGATAAACATTGCTTCATTCGAGTTCTCAAGAAAAGAGGTTCAACGTTTGTTTAGAAATGAACTTTAAGTTGAGTTTAATTGAAAAATCACATTTATTTCCTACTCGGAGGAGTTTATGTCTATCACTATCATTAATTGCCTTCTCATTTATGTAATGGAACGACAACTGAAGTCTGTAGTAACATCAGAATTATTTTTAAAAATGAAAACTGAATAAAAATAGGTTTGTATACTTCAGGGCTAATGTATTTTAGGTACAACAGGCGTTTCTACGTAACTATTTTGAAGTCTAATGTTTTGTTATACAATGTCTACTTTGTCGTAAACACTAGGTTGAGCAAAATTACGAAACATTGCCAAAATTTAAATGCAAGTCTATATGTGTTGTAACAGTTACTTCAGATTTGATATTCAAAACATTCAAGAATACACCCTGTTTTCGGGGAGGGGGCCATAATATTCTGAATACGATATTTTGAAGGAGAAAAGCATTTACGAAAGGACAAAGGAAGATAACTCAGTACGCAAAATTTTCTAGCTAGTTTATACTAACTCAGTTGACGTGCTGGAAGATTTTATTACAAACAAGAAAATAGTATTTTTATAAAATTAAATTTAGTCATGGAATATCTTAATAAAAATCGTTGTCATTGCCAACATTTTCGTTTATTTCATGAGTAATTTTCGATGGCTTAGCCGTCATCATCTCTGGAACAAAAGTAAGTAAAACATGAAATAATTGTGTAAAATAAATCTATAAGTGAATACTGTAGTAAATGTAATAATTATTTTGAATATGAAGTAAGGGGAACTAACATTGTGCAGAAAGAAAGAAAATAAATGGGTGTGGTCAATCAATTTTAATTCTCCACGCAGTGATTTTGGTAAATGTTGTACAAAAATTAAGCAAAAACGTGTAAACATTGAAAAAATTGAAATAACCGTAAGTAAACAAAAGGCAAGTAGATCTGTCATTTCCAAATTTCATTCGGTTTCAATTGGTTAGCTGTAAATATTTATAATTAAATTTTTGATATTTACATTTTTTCTATGCCAGAGATGATGGATGATGATGATCTCATCTAATCTAAACCACCGACGGCTGCTGATGACTCAAATATTTGAAATGCCAAAGACACCTAACCAATAAAATAAATCAATAATATTCTTGGAAATTCATTGCCTGAAATAACATGTCGCAGTTCTGTAGAGGAGTGTCCAGTTAATATTAATATTAATTAGTAAAGTCATCAACAGAAACAGGAATATCTTACTACGCTTGTTGAACGTCTTATAGAGTACCTAATATTCCTTTCCCTTGACCAAGTTTTACTCTCACTCTACCTTATTGAAGACGCCACCGCCTCAGCCACCGCGGCGACTAGACAGTGAACAAACGTCTGTCAGCGCGATGCTAATAGCACTGCTGAAATCTGTCACTAAATTTCATTTTTCTTTTCCACCCTCTCTCCTTTATTCCCTCCCTTCCCGTCAAGCACATATTTCAATATCCTTTTATTTACGTCATTTAATTTGTCTGTTATGAAGACACTGTCGATTTATTTCAGCAAGCAGTTTGTTCCTACAGGGCCATATTTCAAGCACCCAAGCGTTGGATACCTGTTGAAGGATGATCCTGAGTGGGCAGATTTATGCGGCAGCCACCGCAAAAGGAACACTTTGCAGGAACTTCCATAAATTCAGAAAGAGCGGCGGCGACAGTGGCGACGCCGCCGAATACGATAGACGCCCCTCTTCCCCCCTCCCAGCCTGCCTTCAATGATGGAAAGCGTCAGCACGTTTTCCGTACTCCGGCTTTGGATTTTCGCCTTCGGAAAAATTGCTGAAAAAGCGCCCATCCTTATTGTTCCCATTGCTCTAAGAAAAAAGAATGATATCAAATATTTTCTATTTGAGCGTCAATTATGTTCTTGCAAAGGCTATATCTTTATTATTAAAATAGTTAAATAACAGCATTAAAATCCTAGATATATTCGATTTTTAATATTATATGTTTCTTATGAAGAATGCTAAACGACCAAAATATTATGTTGGAGTCTGGTTAATGGGGCTTGTTCAGTAGGAGCAAAAGTGATAACCAATTTAAATTAGTTTAAATTAATTTTGCTCCTACTGCCCAAGCCCCGTTAACCTGACTCTTATATGTTTCTTAATAAGTAATAACTAAGTCAACTGGTGCCCAGTTGGCTTCACTCTTTACATTTTCATTCTTGTGCTACCTTTATTTCCACACATTGTAAACAACCTATTCCATATTTACCTCATCGCGTGTTGAAACTAACTTTTCACTCCCTATACATATTTCTTCATCACTAAACTCACTCTATGCCTTCATTCTTTCTCCTTTCCTGTCTCCCAATCTACCTGAAATACTCTATGCTTTTCAATTTCCTCTATCCCTCTCCCCTCACTGATGTTAATGTAATTTTCTGTTAGTGGGTACTCAGTTATATCTGTATACGTAAGTTACTTTAGTATTCTTCTTTCTCACCAGCATCTCTCTAGCATATTCCTTCCGTCAACCCGTTCTGTAACACAATTTTCCCTCATTTTTCAGGATGTTTTTGTCATTCGCTAACGTGCGTCCTGCAATATCCTTTTTAGTTTCCCGTAGACGTACGTATACACGGAGTGATTTACGTACTTTAGGGAAAGTTATGTAATGCTGCACGAAAAAATGGCCAATTTTCGGCGGAAAAAAATTCATTGCCGGGCCGTGATAACGAAAACGTCGATTCCCCAGTCGATCTGCGTCCACTCGTGGCGCCTCGATTTTGAAGAACTTTCTTCCAAATTTGAGGGACCTTTACATGAAGCCCCCCGGACATTTTCAAAGTTTTCTCAAAAACGGCCCCAAATTTTTTCTTTAAATTTCTTGTAAGAATAGAGTAAAACACATTTATAGAGTAAAACATACTTATTCACAGTTAACTCTGAATTTCCAAAAATTGTCAAAGTCTGAAATTTTTTCGGCGTCTTCCTAGAACAACAAAATTGAAAATAGAGATTTTTCCTTCAAAAAAAATTTGTTCTCAGAAGTGAGTTCTTTCATTAAAGCCATGTACATTGTTTTGAAAATTTTGCTAATTTTTGCGCAATATTCCACGGTACATTTGAAATTTTAAAAAATTACAAAAAGCAGATTTTCTCAAAAACGGCTCCAAAGTTTTGCTTTAAACTTTTGGTAAAGATAGTTTTAAATGCGCTCTATGAGATGACATTAACGCCATATTCCTCTATTTTGTTTTTTCAAAAATTGCAAAAATGCAGTTTTTTGACTTGTCTCTCACGTCGTTAATATTTACATTAGCGGCGATTTGTTGTCATTACTATATTAATGAGTACACGTGCTTTAAATAATGTCAAGTAAAGTTTCTCGAAAATTGAATAGTTTTCTGTGAAAACTAGCTCGAAATTGCGCATTTTCAGAAACGCTGAAACGCCGTTTTCTCAAAAATGGTTTCAAATTTTTTGTTCACACTTTTCGAACGGATAGTGCTATTTGCACTCTTTAATATGGGGTAAAGTTAATTTGGGGGTATTTTTTGTTGTTGATTTTTTTCAAAAATGACAAAAATGTCATTTTTTTTAAATGTTCTCTCATACGGTTAAAATGCACACTTCCAGCAATTTGTAAACACGATTGAATTTGTGAGTGTAAGTGCTTCAAATGACTTTAAATGAAGTTTTTCGAAAACTCAAAACTTTTCTGTAAAAAAGAGCTTGAAATTTCGCATTTACAGTAGCGCTTAAAACAGCTCCAACTTTTTCAACGAAATTTGCCATTTTGGGCAAGGTTTAATTGCTTTTTATATTCTTAAAATAACAGTTTTGTTCTACTATTGGAAAACCGAAAACTTAAGAAAATGTCGAAAAAATGTAGGCCATAGATGTAGTCAAAAAAATGTTGGGCGGCGATAGATGGCAGCTGTCAAGAGTATTGGCAATTTCGAAAAGCTATCCAAGACCAAACGAAACAGCAAATTAATATGGGAAAGTCTGTGCCATTCTGAAGCACCACTAGTTTTCACTTACATGAAATTGTCTTTAAATATCTTGATAACTCTTTCTTCTGCATAAAAGTTTCGTATTTCGAGTCTCTATCAATAAAAATGTATTTCATTCCCGCATATCGTAAATTTAAACAACTCGAGCAAGATACACACCTTTTTTTGCTTGTTATTACATACGGCTCCAGGATATGCTACTCAAAAAGATTTTTCGGTTAAGATGTCTTCGTAAGCTGTCATACTTTTGTTAACAAACGCTGGGTTTTGAAGATACTCCGCGCGAGTAAGCATATCCCTGGTGATTCCACAAGTATCGGAGTGTTAATCATTTAAAAATGCCAATATTTCACACACAAAAGTTATTTTAAAGCATGATGAAGTGAAATTGAGTACCGCTGCATGGTAAGAGGGGGGGGATAACTTTTCTTTTGTTTCGGGCAGAAGACCTGAAAGTCACCGTTTTCGGCGCGTTCTAGTGTCGAAACAGTTTTCTCAAAACGAAAGTTAAACATAATTTTTCTAGAAAATTTTTTCCACTTTAATTTTACAAGGAAAAACTGTTTCGATAAAACGGATAGTTTTGGGGCCGGTCATAAATTACGTAACGCAAATTTCGTGTATTTTGGATACCCCCTCTCCCCCTTGTACCGCACCCGTAACAAGTGCTTGAACCCCCCCCTAAATAATTACCTAACGCTTGCGACAACCCCCCACTCTTTTATACGCAAGAAGTAAAATCAAATTTATAGCACAGTGAAAGCAATGTCTTTATTTTACTTTCATTAATTATCATTAATTTTAATATTTAAATTAATGATAATTAAAGTAGAAATGAGATGGCGATGCTGGCGCACCTAACATTAAGATCGGAACAAGTTATGAGTGAAAGAAGAATGCTTGGACGATCAGCTACGCACACGCCGTCGTGGGTGATGCAAGAGTGGGAGTCTACAGAACCAATTTAAATGGATTCTAGAGTACTCTTCATATCAGTTTTGAATATTTTCTACGTAATTTTACAGATTCAAATAAAGTTGAAAAATATTTTCATTTATTGTAACAATTTACAACTAATAAGTTAAGTGTATGTTTTTAATACAAATTAATTAGTTAATATTTCAATGTTTTAATACAGGCCTCGAAAATATAATTATTTCAGCAACTGTTGAAAAATGTTAAAAAAAACATCAATGTTACATAACACTTAACTAATACCTCCCTACCCCTATGTAACGCAGCGTAACACTGCATCAGACCACCTCCCTCCCCCTTTATTGTTACGTAATTTATGGACGACCCCTTTGGAGATATAAGTGAAAAATGGAAAACATTACGAGATTTTTAGTTACTTTGGTAATTTTCTCCGTTAAGTCCCTATTTCGAGACGGGAAACCCAAATTTCAAATTGAGTGCCCCAAAAACATATGTAGGACTTTTCAGAAAAAAATCCAATTTTTTTCTCGGATTAGAAACCTAATTACTGAACTAATATTTTCTCAGGAATCGGAGGGAAATTGTGTGTTAACGCCTGATGATGCAACACCATTAACACAAGAGTCTGACAAATTGCCTATCTAGTGCCTATCTATTGCCTATCTAGGCAAGAGTGTTTCAGACATAAATAAAAAGTGTCAGAACTGTCACGAATAAATAAAAAGTGTCACAACTGTCACGAACATCCGTACTTCATTTACAGCCAGATCTCGCTGATTGGACAATGAAAGAAGAAACATACGATGGTCGTTTACCAACAGATGACGAAGAAAATGAAGATGTTAAATACACGCCATCTGCAGCACTGCTACAACCACAGACATTGTCGCAGGCAGAACTGAATGATCTTGTAAGATCTTGAATGATCTTGTCTAAATATTTCGAAGAAGCAAGCAGAATTACTTGGGTCTCGTCTTCAAGAACAGAATCTGTTACAACTAAACACTTCTATTACATCCCTAAAAAGATCTCTTGATCTTTCCTCTTTTTTGAAATGACAGACTGATATATTGTAATGACATAAATAAGCTACTCACAAAATTTGGGATGATTTACAATCGGGAGTCTATTTATAGATTCCTCAAAGAGTAGCCTCAAAGTTGTTTTTTACATAATGGAAACAAGAAACTTTCGATATCAGTGGTCCATTCCGTTCAGTTAAAGAAACCTACGAGAACATGAGGCTACTCCTAAAGTACACTGGCTATTGGAATCACAAAGAAAAAATATGTGGTGATCTCAAAATTCTGGGACTTCTTTTAGTAATGCAGACTGGTTACAGAAAATATTGCTTTCTTGTACCACTGGAATAGTAGGGCAAGAAAAGAATTTTATGTAGTAAAGAGTGACTTTTGAGAGAAATTTTCAATCCTGGTAAAAAAATGTGTCGCATGAATCCTTCGTTGACAAAGACAAGTTGCCGTTGCCATTACTCCATCAGGAATGGAGCTTTATAAAGAATTTTGCGAATCCATTGGACAAAGATGGCAAGGGCTTTCAATTTTTAGTATTTAAATTTCCTGCGATTAGTACTGCAAAAATTAAAGAAGGGATTTTCATTGGGCCTCAGATCCGAGAATTGATGAAAGATATTACCTTTGAATAGTTGCTGGCAGATACTGAGAAGGCAGCTTGCCTTGCATTGAAAGATATATGCGACAATGAAAAGTAATGTCTGAGAAATACAGGGAACTGACGGAACACATGCTGGACTATTACAAGGCTATGGGGTGCAACATGTCTCTGAAATCACATTTCCTTTATAATAAACATGATGAGCGATATCACCCAGATATCGCTGTCATGGAAAACGATATAAGGAAAGATAGTCACTAAACCTTTTGGCAAATTACTGCTGGACACATCTACAAGAAGTATCACTATCCACCCATAAACGGAAGGTTTCCAAGAAAAGTCTAACTTGTAAGTACCTTTCAAGTTTTATTCATGTTTCTCGCATTGTTTTCAATTTGTTTTGTAATACAAATAATTTTTGTTATGTAATCTGTAGATTAATACACAATAGATTCCTCCTTTATTGTTGAATCGTTTCCAAGTTTCTCAAACGTGGTATATGCAGCGCAATTTGCAGACAAATTGGTACGGGATTGAACATTTTTGGTTTCATTTTCACAATCAGCGTATGTGATTTAGTAAAGAACACGTACTTTCATCTTTCTGCAAGATTCAAGTTTCCGCACAAAATTATAAGAAAATGAAGAATATTTTAGAAACATTGAACGTGACCTTATTTCAAGATCTGTCTAGAACAGATTTCATTAAGGAAAATATCTTTATCTTTAATATTGTAGTTGTAGGAAGATGCCCCCAACAAATGCACTTTTCCAATTATCGAAAAATCAAGGATTTCAACGAAAATGAAACCTGCACCATTCTCCTAAGCCTCCTTTGCGCTATCCAAGGACAAAGTTCAATCAAAAAATTGGGTGCTATAATTTTTAGAAAATTTTGAAAATGTTGAGGTTTTATGTAAGGTACCTTAAAAAATCAAAATATCCATTTGAAACTCCGAAAGTCTCGATTTTGTTCATATCGTTCCGGGAATATCAATTTTGGAGAAAATCGGCTGAACGGTTTAGGCGCTTGCGTTGACCACACACGGACAAACTGACGGACAGACTGACGTAAAGATTGACGTACGGGCTGACGGAGGGACGGGCGGACGGGCAGACGATTTGCAGACAGTCGATTTCTTGGTAAGAAGAACCCACAAAACATGAATTCTGGCTACACTATGTGTTTTCAGTAATTTAGTTTAATGTGAGTCAGTAATTTACTCCATATAGGAGCAAGAATTATCCTCTTTCTCGGTATCAGGGTTCTACAATACGCATTACTACATAACGTTCACTATACTACATAAGCAGTATGCGAGAAAGTTAAAAATCTCGTGAGACATGGATCACATGAAAGAAAGGGAACCTGAAGTGCATGATATCCTTGTGAAAAATATTCGATGATGTAATCAGGGGAATGTATTAGTTACTAATAACGGCTAGAAACGGAATATAAAACACGGGTATTTACTTGAAGATATTATAATAATTTTACATTAAGATTTTATAATAAGATTTATTTTAAAAGATGAAAGTTTTTACACAAATTCCAGTTTACGCTCTAGGCATAATACAGCATCGTATTGTAAAATGTTAAAATTCTTAGACAATCTTTAAATATTATTAATGCTTTAATACATTAATACTACATACATTGTGTATATTAATATTATCTTCTATAAGAAACTAAAATATGTACATTTGATTGTGTTATCTGCAGCAATACCATTAATTAAAGTTTTGAATATGTCATTGAATACGTGTAAGACATCGCCCTCCAAATGTGCATCCACTATTTCTAATAATAAAATAATTCTTCTGCCTTAACTTAAAGGGAACACAGGTTTTAGTATAAATGCCTGCACCATTTGGTGCAGTACTATCCCTACCCATTTGAAAAAAAAAATATAATAGAAAATAAATTCATACGCACAGTTACACAGCTCACTGGTTATTCCAAACATACAGATTCTCATTGAATTACAAATTGAACCTCTTGACCAATATACCAATAAACTAACCAAAAACTTCTGCAATCTCTCATCTGCACATCGCACAAATACATTAGGTGAAATAAAACAATTGCCGTATACATACAAGATATCCAAAGAATATGCTCTACCATAGCATTCACTATAAAAATAGCATAGCACAGCATTATAAAAATATTATGAATAAAATTGAAGTTATCACTAAAGGTGAAAAATCAAAATTGCATAATTTTATTTCATTATTAACGCCACGTGGATGAAGTTTATTTGCCTGACGAGTGCGGGCCCAAAATATTGTTATTATAAAAACTCCTGTAATACATTGCTGTTGACCAGGAAAAATAAATAAATTTAAAAATAAATTATTAACACATTCTAAAATTCTGATTGTTGTTCCACCTTTGTTGTATGATGAGAAGGATTGAATTATTAATCATATTTGAATGAAACATTTCTCAAAGATATCGTTCCAATATTTCTGCGATTCATCTATCGCTACTAAGCGCCAGTGGGCATAACATTTGTTATGAAGACTTATTTTTATTATTGCGGAAAACTTCATACCAAGTCCCAGCGTCCTCATATAAGGACAGCCCTCCACACCTACCCAAATGAATAATTTGACCTAATTTCGATAAAATTAAAAACCTAGCAGTCAATTATGATGTTGTTTTTTTTAATTTCACTAAGAAAACCGCAGGAAAAATAGTTTGGGACTTAATGGGTTAATATAAAACAAAGCCATACTTTATTTATTATTTTATATAAATATCCTGCAATACTTCATAAATTTTGTCATGAAAATAACCTGGATAACCTAGTAACCTGGTAAGGAAATAACCTGGATAACCTAGATTTTTCAAGAAAATTCATCCTAGAGAAAGAGCTGTCACTCTATTATTCGTGAGGTGTGCAATGTAATTTATCTTGATCTACTATTGCCTTGTTATTCGATTTACTTGTACAAAAATAATCAAATTGCTCTGAAATATATTTCGGATATCGTGAATACTAGTCTTATTATGGCAATCATAGCCTTGGCATCTCGAACTAGCAATGCCCAGATTCATTTCTCTCGTTTGCCTTTCTTCTCCACCCTTCACTCTCGTATATCATAAAGCCGCGAATTTATAGGCACGAAAAACTGTAGAAATAGGAAGGCAAATTTTGCATTCAAAAATGTAAAAAGGCGTTACAAAAGTAAAATTGACATTTCAATGTAAAATAGATATTTAAACATCTATAACAAGCATTTAAGCGTGTAACATATGCATTTAAAAAGGTACTAAACGCTTTTGCTATCCTTTTTTGTCAGCGTAAATAAGAAGGGAAGAAACGGCAAAAAAGGGGAAGGAGAGATCGCGGGCGGTCCATGGCCCGTTTGTTAGCGTACTGCTCCGGCATTCTCCAGGTGTTGACCGGAAAAACGTGGTAAACTACCGATCAGAGCAGGCAGCTAGAATTCTCCTCCAGCTGAAGTGTCGAAAATCCTGACATCATCGGGACTCGAACCCTGGACCTCCTGGTCATAGACAGGCACTGCAGTGACAGTAGTTGATGTCCTGAACCACCTTCTCCGAAAAATAACTTTTACAAATACTAAGAAACGTTACATTTATTAGATTACAACATAAGATAATGGCGATTATCGTACAAATAAACATGCGAAAACTATTAACCAATTATCTCTATTCCCAGTGCTACATTTTGACATTTGGACATTTAAAATTTCCACGCTTCGCCCCCCTTATTACGTGTACTTTTGATCACGAGTCTTGAATTCTCTTTAATTCATTCAGAAAGCTGAAATAAAGTACTTTTCTAAATCATTCGTAGAAATGTGTCCAATACGATCATTAATTCTAATAAATCAGATGTAATGCAGAACGTAGTTGACGTCATGTAACAGCAATGCTTACAAATGCAAACGTATGTCGTGCCATGTAGCAATGAATACTTAGAATATTTAAAATGTCATCCATACATCATTCAATGGTTTACCGTGTTACGATTCTAATTCGTAACTGAAAAAAATACACGTCTATCACAAAATACATTTGTTGTAAAGCGTGTAAACTGATATTTCCAAGATCATCTCACAAAACATTTTACTGTAAAGGAGAACGCGGATTATTATCGCAGCAAAAGAGGCAGGGAGAGAGAGAAATACGTCACATCCGTTTTTGAAAGCTCCCTTCTGCCCCAAGTCACGAGCATCATAAGAAGTTTCCTTTTGAAAAATCTTTAACTTCAATATTGTATTGGTACGAAGACGCCAAAAACATTTTGAACTTTTGCAATTTTCGAAAATGTATACATAAAACATACGAACATATAAACATATAAACATACGAACATATAAACATACGAAAATGAGGCAAGAACTGCTACTGCAATATTGAGATAGAGATTTTTTTCTTTATGAAATCTTTTTATTCAAAAATAGGTCTTTAAATAAGGTGATGAACACTTTTTCCAAAATATGAGTAATTTTTGGGTAATTTTGCGTGAAATATAGGCAACCACTAAAAAAGAAGAGCAACGTCACTACCATCGCACACAATCACCCCTAAAAATTATTGTTTACTAATTTTTTCCCATGGTACCGGTATTTTGAAGAGATTGAACCTCCTGAAAATAATGATTTTCTACCCACAATGTTTTTGAAATGGACAACAATGGACGAAAGCGTTGAAATGGACAATGATGAATGTGGTAGTGTCAGTAGACGTGATAACGTTGACTAAAAAATTAGGTAAGTTAAAAAACATACCATGGACTAAGACTAATCTAGGCCGGTTAAAATACTTAAATATGTATAAAATAATTTATCAATACTGTTAATGGGTATATTATACAATACTACAATTTACAAATTCTACAATTTACCTTATATGCGATATTAAATAATACATCTTTTTCAATGCTAGAATAACAGTTTTGTTGTAGCTCAGAGGTCATGTTATATGCTCAGAGCTCCTGGCATAGTGTTGGCGCTGAATGAATATAAACCGTAAAACTCCAGACTTCGTATCTCCCTAATAACGACAAGCACGCTCCTATCTGCCAACTTCGAAAACCAACTTGAACGGCTCAACAAAACTGAAACATTCGCCACTAGAGCGCAGCACTTTCCGCAGTATTTCGATAAACTGTTAACAGATAGCGCGAATATCGCCTGCCGGAGGTCCGCCATGTTTGGTGTCGTATCCACACTTCCCAGCGCGGGCATTTTGAGTGTAACATCTGAAGCGGAAGTGTCACGCTCCAAGGGGCGAACCCGACAACGTAACCAAGAAACAGGTCAGGCCTCGCCGGCTGTTGCGCACGAGGAACAAGAGCGAAACGTGACGTCACAGCGTCAGTAGCAAAGAGCGTGGCGAAGCATCCGGTAGACTTTGAAACGGCCGAATGGGTGTCACTATGGCGCTTGATTGCAGGTTGTTTCCACCACACCTCCAGGGAAGTTTTTTATATTTGAATTTGAGATTTATAGTAGCGTAAGTCAGATTCACCGATGATTACAGGTTCCTGTTTATGTAGATTTTTAAACTATTCTTCATGTAATCTGCACCTCTCAACAAATCAAATTTGTTCTTCGTACCCCAAACCAAGGGTTTTGAGTTGTTTACGATTCCATAAGCAAAAAGCGCTGCTTTGGAAACCTATTTCAATTGGAACCTAGAAGTACTGAATATCACTTGAACCAAATGCCTGTCAAGCCTCTTCACCAATCTGTATATGAATGATTTGCTGTTGTTGAGAACTGTTTTCCGAAAAATATCGTAACTAATAAAAGTCTATTATGGAGTCTTAAATTCAAAGAAAAAGGAAGAGATTCTCATTGAAAAATCTAGACTTTAATCAACCGTGATAAAATATGTCTTTCAATACAATATAAAATGAATTAGATGATAGCGTATTACAGAATTACATAAAAAGACGTGTTTGGTCTCGGGGCCCCTCATTAAAGCATCCAATTACATTATGCAAATTCACTTCTTTAGAAACAATTCCTCACTTATTTTCAGTTATATGTTTTCACTTATTTTGCAAGATATGCGAAATTATCGCTATTGAAATGTAAAACATGTTTGTCTACCACGCGCCAGAAGGAACTGAAAAAAGGAAATATTAATTTTTCATTAAACTTATTATTTTGACCTTAAATGTAGTATTTGGCCAATCAAATAGTTGGTCAAGTCATCCTCTTAATACTACGAATCTAAAAAATGTTGCTTCCGCTTTTCATTTAAATGTGTTTGCAAGAAAATTCTTGATAATAAGGAATAGAGTAACCTTCCAACATATGCGTGTTTGTTCCCTACATTTCGACTTTTTCAGTCCAAACATTCAGGGCATGTGACATGCCATTCGACGCGTTTCGATCTACAGATTGGGAACTGACCATTTTTCGGAACCTTCCGGAACGTTCAAAGAGAATTCTCGGAAAAACGTATGTGGGAGAGTTTTAACACTCCTACAAAAATTGTCAATAGCTCATTCGATTGCGCATGACAAGACACAACGTTTTTCGCCGGATCACACTAAAATATTCTGGAAGAATTCTAGAAAAAAGTGTTTTTGGAAGTGTCAAGGTATATTCAATGGTGAAACGCTGTGAATTACTGGAGTAAAGTGAATCGTGAGGGAGGGAGGTAGGGAGAGAGGGAGAGAGGGAGGGAGAGAGGGAGGGAGAGAGGGAGGGAAAGAGGGAGGGAGAGAGGGAGGGAGAGAGGGAGGGAGAGAGGGAGGGAGAGAGGGAGGGAGGGAAGGAGGGTAAGAGAGAGGGATAGAAGGCGCTCGCCGGTACCGAAAACTTTGGCAGTGTGTCCTTTGCCGGTGTTTCAGGCAACATGAGTGGGAAACCATCTACACCCGTTAATATTCTTTCGGTTTGGAAAGAAAGGTTTCCTTTTTAATATACTGGAACAATGGTGTTGGTGTGTTCGAAAGAACGGCAGTACATTAAAAAGTCCAACCTACAGATGCATTACGTAGCATTGCGACTCAGAGAAATCTGCGAAATAAAAAAAATTCTGAGAACTGACATGGCCCACAATCATGGGATGAGTAAAGGAATTTTCAGATTGAAGATAATGGAAATGATACTGAATATCACGATGGTTTACAGCATTCTCAAATAAAACTGTACATAAAAAATAATCAAGCCTGGAGTCCAAATATAATATGACCCCTACCGGGTACATATTTGTTAACATTAATTATAATTAACAACACAAATAACACAACATAATTAATGTCAATTATTCTGAAACAATAATTATTGTATCAGAACAAACTAATTCGTTATATTCTATACCATTGTATAAAATATTATAGTCCTAAATTGTTAAAACTATATTTTCCAAAAATATTATCTAATAGAAGAATGGAAGTGGAATTACACACTCGTTATGATAAAGAATCGGATATTGCTTTGTGTTATGTAATAAAGTATGTTCTATTATATAATTCTTCATTTTTTAATGAATCATAAACATTTCTAAATAATTATTACCATTTAAAAAACATAATTATCGGTTTTCCAAACCGCCCCGTCGGGCACTTCCTTTATTTCGCTGCTCGGCTCAGTTCGGAGAAGGAGAAGATATTTCTGTGACGTCATAGAACATTGTTGGCAAGCATTGCACTAAGCACTTGATGTTTTTCACAATACTCTGCGAATTTTCACAGAAACAAATATTGTATACCTGCACCTTTAATGTGTATGAAAAGAACGCAAAATAATGAGTATTTTTTCACCAGGTAATTAATACTTTCAAGTAAAAGGATATAACCGAACAAGGTAGTGAAAAGTGCCCAACACAAAAACAAAAATACCTTCAAATTTAAACATTTTCCCCCCATCTCTGCAATTTTTTTCAGCCTCATACATGCAATAAAAGCGGAGAAAGAAATAAAACATTAAAAACATGTTTCTCGTTCTATCTCTGCAACAGGCTTCCCCAGGAGGCTGACTTTTTGTAAATCTACGGCATTTTGTATTTTCTTTCACATGCGCTTCGCGATTACGATTTGGTTTGGGGACAGTTATGACCACCTGATTCGGCTGTACAGTATATGTTACGTTTACTATTGTCCTTTTACAGTATATGTTAGGGCTGTACGACATTGATTTTCATATAAATGAGTGAATCTGAAAATGTGGAGGAATATTTCTCAAAAATTTTCCAGAGTTATTACAGTACCTATACAGTACTTGAGCAACTCCGAGTGTGCGTATGTTCGGATGTGAAGATCCGTCACTCACGGCTAGACCACTTCCCGTACACCAATAAAGACATATGAAATGGCATTCGACGCGTCTCGGTCTTCTGATGGGGAATTGATCATTTGTTTTCGGTTCTAGTCAGAGGATTCAAAGAAATTTCCAAAAACGTGTTTTTTCGTGTTTTGACGCTACGATCTTTGTGAGAATGCCGGGAATTAAACCAACATCACCTAAATAGATCTTCGTGGGTGGCATTGATAAAACCCCATTACTCCGTGATTATTTTCAGTCCACGAAAACCCAATTTTCTTCCTCGAGGATGGCAACATTGATTTTTGACAAACGAGCAAAAATGAAATGAATATCGCTCGGCAGAATTGGTTGTGAATTCGTAAGTGTGAAGTAGTTCATACGTATTTTTATAATGAATTTGTAAATTACCTTGCAACATTATATTTGAAGAGCATCAAGTAAATACCAAGGAAACAAGAACTGTAAGTAATACTGGAGAATACATTTCTTAAGCGTGCAAACATTTATTTTCAATTTAATGTGACTTAAAAATTATTCACTTTGTTCACATAAACAGTCAAAATAGTAACCTTTTAATGCTTATATATATTCGCCTTCAGAACACAAATCAGACTGAGTTTGTGGAGTTCTAAAATCTTAAAATATTAGTGGACACAAATAAGGAAATGCTAAGCAACTCAGGGAAATCAAATGTAGGGGGAAGTGGTGCAGTTTCATGCAAGGGGCACATTGATACATCGACAATATTTGAAAACAGAGTGACGTCATTTATATAGTGACCTCACTAAAATGTGTCTATACTTGTGTTAGTTCTGCAGCTGCGATCAAGCCACCCTCCATTCAGCCGTTGACTTTTGAAGGCGATAGATGTGTTTTCAGCGCAGCCAACTAAAATATTTGTTTTAATTATGAAAGTTTTCTAACGCTGTTTTATGTTCATTAGTCAAGATTTGAAAATACTAAAGGTAAGTATTTTCCATTAAGTATTCAGGTTTACACGTGATATTTAAATACGTTTAGTGGTTTTATCAGTACTTGTTAGGATCATGAAAATGTCCGTTGTGGTACTTTGATAAACAGAGTCACGGGGCACATTGAAACACGTATAAATGTGCATCGCGAGTGTATCGCTGTGACACAATATACAAGTTTGCAAGAAATATCTAAATTAGTTTTCCTTTTATCCAGAAAATGGTGCTAACTGCTAAAAAAAGACTGATCGAGGAAGTATCGATGAGGAGAAAGTGAGGTCTGCAATATTCGAAGTTTTATCAAAAAGCTTGTCAATACAGAAAGCAGCTGACTACAGGATCAAAGCTGCAACATTGCAACATCGCTTTGAAAAGGTTCGAAATACTTTTGAAGAAAAAGAAGAGTCATCTCATAATATACATGGATCCAAGTACACTGTTGCGCAAATTTTCTCAATTGAACAGGAGAAAGGGGTTACTGATTATTTATTGAACTGTAGTAAAATGCACTATGGGCTTTCATTGCACGAAGTCTTGGTTTTGGCTTTCGAATATGCAGAATACATGGGGTGTAGATGTCCGGCATCCTAAGAAATAAATAGATGTCCTGGGAACGATTGGGCTGCAGGATTCAGGAAGAGGAATCCACATCTAAGCCTCAGAAAGCCAGAAAATACCAGTGCAGCCACAAGTTTTGAATTTAATAAAACTGCAGTCACTGAATTTTTTTACAATTATGAATGGGTAATGGCGCGCTAAAAATGTACGCGTGATCGTATAATAAATCTGGATGAAACCGGAATTAACAGTCTCACCTACAATCAAAGTTTTGGCAGGAAAAAACAGAGACAAGTAGGACAAATAGTATCAGGTGAACGAGGAGAATTAGTAATGTTTTGTGGTATAGTGACTGCCACTGGCCCTGCTATTCCTCCTGTGTATGTATTCCCACATGTCCATTTCAAATAACATTTTTGAAATGTTTTTTTTTTGTTTAAACATGTTTAAACATATCTTAGAATGCCATGGAAAATATGGCAGATCATATATCACAATAAAAAGTTTCTTTTTCGTTAAATGTTTGTAAGTAATTACCATCTCAAAGTTTGTATACTTTGTATCAATGTGCTCAATCTAATGTCTCAAACTGCTCCGTAGGTGGGACAGAATGATACAAACCTCGTGTTTTACTAAAAAAATATATTATGATTATCTTCTAATTTTAATGGTTCCTTGGGTTGTTATAATAATACTGATTAGTTATGCCATTAATTCAAATACAAAAATTAATATTTAATTCCTTTTTGATACATATAATAAACGATTTACTTTTTCTGTATCAATCTGCCCCACTTCCCCCTAGTTGTAGAAGATTTTGCGTCAGAATTTTCCGAACTAATTGGAAATGAGTTTATTTTAGCATTAGAGAATAACAGAACAGCTTAAAGGTGATCATTTATGTTCGTATTAGAAAACAAAACAAAAAATATAACTGTACTAAATTCGAACTATTCATATCATTCCTATATCTGCAAGTATTTTTTTACGGCGATTATAATTTTGAAATTGCAATATTACCAGTTCATATTCTGTATGGAGATAATGTACAAGGACATTGGGTGTTGGGAATGTTTGAACGGACCTATAACCTTAACAGCTACTACGATTCATTTGGTAAGTTCAATGACAGATACTATAAGAACATATTTGAACAAACAAGGCATGAAAAAATGAAGTATGAAATAAATTTTCAACTCATGAAAATACTTTTAAAACAGTTTACAGCGTCGGCAACGCCACATTTAACTAGTAAGAAAATATTTCACGTTTGGTGCCTCCGCCAAGAATCTGTTTAATTCTTTTATGTCAATGTGCCATTATCAAGAAATGTGATTTTTTGGCATAACTCCTTTTTTTGAAAATCTATTGAGTTTTAGTAATGTGAATTATCAGTTTTGTCATTTCTACGCAACATCATCAGCAACATCAATCATTCCCACGCAGCAGAGATCAGCACTAAGTACTGCCACAAGCGCGTTGCTGTGACATTAGACTAATGGAACAATATAAAATATTTAACATGTATTGTCATATGCCAAAAGACCCCGCGGTATTTGGAATGAAAATAATTGTGTCAAGCCTGCCATTGCAAGGGGATGGTATGTATTTGCGACGTTCCGGAGCCACGTTGTTAAGGCAACGTGTCAATAAAATATACCGAGATTCCATGTTCTACGTCAAGGCGCTGTGAAACGATGTTATGTCACGGCCTGGTGGTCTGAGAGACTATAAATGTGAAGTCGTCTTTAGAAGTATTGGTTATACAAAAAGTGAAATATTCTCATTCTTATGAAAGCAGTGGAGCTGAGAACACCTAATAATAATTGGGGTGTGTCAATATTAGTTTTCAGAGTAATCTGGGGTTATTTGGTAAAAGATATTGAGGCGAATAGTTGATGGTTAATTCTTATAGATCAACATGGTGTAGAATTAAAGTTCAGAAGCCATATTAATAGTAAATTATAATTGTGATTTTTATATTTCGCATGTTAAGAAAATTTAGTTGAATTTAATCAGACTTCGTATTTTCCGAAGGGTTTATGTTAGGATAGCTCCGTAGCTGGGTAAAAAAATAATGCAATAGTTTTACACAATATTCGATATCTCTTGAATTAGATGATTGAACTTTTCTCTGAATATATGAATGTACCGTACGGTCTTTTTCAAATAATGTTCGTAAGCGTACGATTACTACTCAGATGATTTTCTTCTGAAATGATTTCCACGTCTAGTGCTGATTTTTGCCACGTCCTGTGCAGTGTTGATTGAAATAGTAGAGAGCATTAACCGAAACCTAGCGATGGCCAGTTGCGTCGCGATATAATACTCGTGTATTAAATTACTTAAAAGATAAACATTCCGGGGGGTATTCGGAATTTATTCGGAAAAAATGACAAAAACTGATTAATAATAGAGGTACAGAAGACGTCAACTGGACAGCACTGGACGTGGAAATCATTTCAGAAGAGAATCATCTGAAAAGTAATCGCACGCTTATGAACATTATTTGAAAAAGACCGTACGGTAATTCATACATTCAGAGAAAAGTTCAATCATTTAATTCAAGATATATCGAGTATTGTGTAAAATGATTGTAATAAACGTTAAAATTGATTGTTATTAAAAGAAAAAAGTCTAGTTATTCATTGTAGTTGCCATTTGTTCAATTGTAAGTTTTTCTTCCACAGAACTTCCAGTAATCGTGATTCTGTAGAATTACTCGTACTCATGCAAAAGGTAAGACGATTAATATTGTATGTCAGAACCCACGACTGTATTTTATAATTTGACAAGATTTGAAAAGAATAAGATAAAAATAATATTGTTAAAATAGAAATACGTTACAGTATAAATTAAATGTGTAAAAGTAAAACATATTTGGTGTAAACATATTATAAACGTAAAAAATGTAATCGTATTGTATTTACCCATTTTGAAAAATTTGCAAACAAAATCCCTTCTGTATCAGAAGTGCTCGTTTTTCTATTTTCCAAGACTTATAAATAGTATATTTTCTCTCTTGTCTTTACTTTTGTCTCTCGTGTCTTAACTTTTGCTACGAAGTAATGTTTGAGGCGAATAGTTGATGGTTAATTTTTATAGATCGACATGGTGAAGAATTAAAGTTCAGAAGCCTTATTAATCGTAAATTATAATTGTGATTTTGTGTTTCGCGTGTTAAAGTAAATTTAGTTATATTTAAACAGACTTTGTATTTCCGAAGGGTTATTTTAGGATAGATCCGTAGCAGGGTATAAAAATATTAAGTTTGAAACTAACATTGCAATAGTCGCGAGCAGAGGTTTCATCCGAAACCTAAATTATTGTCCGAATAAAGAAAGTGTTCTCCTCAAACACTTCCTTTCTCAGCTTCTTATAATATTTTATCCAAATATGATAATGAACTTCATTTATAATACTCTTTCCTTACGCTCTAAATCAGAAGGTGATTATCATAAATACGAAATGCAAAGCCTACTACAATGGGTCTCGTTCAGAACGACTGATATTATCTAATGTTTGCCTCAAATAATAAAGATATGCTTATATTTTTATAAAATTATTTTTTTAAAGTGGAAACGAAAAGACATTGAAGTAGCACGTGGACAAAGAGATATATTTGTACTCATGGTAACAGGGAAAGAGTGTCCAGTCGCTCGTTTTCTTGTTTTCTTAAATATGACCAGTGCAATTATATCCTTCTCTATCCACTAGTTTCGTTATTCAGTTTACTATACATTTAAATATCATTAAATTGTTTTGGTGAATGTGGATATTTATTTGTCAATTTTTACTATAAATTTAGTGTTGCCAACTTTCAAAGAATAACATACTTTCTTGTCCAAACACGACAGCATCCTTGCATACATTGAAAATCGACCTTTCCTTTCTGCATTCCTTAACAAGCTCGTATTCTTTTTCTTTAATTTTTTCGGGTTCACATAGCGGTAAACCCTTCACAGCCTGGGCAGTTGTAATCCTAATCCGAAATCAGAAATTTCTTCTTTCATGTCCATTGCGCCTCCTGCTATGAATAATCCCTCAAGTGAAGCAAGTCGTACAATTCTTTACACTCATCGAAGTCAACATAATATCATTCATCATATTTTGGAAATTGTATATATTTTAAAATTGCGATGAGATAAGATAGAATGTGTAACGCACGTGTCTAAAACACAATCAGGTGTTCGCCTAAAATCTCCGTCATGGGTATAAATATTAATTTTAAATTAAACTCAAAGTTACATTATATCTGACAAAAGTATATTTATTTAATATTACTGCATTAAAAAAAGGATTAATATTCAAGAATAAAAATGATACTAACTAATCAGATATGGAAAACTAGATCAGTTTCTCACACTGTGGTAGTATTTTACTCCCAGAAATACGCGGGGGAAGGAATCGTAAAACATTTCCACAAGAAGATTTCAAACAGAAATTAACCACTTAAACAAAAGTAAGAGCGTAGACATGAGCACAGGAAAACTACCAATTAGAGCAGTCGGCCGCTAGAAATTCCTCATTCTCCTCCACATTGATTCTATGTAGTGTCGAAAATCCTGCCACCGTCAGAACTCACATGTACGACCTTCCGGTCAGAGGCAGTGCAATGACATTAGTTGATTCTCTGCAGTCACTTCTTCCGGTAAAAATTTCGAAAGGGGACCCGTAGTCTTAAGTAATAATTTTTTTTTTTCTGTAAATATGTTCAATGACTGATTTTCCGTTTTTTAACCCGGCAGAACTCGCAACGAATTTTCGAAAAGGAGTGCTTTAATTGGGTCTGTGAGATCAAGGGACTTATTTTTATTTCTATATGAAACCATGAATATTGTGAGTATTTTAATTGAATACATACCATTTACATAGTGTTTGGAGTGCATTTCTTACGTGTAAACACGAGATAATATGTATAAATTGAAGATAATTCCAGTGAACGTATTAGTGTGTAAAATGTCTGGAAGTTTAATATTTTGTAAACCTGCGCAAAAATTATTTGACTGTAAAATGTTCGAATGAAAATGTGTTCTTAAACTATTGCTAAAAATACGGACAACGTATTTTTTTCATAATATTATTTTGGAGACCTTGTGAATCTTTGGGCAGGCACCCATTAGAGAGAAAAGAAATAGGCACATAGGAAAGAAATTTGAGCAAAAATACTCAGTCAAAGAGTAAGACGCAATACCGATTATTCTTTTTATTTGAAACTGCTAATCACTTGCATTCTCTGCTGCTGAAAATATCGAAATATTAAGAAAGTCCGTATCGTCCACACATGAGAGGTTTCTCTTTAGGTTCAGTGTAACAAAACAGAAAATGACAGAACGTAGGGGATTTATCCTTATATTCATCGCACTGTTTGTTACAAGTCCAATACAAAATTATAAGTAATGCTGTATAGAAAAATAAATTGACATGCTAGGTTTCTCAATACTCACATTAAGTTATTACACAATTACGACTTTTCAAGTTCAAGCTAAAACATAGTGTTTTGAACACACACATAGTGTTTTTAGAATTTGATTAGTAGCTTTGCTACGTGAACTGTAATTGTGAAATATTCTATCAGTTAAATTATTTCCGCTTTTGACGTAGAATATTTGTCATACTGTATATACAAAGAGATGTAGTGGCAAAATGTTTAATTCTTTATAAAGAGGAATTGATGAATCAGTCTTATTTTTTATAGATAATGCGTATAAATTTGTTGTGAGTAGTTCTTAGCTTCTTAATATACGTCTTGAATGTGCCTCCCCACATTTGGATTCCATATTGAAGTTTTGAATTTATTAATGCGTAATATAGAATTCTAAGTGTATGTATATCACAAACATTTTGCATATAATAGAATTTCCTTATATTACCCCTTATTTATTAAATGAATCCAAAATATTTATTCCAATAAATTAAAAATTTCTTAATAGTTTGCCCAAAAATATTAAAAACCTTTCAATTTTTAGAATATAACCCTTTAACCTTGAAATCCCAATTTAAGACAGCGTTCAATTCCTTATGCAATTTGAATTTTAGAACCTTTTACCTCATCATTCCATGTCACAAGATAAAAACTGCTGTCACCAAGTAGGAAAATCTTATTTATCGTCACAGTCTTCTGCAAGAGCCCTAAACTCGATAATGTAACTAGAGCGTAAAGGTATCTAATAAAGTTATTAAAAAAATTAAAAAATTGTTAGGGATGCCTCCTTACAGGTTACACGCAAATTACAAAATTTTCTTATTTTTGTAAAGCAAGCCGATAGAAATAAAATTCACGAAGTTAACTTGTCAAAAAACAGACAAGTTTGGTGAACAACATTTCTAATTTTGTGGAGAATATGGGGTAATAGACTTTTTCATATAAATCTTTGTTTTAGATAATATAATTTTTCATCATACAAAAACGAACAATATGTGGCTTTTGTAAGACACCGCATAGTTATCATTTTAGTGTATAGCAACATTAAAATTAATTTCCTTGAAAAATGCACGCTTCTATCAGTCTGAATTTTTGAAAATTCCACATTTTTCACGTCCCTTTGAAGTGATCGATTAAACAAGAGTCGACTGAATTACAATATTTCAAGACTTAAATTGTAATATCAGGGCTCCTAACTACGTGTCACTCTGCGAGAATAGTTCAGTGTTTACGCAGGAATTTTCAATTTTGATGTGCTCAGAAAATTCGCGTTTTTTAAAATACTAGCTTACCGGTGCGAGAGCTCTCGCATGTTAAAACCCACCCTTTCGCTATCCATTTGTCTATCCTTTCAATTAAGAAGGAAAGTTGTTAATGAAACTTGTTTATTTTTTAATGTATAAATGTAACTTCTAATGTACTTGCAGAATATCAAACAAAATAAAAATACAATTGATGTTGGAGACATTTTCAATAAAAGTTTATTCAGCATTATAGAGAGATGTTCTCGGAACAATTCATAATTCTTTAAAAACAACTTTGAACAAATTATTCACTCCTCCTTGAGAGTTAACTTTTCGCTTTCCTTGATAGTCACAAACAGAATAGAAAAGTTTTTACACTTCAGAAAGCAAAGTAAAGTAGTGCGTAAATACCGATGGAGCAAGTACAACCCTATTCTTTGCAATATTACTTGAAATTCCGTGATTTGTTATGAGGAATAGAGGGGGTTTTGGAGAATTCAGGGTGCCAGCTTGCTGGGGAGCGAAAATTGAAAAATTATTTGTGTATTAAAAAGTATTGGATTATTTTCAGCGTTCTTACGTACTTCAAGAAAAGCAATTCCGAGCAAAAACATAAACTAATATTTTCACCTTTGAGTACTACATACAATTTGTTACTATTGGAAACAATTTAGTAGGCTTAGACTTCATTTGGTACATGGGAATGTTACTCAAACGATGTTTGCATATTGAATATTTTAACGAACTGACACCTTGAGTTTAATACCAAACGATGTATTATTTACAATATGAGTTTGCAGCCGGGCGTTGATGTACATACTTCCAGACACCACTATTTAAATCGTGCCTGTGGACTGCGAATGTTGGCAGTTGTGGAATGACTTCTCCTATTCTTTTTATAACTTTAAATTTACTTCCTTTTTTAAATTAATTCACGTAGTATTGTAGGCCAGCGCGATTTGATTTTTGTTTTCCTCGCTACGCGAGGCGTGAATTTACCGGTAATCACAGCACTTCTCGTGATATTACTTATGACTATTTCACTCATGTCTGTCCGCGTCGTAAGTAGCCAATGGTAAGCAAGGATATATTCAAATTAAACCAATCCCAGATGTTTATCGCCATCAGTTTATTTACCTTTTTTTATCGTTGTAAAAACTTTGTTTACCTTTTTAAGATAACGATAGCAATTGTTTCAGGTCCAAAATACCTTGTGCTCATCGATATAATATTAAAATGTGTAGTTTTGGTAATGTTTAAAACTCCGAAATATAATCTATAATTGAAGATTCAGTGCCGAAAAACAGCAAAAGGAACAGAGAAAGCGTGTGGAAGCAATTTCAAGAATTTTGTGAAGAAAGAAAATACAAATGGACAGCACAAACGACAAATGAAGAAATTACACATATTTTAGGCAATTAATATACGAAGACTAGATGGTGAAGTGTTCGAAGAATATGCTCTCAAAAGTATGTGGAACGTTACAACCAAACTTATCCAGGAAAATACATTTATGAGTACGCACCTGTGTTCAATCCATTCGAAATTGACGAATTCCGCTGCTAATTCTTCTTGTACATCTTCCATTTCAAATACTTCCACGGAAGGCCGAGATTTGGAAAACACCTTCCTACAACTTTAATAATTGTGGTTTTAATAAATGTTCTTGTAAGTAGCCTTGTTATGATTTTTTTGAAAGTTTTATTACCATAACATTGAAATATATTTGAAATCATTTTCTGCATTAAACTGTTATTCAAATGTTACTTGATTATACGTTATTCCAGGAGGCAGTGATAAGTCGGAGATGAATGAAAATTTTTCATTTTTCGTTTGTAATTTTGAGTAATATTTCTCTTTTTCGCAATTCCTGTAATTTAAATTATCCTTTCAAATCATGTAATGTGTTTATTCGTGAAATAGTCACACTAAATATCACGAGACGTGCTGAACGCTACGCGAGTCGTTAATTTAACGGCTAGCACAGCACTTCTCGTGATATTACTTATGACTATTTCACTCATGTCTACCCGCGTCGTAAGTAGCCAATGGTAATCCTGGATATATTCAAATTAAACCAATCCCAGATGTTTATCGCCATCAGCTTGTTACCTTTTTTTATCGCTGTAAAACCTTTGTTTACCTTTTTAAGATAACGATAGCAATTGTTTCACCTCCAAAATAGCTCTTGTGCACCAATATAATATTAAAATCTGTGGTTTTGGAAATGTTTAAAACTCTGAAATAGAATCTATTATTAAAGATTCAGTGCCGAAAAACAGCAAAAGGAACAGAAAAAGAGTGCAAAAGAAATTTCAAGAATTTTGTCAAGACAGAAAATACAAATGGACAGCACAAACTACAAATGAAGAAATTACATATGTTTTAGGCAATTAATATACGAAGATTAGATTGTGAAGAGTACAAAGAATATGCCATCAAAACTATGTGGAACGTTACAACCAAAATTATTCAGGAAAATATTTTAATGAGTACACACGTGTGTTCAATCCATTCGAAATTGACGAATTCCGCTGCTAATTCATCTTGTACATCTTCCATTTCAAATACTTCTGTGGAAGACCAAGACTTGGAAACCATCTTCCTACAACTTTAATGATTGTGATTTTAATAAATGTTCTTGTCAGTAGCCTTGTTATAATTGTTTTCCGAAAGTTTTATTTCCATAAAATTGTAACATATTTGAAATCATTTTCTGCATTAAACTGTTATTCAAATTTTACTTGATTGTAAGTTATTCCAGGAGGCAGTGATAAGTCGGAACTGAATGAAGGTTTTCATTTTTCGGTTGTAATTTTGAGTAATATTTCCCTTTTTCGTAATTCCTGTGATTTAAACTATCCTTTCACGGGAAATAGTCACACTAAATATCACTCGAAGTGCTGTGCTAGCCGGTTATTTCACTCCTCGCTACGCGAGTCGTGAATTTTCCGGCTAGCACAGCACTTCTCGTGATATTACTTATGACTATTTCACTCATGTCTGTCCGCGTCGTAAGTAGCCAATGGTAAGCAAGGATATATTCAAATTAAACCAATCCCAGATGTTTATCGCCATCAGTTTGTTTACCTTTTTTTATCGCTGTAAAACCTTTGTTTACCTTTTTAAGATAACGATAGCAATTGTTTCAGCTCCAAAATAGCTTGTGTGCATCAATATAATTTTAAAATGTGTCGTTTTTGTCATGTTTAAAACTCTGAAATATAATCTATGATTGAAGATTCAGTGCCGAAAAACAGCGAAAGGAACAGAAAGCGTGTGGAAGCAATTTCAAGAATTTTGTGAAGAAAGAACATACAAATGAACAGCACAAACTACAAATGAGGAATTTACACATATTTTAGGTAATTAATATACGAAGATTAGATGGTGAAGAGTACACAGAATATGCTATCAAAACTATGTGGAACGTTACAACGAAAAACATTCACACGTGTGTTCAATTCATTCAAAATCGACGAATTCCGCTGCCAATTCATCTTGTACATCTGCCATTTCAAATACTTCCACAGAAGGGCAAGACTTGGAAAACAACTTCCTACAAATTTAATGATTGTGCTTTTAATAAATGTGTAATAAAAGTAGCCTTGATATAATTGTTAAAATAAAAGTTTTATTATCATAAAATTGAAACATACTTGAAATCATTTTCTGCATTAAACTGTTATTCAAACGTTACTTGGTTATAAGTTATTTCAGGAGGCAGTGCTAAGTTGGAGCTGAATGAAAGGTTTTCTCTTTTTGGTTGTAATTTTGAATAATATTTCCCTTTTTTGTTATTCTTGTGATTTAAATTATCCTTTCAAGTCATGTAATGTGTTTATTCGTGAAATAGTCACACTCAATATCACGAGAAGTGCTGAACGCTACGCGAGTCGTGAATTTACCGGCTATCACAGCACTTACTTATGACAATTATTACAATGCCAATTTTTACAATGGCATTATTGGCCTAAGTTTTTCTTAGCATATGTATGAACTACTATTACTTTCTCGCATACTACTTCTGTAACAGAGACAGAATTGTAATGATGCAACCAAAAACGAGAATTATTCCTCAAAAAACCTTCTACAAATATTTTTCGTTATTTTTTCTCGAATAGTGAAAATTACACTTTTAAGAGTGAATATCTTATTTTCGATGATCTTCAAAATGAGTAAAAAATTAAATTACTAAGCTACAATATTGATGACAGAGATTTGTCTTAAAGAAAGCGATTATAAAAAATAAAATTTAGAATTTTAAACATCATAATCAATATTTTAAAAATTCAATGGTTTTCCTGTAATTTTGGTTTGAAATTATACAGATTTAAAAAAATATTTTCTAAACCAGGGCTTCAATTTTTTTCGGATAATACAAATGGCTTTTAAAAATGGCGCAAGACTCGTGTTCGTTGGATCACTGGCAGATCTGTACCGCTCTCGAAGTTCCAAACACATGCCCCAGGTGGAACGAACACTCACCAAAACCGGTGACATCGGTTGGACGCTATACAATATTGTACGATCAACAAATTCAAACGGATCGCATGAAAGTAGCAAACAAACCGGATATAGTTATACTGGATTTGGAGAAAAAAATGTGTCTACCTGCCGATGTTGCTGTGCCTTGTGATCAAAACGTTGTAACCAAGGAAGCAGAGAAACGTCTTAACTATAAGAGTTTGGAAATCGAAGTAAGCCGAACGTGGGGCGTAAAAGCACAGGTCGTCCCGATAGTTATCGGAACTCTAGGATTTGCTCCACAAAATTATGTAAGAACTTGGCTAAACTTCTAGGTCATTCAAAGGATTGTAAAGAACAAGAAATTGCTTTATTTGAAACAGCTCACATTTTGTGCAAAGTATTATAGAAGCACCGACAGTCCCTAGATCTGCTTCTTAGGTAGCTTGCAACCTGGAGTAGCTTTTGTATATAACCGACTCATAACATCTTTAGTCGTGATATAGAGGAATAATAATAATAATAATAATAATAATAATAATAATAATAATCAGAAAAAGAATAATGCATTATTGCCGTGAATGAACGAACGGTCAAAGTTAAGGACAAACATATATAAATACCAGTACAGAAATTTAAACCAGTGGTGCTGCAGAATGGCACATTCTCGAACTAGTTAGTTTTCTAATCTCTTGAGTCTGGGTTTGGGTTTTGCCCCGCCTTCTTCCCAGCTACCCTACATTGCCGCCTCAACGTCATTCTTTTAACCTTTTCTCAATTTTTCGCCTCCCTAATGGTAGAATTGAAATATGTCTTTAAAAATGTTATAGAAGTGTAAAACCAGGTCCTATATGCAAATTTTCATTGAAAATTTTGGAGCTGTTTTTTTGAGAAAAGTCTGAAACTTTGAACTCATATTCAAAGAGTTTCTTCTCAGTTTTCGAGCAACTTTATTGAAATTGGTATGAAGAACTTCTACTACACATGCATTAATGCATACAAATCACCGAGAGTGTATATAGTAAAGACTTGTATGATATTTAAAAAAAATACATTTGTGAAATTTTCTGAGAATCAAGAGAATGCAGGAAAATGGTGTGTATGTAAACTTAAACAGTGCATTTCGCAAAATCTCTATCAAAAGTTTAAAGAGAGAATTTGAAGCCGTTTTGAGAAAATCTGATTTTTTAACTACTCAAAAGAGTCCCATGTTTCAAACAAAATTACGAGAAAACTACTAACAATTTTGAAAAAATGTACATGACAATAATTTAAGAAGCAATAGTGGAAAACAAATTTCATTTGAAGGAAAAAAAAACTTTTTTATATGTTGTAGTTTTAGGAAGACTCAAAAAATTCAAGCTTTTGTAATTTTCAAAACTCCAGAGTTAACAGTGAAAATCGGAATATAAAGGACCTCCAAAGTTAAAGAATGTTGATCAAAATCGCAAGTTTCACGTCGAGTCAGATAGACAGCAGAATTGTCATTTTAGAAAATTACTACTAATAGTGAAGGCGCTAGTGTTGTTCACTGACGGACAGACACAGACAGGCAGGCGGGCAGACCGACTGACACACAAACAGACCGACAGACGTACACACTGACACGCGAACGATTTGGAAACAATAACAACACTTTTCGAAGTTAGGAGAACCCAAAAGTGTATTTCAGTTGAAATCGCGAAATAGATTATCCGCGGCATTACCTAACTTTCTCTACACCTCACGTACAGGGGATGTACGATACGTGTCTCGTATGTCTCGTGCGTCTCTTCGTATGACACGTACGATACGTTCGTATATGAGAACCAACAAGCATTCAATGTAAATAAACCATGTAGAAAACAAGCAATGTAGATAACCAAGCAGAATTCGTAATAAATTGTACAAATTAAAATGCACCTAAAACTGGCAATGCAACTCATGTTATTACCATCTTTCTAAATAACAGTGCAGTAAATTCATTTGCTTTATAGTATAAATTGAGTGTATAACAATATTTAACCATATATGTATAATTCTGAGTTACTGTTATTTTGTACTGACTGTGTAATTATAAAAGTAGTCGCTAATAACTATGTAGTTGATGCGACTTGACATTAATCAAATCAAATCAAATCTTTCTAAATAACCACACACCACGCAAATTAAAAATTCGATGTATACTGGGGGTGATACTATTTGAGAGTGTGGTAGGTATAAACTCGGGGTGAGGAACCGTCCCGCCTGGAGGTCGCTAGGGAAAACACTGCGATAGTTGTCGGTTCGGGCCCGGGCTGCGTCGCGCAGTCGCGTCGGCGGAGGCGCGGTTACGCAAGGCGGTCAGCGACCCAGCGGGAGGAAAACGCGGCGCGGCGTCCCGCTCCGTCCCCCAGCGCGAGCAGGCAATGCGCGGCGCGGCGCGGCGCGGCGCGGCGGTGGGCCCTCGGGAGGTTACGTAAGCGGCCGGAGGGCAACGCGACGGGCGCGGGCGGCCGCGACCACGGCGCGCGGCGGCGGCGGCGGCCACCACGCGACGACGCGACCCGACGCGACGAAGCGTCGCGACGCCGGGACGCGGTGGCGGAGTGCGTGGGCGGTGAGCGCTGTTTCAGTCTCTCCATCTGTCTCGCTTATCTCTGGCTTCCTCTTCGACTCTCGGCCGCTCTTCCTCTGTCTCTTTTCCTCTTCGTCTGGCTGTCTTCCTCTTCGTCTGTCTGGCTGTCTTCCTCTTCGTCTGTCTGCCTGTCTCTTCCTCTTCGACTGTCTGTCTTCCTCTTTGTATGTCTGTCTTCCTCTTTGTATGTCTGTCTTCCTCTTTGTATGTCTGTCTTCCTCTTTGTATGTCTGTCTTCCTCTTTGTATGTCTGTCTTCCTCTTTGTATGTCTGTCTTCCTCTTTGTATGTCTGTCTTCTTCTTTGTATGTCTGTCTTCCTCTTTGTATGTCTGTCTTCCTCTTTGTATGTCTGTCTTCCTCTTTGTATGTCTGTCTTCCTCTTTGTATGTCTGTCTTCCTCTTTGTATGTCTGTCTTCCTCTTTGTATGTCTGTCTTCCTCTTTGTATGTCTTTCTTCCTCTTTGTATGTCTGTCTTCCTCTTTGTATGCCTGTCTTCCTCTTCGTATGTCTGTCTTCCTCTTCGTATCTTCATCTTTTTCCTCTTCGGCTCTCTGTAGCCTTCATCTGTGGCTCTTTGCCACTCTTCCTCTCCGTCTCTACCTTTCTTCCACTCTGACTCTCTCCCTCTCTCACAAGTCTTCCACCTCTTGCCCTCTACTTTCTGCCTCTCTTCCTCTCTGTCTCTCTGCCGCTCAATCTCCGTCTCTCTGCCACTCTTGACTGATTCATTATTTCGAGTTTCCGGGTGCGTCAACTACTATGGAATTAATGTCGCAAGTTTAGTGATTTTTTTCACGAGATTTGGCGTTCTTCCCCCTGGATGGTGAGATACGGAGCCGACTACACGTCGGTATGAAGGATTTCCTCACCCAGGTATCTCCCAACAAAGGGACACTGCCACAGCCGGGAAAAACCCTAAGCTCACGATTGGTCCCCGGACATATATGTGGTAGAGTAATGCATGTAAATGTGTCAAAGTAAGAGGGGAAGACGGGACAAGGAAGAGATAAGAAAGATTGCGCGTGGCCTGCTTATTAGGCAATCCTAAATTCAATGACCCAAGCAATTGAAGCAAGCAAGCAACACTGGGCGTTGCTCGGTGGCGTAGATGGGACGGTGCGGCGTCGGATGATTGATCAGTGATTTCGAGCGAGTAAATTGTTAAGGCCATTAGTCCTGTAAGTGTAGTGAATACTTTTATCGCGGGAGATGGCGGTGATCTTCCCCCGCTGGACGGCGATATCCGGCGCCGAATAACACGTTGGCTTGCGGGTTTTCCCCAACTAGGTATCTCCTACCAGCGAGGCACCCCCCCCCCCCAGCCGGGACAAGCTCTAAGCTCCCGATTGGTCTCCCGACATGTATAGTAATATAGTGAAGTGTGAGTCCGTATAAATGGTGAAGATAGGGGATGGAAAGATCGCACGCGGTCCTTGGCCCGTTTGTTAGGATACTGCTCCAGCATTCGTCTGGTATTGATAGGAGAAACCATGAAGCACTACCGATCAGAGCAGCTGGTCGCTAGAGCACAAGGAAGAGGAAAGAAAGATCCCGAGCGGTCCGTGGCCCGTTAGGGCACTGCTCCGGCATTCGCCTGGTCTTTATCGGAAGACTACCGATCAGAGCAGCCGTCCGCTAGAAGTCTTCTCCGCGGCTGAATTCGATGTAGCTTTCAGCTAGTGCCGAAAATTCTGGAACCATAGGACCTCCCAATCAGATGCACTTCAGTCCCATCAGTCGAAGGCCCTGAGCCACCCCTCCCGGTGCTATCCTCGACCGCGCCGGTGGCTTTGATGGGATAGCGCGGCGTCGCTTCGGGGAGGCAGTGAGCGAGCGCAGCTCGATCGCCGCAGAGTCAGAGGCGGCGGAGGTGGCGCCGCCCCGCGCCGGTCGCGGGGGTGACAGCTGACAGGCGGCGCCGCGCCACTCCGCGCCGCGCGATGAAAAAGTGCGAGTTCGCTGCGGGACAGCGGGCGCTCCGCTTTAAAACTTCAATGAGATGGAGTTATCAATATTGACCTTCGCGGGGTGAGGCGAGGGCGAGGGCGAGGGCGGGGCCGGTCGGCACCGACGCGTGCCTGTGGCGAGAGAGTGGCCGGAGTGGTGGTAGCCCTGATCTCGCGGCGGGATGCCAGGTTGCGTTTTGCGGGAAGAAATCCAAAGGCGGGTTTTTGGCTTGGTTGTGTGTTCTTATTACCACTACTTTCACCGCTTCTAAATTTCATTCACAAGTAAGTGAATAAATTGTGAATTATTTTTGCACCAATAGTATTTTTCTTGTACAGGCAGATATTGCTTATTTCCCACCGTGAGGTTTGCAGCCGTCTCAGCAAATCGAACCATAGATGGAATTATCATTCATTTCTGCATGCGCACCTCTCTGTCATCAGTGTCGTAAGATATACTATGGTTTATGGCCATCGCGGGTTGCAGTACGTCTGCAACTCTGTTCCGACCCGCGCGAAGAATAGAGAATTCATGAAGAATAATGGTGCTATGGTTGTTGCTTCAGCAACTTTGGTCGTCGATAGCTTATTCTATCATGCCAGAATAAATAACGGACAAATTAATAAATCAAGAATTATTAACTGCGTGAATAGAAGAGCATGAGAATAATTCATTCTTTTTTGAATGATAGAACTCGCTGTGCCCCAACTTATTTATAGATAACTAATTTTATCATTAAAAACAATCTTAAAATATTCTTTTATTTGTTATTACAGTTGTTATTACAGTTAAACTTATATTCGCTGAGTTTGGGTTCAATTTCAGGTACAGTAATTTGATAGGTCATAACTGGACCTACCTAGAAATTGTAGGTACCATGAACATGAAACTTCACTGAAGACCTCTTTTTGGGGGTGGAAGAACCGTTCTGCAAGGTCCTTGAAGAAGTCAGCCCAAGCTATTAAACTCTCACTGCTGTGGTTTCACAAGTTGTGTGTCAGAGATATTCACATTCTGCTTCTGCTTCTCTTCTACTCAAAAAAGGATATCCTACTAATTTTTCTATAAAATATTCATCTGAGGACCCGTGCAGTGTGATTTAGTTGAATATGTATAACACACACGTTTATACTTGGAAACAAAAAACCCATAACTATCGTTTTATTTTTCGTACAAAACTAGAAAAAAATAGTATTTTGATAATTTTCTTCAGCTGACTAGGTTGTTTATCTAGTAAAATGAGAAGAATTTTGTCAGTAAAACCGAATCACTAAGCTGCTAAATTATGGATTTAATATCTTAATTATTATTCTAATTAATATACTTTATATTCCTGTAATTTATATTACAATTACCGGGAGAGATGGCTCAGTGCATCAACCTGATGTCACTGCAGTCCCTCTGACCGGAAGGTCCTAGATTCGAGTTCCAACGGCGGCAGGATTTTCGACACTAGCTTGTCAGCTAGGTCGAATTCAGTCGCTGTCTGGAGGAGAATCCTAGCGGCCGGCTGCTCTGATCGGTAGTTTTCCGTGGTTTATCCGATCAATACCAGGCGAATGCCGGAGCAGTACCCTAACAAACGAGCCACGGACCGCGCGCGATCTTTCCTTCCTCATCCTTGTCCTATCGTCTCCCTCTTACACACACACTTATACTAACATGCACTACACTACCACATATGCCGGGAGACCGGTCGGGAGCTTACAACTTGTCCCGGCTGGGGCGGTGCCCCGCTGGTAGGAGATACTTGGTTGGGGGGAAAACCCCGCTAGTCGACGGTAGGTCGGCGCCAGATCTCGCCATCCGGCGGGGAAAAGATCATCGCCACCTCCCAGGGGAAAACACGCACTACACTTACGGGACTAATGACTTGATCAGTTGACGCGCCCGGAAACAAGAATCAATCACTCAATATTAGAATTAATTTACTTAATCTTCATCTCGTTCTACAACTGAACTGAAAGTTCAAAACGTCGAGTCACGAAAGAAACGTTTTGCTGTAATACCGTACATGAAATACGCCGAATATTAAATAAGAGTAAAAAATGGAAGACACGAATATTTCAGAACTTTTCTTAAAGTTTATACTAGGAATTTCTCTCAAATTGCTGAAACAGTGAATTTGAAGGATACGTATTTTTAGAATAAAATGCGTGACATGAGTGCAAGAAATTTTATATAATTTTCTTCCGAACGAGCTGTTAAAAGGAATGTCCTGCAGTCACAAAAAGTCAATCAAAGCCATTAGACGTACAAAAAATGCAAATGATATTTCATGTTCTTTAAATATATAATTTTAGTTGGCATACAAAATTCATTAAGAAATATGACAATGTTTTTAAAACGATAATAAATTAAATTCAGATTAAACAATAAGTTAAATAACAACAAATTAAACTTGTATGTCAACAACTGACTAAAGGACACGACGGCAATTATACTATCAGGAGAGTATGTCAAATACTATTTAAGGGAATCACTGCATCACATCTCACAAGCAAGAAGTTAAACCACGTACCAGAAACCACATCCAGGGTACTATGAATTGTAAGTTTACGTTTATAACTCAGTCGTTTAGTTAGATAAGTTATAGAAAGCTATTCAAGAATAACTTCTTACATTTTTGATGAGATTTTCTCATTTGTGATAAATAATGACTTCGTTCTTTCAAGAATTGTTGTGTAATTACTGTGGATACATTGAAGCTATTTCTGTTTCTGAATAAATATTCGAATATACATCCTTATCAATAACTGTGATAATTGTATAGATCTTTACTGTTTTTAAAATGTATTTAAATTTAGTAATATTTGATCACTTTCAATTACTCATTAAAATTCCAATTCATTCTTCACAACAAAAGTTGTTTATATCATTACATTACACAGGACTTGAAAGGCTCTACATTACATCTTGGTTTTAACGTTCGTAAATTACGATAAACGGACAATGCAAGGTGGGGATTTAATATTTTTTAAAAATTTTTAACTAATATTTGGAAATACCCCGATTTGGAGTTGAAAGATTCCTTAGTTGAAAATATAGATAGAAATTAGATATTATTTTAAATAATTATATTGATATGTATTTCTATATACACCGCACCCTCTTTCAAATCAGCATGGCTTCATAAATAAAAATATAAAGAGAACTTAACGCAATGGTTTCTATAGGAAACGTTTTGATGAACAGGGTTGCGTTGAATTTACGTTTACCCTTCAGAAAACACAAACAGCATTCAATTCTTGCTGATATTTACGTTCAAATTCCAATGTTACTGATAGAGTGGAATGACAGGTCATCGTTCTAGCAACTGTAGAGCGAAAGAGTTGATACCGTACGACAATGAAAACTCAAGATCGAAAAGGATTTTATGCTGCTTAAGAGCCAGAATTATTAGACTTTTACGACGAAACTGAACGCACAGCTAGTATTTGGATTGTAAGCAACTACAGGGAAATGCTAATTAATTTTTATTTTCCTAGTGACATTCTGATTTATTTGTACTCATAAATTTAGCTTCAGATAAATAATATTCTAAGGGATATAATAAAAATATTGCGTTTGAATGAAAACATGAAAAAAATCAGCAAGACTATTACGATTTTGCATTAACATGGCTAGCATTTACTTAGAATACCAACTAATGAATTACTGCCACCAAGTAAAGAGGACAAGAAGGAATTGATGTAAGAGATGGGGATATTGAGCTTTTCTCAGGAACCTGAACAGGTCCAAAACAATTATTTTATAGCTAATTATGATAATGATAATGATGTTGAAGGTCATGGAAACAATATGAAAAATTTTCTCTTGAAATTTCAAAGTGAACATGTTTATTAATATCGTCCAGTTTTTAACATACGGTTCCATTCTATAAACCATGTAGAGATAAGAAATCTATTTGGAATATTATACATGCAATACATTACTAAGAGACTGTTAGAATTTACAAGCTAACGAAATTTGGATTGAATTGAACATCAGAGCACTTCATTAAAATCAAGAACAGTATACTGTACTCCGTAATATTATTTGTCGAAATAACGAACACAGATCACTAATTCAATGGCGTCTTCTGTAAGGTCTTCCTCTGCAAACGACGTGCAAGCAAGTCACGCTTTCTTTCACAAAATTTTAACTTTACACACTATAATATTTACTAATGAAAAACATAAACTTAGTGGTTTCCGCAGAAATCGTATGGAAATTCATATAGCTGTGAATCATGCAGGAAACAACATAATATTGAATTACTTAGCATTTAGTTAAAATAAAAAAAATGTGTTCGAATTTCTATTCGAAATATACAAACAGCTTCTCTGAGAAAAATTATGGATTAAATTTCTTCTAGTGCATGTTAATAAGCCGTCATTAGGCTGTACAACTACATGTTACTGGCATCTCTAACAACAACAGATACAACTTTTCTCAATAGAGGAGTATTTACTCAAAGAAGTGTCCTCAACTTGAGAGTAAAATAAAAGTATGAGGAAAACAAAATAATGTCGTTCAATAACCCAACATTTCGTTAAATTAAATGATAGGCATGTGCGAACTCCATTTTGCAAAATATACTGCCCGCCAATGTTCTGGAGAGAGAGAGAAAGAGAGATCTCTTCGCGGAAAAACTCTACGCGAGCCATTGTGCCCGTCATTCCCTTTTCGGGAAAAATAAGTCCCGTCTGAAATAACATCCCCTGAAATAATATTGCAGGGGAAAAATGTATCGAGACGGCGGCGGCGCGGAGAGGGCGGCGGAGGTGGAGGCGGCCGCGGAGGCGGAGCCATGCCGAGACGCGAAGCCGTGTATTTCTCCAGTGGCTGCCTGAGCTAACATTTGTGTTTGTGCGCCCGTGAAACAACACAGCCCGAGGTACCCGCTTCTACGCCGGAGGCGCCCTGGGCGAGAGCAGGAGGGGGCGGCGTGGTGGGCAGGCGGTGGGTCGCGTGTGGGGGCCAGCGCGCGGGCGGACGTAGGCGGGCGATGGCTGGCGTGGACGGGAACTTGGACGTGGGCGTGGAGGAATGGGGGTTGGGATTTTCGAGGCGTAGGCGTGGGCGTTGCCATTGATTTGACCAGGCGGGTGGGTGGATTGGAAGGTGGGTGGGTGGTAGGTGGGTAGATAGTTAGGTAAGTAGACAGGAAAATAGGTAGGTATGCGAGTGAGTGGAAGAATGAGTGGGTACATGGATGGGTACGGGTGCATGGCTGGTAGTTTGGGCAGGTGGGTGGGGTGGGTGGGGATTGGGTGGATAGGTAGGTAGGTAGCCAGGAGGGTAGATAAGTAGAAAGAGTGAGTGAGTGAGCGGGCATGCAGACCAGCTTGGACACAGTGTGGCGTTGGCATGGGCATGCGCCGGAGGCAGGGCGTGAGCGTAGAAGGGCGTTGGCGAGCGTGGGCGAGTGTGTGCGAGGGTTGGCAGGCAGCCATGGACACGGGCGTGGGGTTGACGTAGTTGGGCATGGATTTAGATGGACATTCACGCAGTCAAGCACAAGCGCGAAATGACCAGTTTTGTTGATTATTCGACAGAATTTAAAGAAAATGTGAAATAAAAATAAAACTTCGATATGAAAACGCTGTTATCAATTCGCCCTTCTATCCACGGTACGTGGTGTATGTTTGTGTGACAGAGAGAGAGAGTGACAGAGGGAGAATCCTTACAATTCAAGACCTATTTCCTCATTATCTGTTTATCAGCTCTCTGATTTAACTGTAAAAAGAAATTTAAAAGTAATTGCTCAACAAATACAATTTGTGCAGAAAATAACAATGTACCCATGTTATTTGAAAGGTAATGTCTATTTTTATTATTCTCTAAAAAAACTCCAAACTTCTGACGACTATTTGAATACTCTGAGATTTCTCCTCCCCTTTTCAGATGAATGAAATTCCCAGATTTTCCCTATCTCCTACTTTTCCAAACGTCACCACCGTGATAAAATGAAACGTAGTGTACTAGTGCGAATTTGTGCAAGCTATGTAACCAAGAATTACAGTCCACTCATGCGGAAAATCAGAGTGATTTTTTTTTCATACAAATCTTATGATGTACAAAACAGTAAGTAGATGCACTGGAAAGACGCCCTGGAAAGACGCCATGGAAAGACCTTAAAAATGTATTGCAGCAATTAGTTTCGAGAATTTTTGTGCTCTTACTTTACCCTTTGATCTCTTGTAAATTGTAATTTGATCATTTTTTTAGCTCACAGCAAACTTACCAGGGATTTTGTAGGTTATTGGTTGTCCAGGAGACAGGGCGTCCCAAGCATGCCAATGTTATGGTCGTCAAACTATGATTCTCTTCAGGGACATTTCTGGATTGACTTACGATCATTTCTGTTGATAATGTTTCTTTCCATAAAAATATTGTTGATAAACATTGATTATGTGTAAATTAACAATGCAAAAATCGTCTTGTAATATAAATTAATGTTAGTGAGAATTCCTTAAGGGAGTTGGAAGTAATGAAACAGGAGTAAGTTACTTTTAGAGAAGAAAACCTGTAGGTGTAGGTCTGCACTGCCACAGCGTGCTATTATGCCCAAAGTATTGTGGTATGTCCAAGGCATCGTCATATACCTGAGCCATGACAGTAAGTCTATTCATGGAATAATCCTAGGCATGGGAATAACCCTAGGCTTGGCATTAAGCCTAGGCAAAACAATAAGTCTAGGCATGGCAATAAGCCTTACGTATTGTTATAACCCTAGATATCGTAATAACCCTTTTGCATCGTACTAGGGAATCACTACAAATTAAAGCAGGGATGTGCCTTAGAATCACTGAAGGAGATGGCAGCTACCCTGGTGGCACTGGTCGCAACGGCGTAGGGACCACGGCTGTTTCCCCCTTCGGTTCCCGGCACCATATATCGACTCTCCCCTCTCCACGAGGCCGGCGCCCCCGCCCCCAGCCGGTCCCTGCCCTTGCCCCGCCCCGCCCCTTCCCCGCCCCCGCCGGCGGGCACGCCAACGCACGCCAACAATGCGCAGACAGGAGATGGAGGCTCCGCAGTGGACTGGCGCCACAGTTACAACAATGTCGGCGACGACAATGCGGGCCAATTTCACTCTATTGAGGCCTTTTATTTTCTGTGAAAATACAATTTAATTGTTCCAAGTTTCGTCCATTACGAAGCGTCGGCCGGGAGATAGATCCAATAGCACCCGTAATATAAAGACAATAAGGCTACTCACAATAATGGAGCTTTAGAACATTTCGAACATGTGTCTGCCTCCCTGTGTCTTATTTTCCGTTCCTGTGCCCCATCTGTATTTCGAATTTTAGTTCCGCTGAAGGTAACACACCAAACAGAACGAAATATTTCACACCAATAATCATTTATATAATCTTAATGCGAGTTAAAATGCGTAAACGCAAGTGCGACTCATATTCACGTAACATTCCCGATGACGGAAGCGCTTTTTTCCGTAGGAGAGGAGAAAAGATTCGTAGCGCGGTGTTCGAGACAGATGTGTCCAATGCTTCAACCGACAGTGCATCGCCCGCTCGATTTGACTTTGAATGGTTGTCATACAGCGAAGTCCCCTGAACTCCTTGCAGGTTTGGGACGCAGAAGAGAGAGAGGAAAAGAGAGGGAAGAGGAGATGGAATGGGGTGTGAGAGGATGAGGCGATGTGACGCGGGTTAGGGCGTGATGCAGCGGGCCGGAGCGGGATGGAGGGAGGAGAGCAGTGTGGCAATGGGCAGGGGCGGGGACGGCGGCAGAGAGAGAGAGAGGGGGGGAGGGGGAGGGCCGAGGGGTTGGAACGGGGTGTGAGAGTGTGAGGCGATGTGGAGCGGGTTAGGGCGTGATGCAGCGGGGCGGAGCGGGGTGGAGGGAGGTGTGGGGCGTGGCGGTGGGCGGGGGCGAGGGCGCCTCAGGCTTGCGCGCATTTTCCGTGGGCGGCGGCAGCGGCTTCCGCTGCGCTTTCGCAGTTCCGCCTGAGTTTCGGCGCCGCGCCGCGTCGGCCGCACTTGACTGACAGCCCGCGCGGGCGGGGGCGGCGACCGACACGGGGGGGGGAGACGGGCGAGAGCGGCGCTGGCCCAAATAAAAACTCGCTATCGCCCGCGATCAGGTGCGGCGGCAGCGGCGGCGGTGGCGACGGCGGGCGGGGGTGGTCGTCGGGGGGTGGGGGCGGTCGATAGTCAGCTGGTGCGGGGCGCCCGTCGGGGGCCGCGAGAAGTTAAAAATGCCGCCGCCGCAACGGACCGAATCGATACGAGCGCGCATCACGTGGGGCGCGCCGGGCCAATGGGCGCGCGGCGGCGGGGGCCGCGTGGAGGGGGCGCGGCGCGCGGCGGGGGCGGGTGGGGGCGGGCGGCGGCGGCCGGGCCCCGGCGGGGCGACCGTCGCCAGTTGGAGGCAGCCCGTCGGCCGCGTCGGCTCTGTCGCCCGCGTCGCCAGCCGCCATGCGCCGCGCGCCGCCCGCCGCGTAGACGCGCCGCCCGCGTCTCCCCCCGCGCCGCCCCGCGCCATGGACGAGGGCCAAGTGCTGTTCACGGAGCTGCCGGCCGCGCTGGTCGCCACCACGCTGCACCGCCGGCCCCACCACCACCACCTGCATCACCACCCGTACTCGGCGGCGTTCCTGCACCAACCGTACGTGCACCGGCCGCCCGCCGTGGCCGCGCCGGCGCCGCCGGCCGCGCCGCTCCCGCCGCCGGCCGCCGCCTCCGCCGCCGCCTCGGCCACCGCCGCGCCGCCGGCCGCGGCGTCGCCGCTGCCGCCCGAGCCCGGCGCGCACGTGTCCTGCCTCTACCCGGAGATCCTGGCGCTCATCTTCGCGTACCTGGACGTGCGCGACAAGGGGCGGGCGGCGCAGGTGTGCTGCGCGTGGCGAGACGCCGCCTACCACAAGAGCGTGTGGCGCGGCGTGGAAGCCAAGCTGCACCTGCGCCGCGCCAACCCGGTGCTGTTCGCGTCGCTGGTGCGGCGCGGCATCCGCCGCGTGCAGGTGCTGAGCCTGCGGCGGTCGCTGCGCGACGTGGTGCTCGGCGTGCCCGACCTGCAGGCGCTCAACCTGTCCGGCTGCTACAACGTCACCGACATCGGCCTGTCGCACGCGTTCATGACGGAGGTGCCGTGCCTCACGCAGCTCAACCTGTCGCTGTGCAAGCAAGTGACGGACACGAGCCTGGGCCGCATCGCGCAGTACCTCAAGAACCTCGAGGTGCTGGAGCTGGGCGGGTGCTGCAACGTCACCAACACCGGCCTGCTGCTCGTGGCTTGGGGGCTCAAGAAACTCAAGAGACTGAACTTGCGTTCGTGCTGGCACGTCAGCGACCAAGGGATCGGCCACCTGGCCGGGCTCAACCGCGACACGGCCGACGGCAACCTGGCGCTGGAGTACCTGGGCCTGCAGGACTGCCAGCGGCTGTCGGACGAGGCCCTCAAGCACGTGTCCGTCGGCCTGACGGGGCTCAAGAGCATCAACCTGAGCTTCTGCGTGTCCATCACCGACTCGGGCCTCAAGTACCTCGCCAAGATGGCGTCCCTGCGCGAGCTCAACCTGCGCTCGTGCGACAACATCTCCGACATCGGCATGGCGTACCTGGCGGAGGGCGGCTCGCGCCTGCACTCGCTCGACGTCTCCTTCTGCGACAAGATCGGCGACCAAGCGCTGGCGCACGTGTCGCAAGGACTGTTCGGGCTGCGCTCGCTGTCGCTGAGCGCGTGCCACGTGTCGGACGAGGGCCTGTGCCGCATCGCGCGCACGCTGCACGAGCTGGAGACGCTCAACATCGGCCAGTGCTCGCGCGTCACCGACCGCGGGCTGCTGGCCATCGCCGACGCGCTGCCGCGCCTGCGCTCGCTCGACCTGTACGGCTGCACGCGCATCTCCGCCGCGGGCCTCGAGCGCGTCATGCAACTGCCCACGCTGCGGACGCTCAACCTGGGGCTGTGGCACCGCCGGTGAGGGCGGAGTCCCGGGGGACCGCGCAGGGAACACGCTGCGACCGCGACCGCGCCGCCGCCGCAGCAGACGCCGCCGCTGTCGCCGTCGCCGTCGCGGCCTGCGCCGCCCCCGGGCCCGCCGCCGCCGTCGCCGCCGCCCGCACCCACCGCCCCGCCGCCGCTGATGCGCGACGCGGCCGCCGCGGCGGCGGTAGCGGCAGTCAAGCTTGCCATCGCCATCGCCGCCTGCCCGCCGCCACCGCCGCCGCCGCCGCCGCCGCCCCCGGCCCCGCGGCGCCAGGTGAGACCCGGTTTGCGCCGCGCCGGCCCACACGCGAGCGCCAGGGCTGTCCACGGCGCCCAGGGGCGTCCAAACCGGCCGCCGCCGCCGGCTACGAGGAAGAGACGCCGCCGCCGCAGCGCTTCGCCACCGCAGGCCCCGCCGCGACGGCGCCGCCGTCGCCGCCACCGTTCTGCAGAGCCTGTCCTCGACGGCCGCACCAAGCGGCCCCGCTCACCGTCACCCGCCCCGCGAGGACGCCGCCCCCACGCGGCCACCCTTCCAGAAGCAGGACATCGCCGCGGCTGGGGAGACTTCAACGCAGCCGGCCCTTCCACCAGCAGCGGGACGTGAACTAGCGATGCCGCCCGGACTCTCGGACCGAACTCACAAAGACGACTCGTCTCGAGTCGCGAAACTTGCTCAGTTTTTGTTCGATCGTACGTTCGTTCGTTCATTTGTTGATTTGTCTGTTTGTGTGGTCGAGTGCGGAGTGCGTGCGAGGAGAGGACTGCTCTCCACATGTTGTGTTAAACGAGTCTTCTTTATTGAATATGTTTTTGAGTGTTATGTTTAAGTCTTGTGTTAGTTTTGTTGCGCGTCATTTACTCAGTATGTACGAAGGACGCGTGCAGCGCACCTGGGAGACCCACCACGACGACTTACGCGACTAGCAAGACGTGTGTGGGCGCCTGCGCCGCTTTCCGTTCGTTGCGTCTTACGTAAACTCTGTTTTCCACTGTAACTGTGATTTTTCCATCGAAATTTGTAAAAAAAACAAACAAACGTGACCAAAATCATCTTAGTTGTGGCTCTTCAGTTCCGCTAGAAGCGAGGCTGCCCGGAGGCTTCACCCCAACCCCTCACTAGGACTCACCCAAACCAACCACCCACTCCCCAACGCAGAATCCGAGCAGCCCCGCTTCGTAGCTCCGAGAACCTCCAGGCCCGGAATCAAAAAACAGATGTAAAATATCGAAGATTAAAGTATGTAATTTTAAATACAAAACATTCTGTGTTTATATACTAAAATTCCAATCAGACAAATTGTATTAAAATTGATGATGTATAATAATTCTATTTGAACAAATTCCCATGATATTTACATGTTTATATTCTATTTTTGTCGTACAGCATTCCGAATGAAAGCCAAAAGGACGTGTATCTATAACTTATGCCCGTTACAATATATGATTTACAAAAGAAGCACTGGTCTTGTGTGTGAAGTCTTTCCCCTGCCCCCGCGCCCGCCCAGTCGGTCGTGTCCGCCCGCCGCTCGGTCGGCCCTTTCTTGGGGCCGGACGCTTTTCAAAAGAATTTTCCGAAGGCCCGCCTGGGCCGAGCTCAGGGCCGGTTCTTTGTCTGCCGCAGCGGCCGGCGACCGGCCCGTCAGGGGTGCCCGCGCACCGGCCCGCAGGCGGGCTGAGTCGGCGCTGGCATTCCTCAGGGATACAGACGAACGCCCCGCGTGCTGTTCTGAACGCGCTTTCTTGCTTGGAAGGGAAGTTCATAGATATTGGCAGAAACTGACGCAGGTCCTACGATTTATTATTCAGGCATTTTGCTGCTGTAAACACAACAATACCATCTCGGGTATTATTATGTTATTCCTGGTATGGTTTTGAAAATGATTTCCTAGTTTTAGTAACATAGAGAGAATTCACTTCGTGTGTGGGAGAAAAATTCATAGTTATTGGCATAAACTGACGCAGGTTCTATGATTTATTATTCAGGCATTTTGCTGCTATAAACACAATTCCATCTCGGGTTTTACTATGCTATTCCTGCCATGGGTTTGAAAATGATTTCCTAGTGTTGGTAACGTAGAGAGAATTCAAATCTTGCATGGAAGAAAAATTCATAGATATTGGCAGAAACGGATGCAGGTCCTAGGATTTATTATTCAGGTATTTTGCTGCAGTAAACACAATACCATGTCGGGTACTATTATATTATTCCTGCCGTAATTTTTGAAAATTATTTCCTAGTGTTAGCGACGAAACGAGAATTCAGTTCTTGGAAGAAAATTTCATAGGTATTAGTAGAAACTGACGCAAATCCTAGGATTTATTATTCAGGCATTTTGCTACAGGAAATAGAATACCATCTCGGGTATTATTATGTTATTCCTGCCATGGGTTTGAAAATTATTTCCTAGTGTTAGCAACGTAGAGAAAATTCACTTCTTGCTTGGAAGAGAATTTCATAGATATTGGCAGAAACTGATGCAGGCTCTATGATTTAATATTCAGGCGTTATTCTGCAGAAAACACAATACACAATACCATTCATCTCCAGTACTACTATGTTATTTCTTCAGTTTTTGTGTGTTTCAGTATGTTATTTCTTCTGTTTTTGAAAATGATTTCCTAGTGTTTGCTACATAGAGTTCATTTCTGCCACAGAAAAAATTAAGATATTTACATTCTCAAATGGCAGAAACTGATGCAGATTCTAGGTTTTTATTATTCAGGCGTTATGCTGTAGTAAACACAATATCATCTTCGGTACTACTGTGTTATTTCTTCCATGTTTTTGAAAATGATTTCCTAGTGTTAGCGACGTAGATAGAATTCACGTCTTACTTGAAAGAAAAATTCAATTACGTACGATTATCTCCATATCTTACAGTTATCTTCTATAATTTATTATTGAGGCATTTTTAAGTATTAAGTTGCACAAAATGATATGGCACCAGTATGTTATTTCAGTCTAATATTTGAAAATTATATTTTCCGAGAGTAAATTCACTATTCACTTGGAAGAAAAATTAAGAAAATCACCGAAATTGTTGTAGGTTATTATTAAGAGTTTTTCATCCTTTTTTGCTGCTGGTAAACATTATTTGTTATTTATGCTTTTTGTTAAGTTCTGTTTGTTCACATTGCAAATGATCTCCCTTGTTCATGACGCAGAGAGAATTCATCACTTGCTTGAGAAAAATCAGTCATTTCATGGGTAAATGGCTGAATCTGACGTGATTTCTAGGATTTTATTTTTCAGCTATTATGTTGCAGTAAACATACCATTTGGCATTTCGGTATTATTTATGCCATGTATTTGTCCAATTTGAAATCTATCTTTCAGAAGTCAGGAGATAGAATACTTCTTACTTGGGAGAAAAACACGATTATTTTCATGACATGCATTACAGACATTTTTCTGCAGGGAATATTATTCGGTAGAAATATTTTAAATGTACTGTCTTGCATTTCTCCAGTTTCAAATAACTTCCATTTTCAGAGCTTATGTTGATTGGAAAACTCGATTTTTCATTGGAAGAAAATTTTTAACTGTTTTCATAGACAAATTTCAGCAACTGGCGCAAGTTACAGGATTTAATATTAAAGTCCTTTTCAGCTGTCGTTCTCCAGTTAATGTCACAGAAAAAAACAAGAATTTTCGTAAACCGAATTGTTCCTGGAGCAGACATTTCAGATATTTTGTTATTGATTTATTGTGCTCCAGGTATTAGCACCTGATAGTAAAATGATAAGCGTTCTTCTTGCTCTTGTATTTTTTCAGTTTAAAATGTTCACATCGCAGAGGGAAATTTCTTTTTATTTATTTGAAGAAAATACTTTTTCTCTGGCTCTTGATCAGCATATGCGGAATTTTAGAAGTCTTGTTATTCACATATTGACCCATAGTAAATACGAGTATTTGTTAAATAACATTTGGTCGTAATGTAATACTGCCTTGCGCTCGTAATACTACTCATAATTTAAAACTCTCCTTGGCTACCCAAAACTCAAATTATAAAGCAAATTAATTTCTTACTTGGGAGAAAGGGACTTGTTATTGTTAAATTATTTTTCTATGGGCCATGTATTGTGCAGCTTTCTAGATCTTTTGTTATTCAAATGAGCTGCAGTAATCATTGAAAATCACTAATTGATAGTAATATGTCAAAAATTCTTCCTTGTAAGAAATTTTCATTTCTCCCCCTTGAAAATACTTTCCTGCTCACAGCTCAAAATAGGGAGACAACTCCCTCTGAAAAAATATATGTACTGAACTGTGCCATTTGATGCATGAGACACAATCCAGTCTATTGTTATTCATCGAAGATGCTACAATTGATATTGTTTCCTATTGGAAAGAAATATTCCGCCTTGAATGATCTTTCAATCCTGTTTGAAAATGTTTTGCTGCTCTCAGAAACGACTTCAGTATTTGTTTGAAGAATTTGAATTTCACCCTGAACTGACTCTTAGGTAGGGTAACTGACTCTTAGGTAATATTGGTGCAGTATTATATGCACTATTTGACAGTAATGTTTTAATAATAGACTACTGCCAATTTTTTTTATTTGACAACAAAGGGTAAGCAACCACTACAACTGCTAAATACAATTGAAAAACAACTCAGTTTCGTTTCTTTTTAAGATCAGGCTACAAGTACAATGCTTCCTTTATTCTTTTCTTATTTTGAGTAATTTTTCAAACTACTATTACTTTATTATTACTACCATAGGGTTTTCTTTGTTTGAGTCACAAAAATCTACATAAAATGGTATCAGAGGATTAAAATGAAAGATAATGTTTTATTGTTTTTTTTTTTTTTTTTGAAAAGAACAGTGTCAATCATATTTTCAGTGCCTTATTACAGTTTTCTGAAATTATTTTTAATTACTCTATTATACATTTTTAGAATATTTTACAATTTTGAAATGCACAAGAACATCTTTTGTTTCTTACAGTCTTTTTCCCCCCTGATTTATTTTCTTAAACAAAATTACACACATTTCATTTTCATAACCATCTTGGGTTATTTATTCACGATTCTTGGGAGAATATCTCGTTTTAATTATACTTCTTTAGATATTAATTATACTATAAATTAAATACATCTACATGAATTGCCCAACTATCAATATATTTTATTAATTACAATATATTTTACTACTGATGTGTATGTGATTAAAAATGTTTTTTTCAAATTATATTTATTGCAAAAATTTTAAACTATTTAAGACACTATTTGTTGAATTACATAAAAGATTTTCCAGTTCAAAACAAAAAACGCCTGCAAAGAAATTAAAATTTAGTTCTCATTCCTTATGAATCCAGAGTATGAAACGAAAAATTGTACAAAAAATGAGCTCTATCATTAGTTGATATGAGTACAGTTTAAATTAAGACAGAATGCCAAGTGGAGAAATATGTAATACAATGTTCTATTCAAACGTTTCGTTAAGAAATCCTTTTTGACCATACAAAACTGAAAATATTGGGTGACATCGCTCCCAAAAGAAATATTTTTTTTCGTCAAACACGCTAATGTAATATTTCGTCCTCCCTCTTTCGTTACAAAATTAGGATTTGTTTTGTTGTCTTTCAAGCTTGGTGATAATGAATTCGGGTATAATGTCAATGTGGTTGTACTTTTATTTTTTATGTATGGATTATTTTCAACAAACCAAATTAATATAATATTTATTGCAATTTGTACATTTTATGCAAGCATCAAGAGAAACAATTTTTCAAGACGAGATATATGTTGTATACAAAATACCATATAATTGTATATTTTCTTCTGAAACCATCGTTTCAACAGAGTCTACACGACATTTCGATGTCAACAATAGAGCATGAAATCTTCTTCATTCACCTCTGCACATAACATCAATGAACGATATCACTGCAGTAATAACATAGAAGAAGAATTAATATCAAGTCAGTATAGATTTCTTCCTTTCAAGATCGAAAGGGTACAAATACACCAACAATATCCTACTTTCGTGCTCAGAAAATTACTAAAATAAAACAAATACTTGCATTTTGCACTATTTCAAATTTATCAAAAAAAAAAAATCGTCGACATTTTCTAGACCATCGAAAATCTGAATAAAAAGAGTATTGCATCTTAGAATGTTAGCATCTTATAAAGTATTATGAGTTTGTTGATAAAACTAGTATTCTCAAACAGATGAGAAACTGACAATATAGAAAACTACTGCTTCGTTCTGAAATCAGCAATGAATAAACAGTGATGTTTTCACAAGGAATGTATCCGCGTCAGAGACTGTTGTACACATTTCGACTCCCAAGTGTAATGCTACGACCAAGTTTTTTCAAGAGAAAACTTTCCAAGTGATGGCAATCTTACTGACTTACGTGAGTCTTTTCACGATCTAGGAAGAGATAACTTTGCGGAAGAATCAGTGAAATTGTTTTTCATTGCGAAAACTTTACAAGCCTTCTCCAAACACAGAGCCACAGTTAGTAAACACTTATTCAAATTACGTTATATTTTACGATCGGTAAAACCCATTTGCGAAAACAAAAATAAACAAAATAATATTAAGGTTTAGCAGAAGTCAATAAAATCACAAGAAAAAGTTTTTCTGAACTAGAAGACTGTGCATCTAATAATTCGATGTTGAATACTGGATGGTAGTAGCAAAAGTATGCATATGATACAAAAGCACGCTGATTGCAATTGATTGAAGTGCTTAAGAAGAGTCATGCCTGAAATTTTTTGTAGAGAGAACGTCTTACTACTGTTGGACAACTATTGGTAACTACATAACCCACTCGAAAGGATGTTTCCTCGCAATTCTCACTCATCACATTACAAAGAAATCCGAAACGCCACATTACTTATAGACAGAGAACTTCGGGAAACCATTTGACATCCATCCGTTTACGGCAGTCGAGAATCTTACGCTTTTTCGCAATACTTCCCGACGGAACGAAGCGGGAATCTCGCGTTGCCGCAAGCGGCCGGGGCGGCGCGCACTTTGGACACCGCCGCTTACCTGCGCGCGGCAGGCAGCCCGGCGGGGCCCGCCGCCCCGCCCCTCCCCGCCCCGCTCCACCCCGCCCGCACCCGTCGCACCCCCCGCCGCCCCGCCCCCCGCGGGCTCCCCGGAGCGGGTTCCTGCGTTGTGTGGTGCCTCTGACACTTGACAAGTCGCCTTTTGAATTTCAGCCCGCCGCGGCGCGGCGCGGCGCGGCGCGGTGCGGCCGGCGGGCAGTGGGGGGGAGTCGACGCGGGGGCCCCAAGCACGCAAGAGACCACGACGAGACGCGCGGTGGCGGGCCCTGGATCCGGGCGGGCGGGGCGGACTTGCATGCTGCTGTTGCCGCCGCCGCCGCCGCCGCCACCATCGTCGCCGTGGAGAACACGGGAAGGGAGGGCTAGCTGAGGCAGCGCAACTCGGCACTGTTGCCGCCGCCGCCACCGCCGCCGCCGTCGTCGTCGTCTCCGCTACGGACCAGTTCCTATTATCTGCTGCCGCGCCCCCTACCACTCACCACCCCCTGTTTCCCCCACCCTCCCCGGTCGGGTTGGATGCAGGCCAGGAGCCGGTCCGGCTGCCCCTGCGGGGGGTTCGCGAACGGCTGATTTCCATCAAAGTTTTCTACGGCGCCGCGCCGCACCGCGCAGGACATTGTTCCTTGTGAACCTGCCGCGCGGGGTTCCCACGAGCGGGTGGCGAGGGCAGCCACGGCGTTCGCAACGCGCGCGTCAGCGCCTTATCGCCGCTTGCGATAGCGCCGGGGCTCGGCGGCGGCGGCGGCGGCGGAGGCGCCGCGGCGCTGCTGGCTCGAGCGAGCGAGCCGCGCGCCGCGACGCCCGTCTGTGACAGTGGCGACGCCGCGCGTTGTCCGCGACGCCCGTCCACCTGTTGTGCGCGCGTCGTCGGTGGCGGTGGCGGTGGCGGCGGAGGCGGAGGCGCGTCGCTGCTGCTGCTGCTGCCGGCGCGGCGAACGGGCGGGCGGGCGCTCTGCGCTGCGCGGCGCGGTGGCAGCGTCGACGGCGTCGGCGGCGCGAGGGGGGCGGGGCGCGGGCGGGGACGCGAAGCGTGTGGCAACGCCGCCACCGCCGCCGCTGAGGCCCCGGGCGCCGCGGGGCGTCGCGGGGGCCGGCGCCGCTCGCTCGGCCTTGCACGCGCGGCTCTCCGCCGCCCCCTCCCGTCGCCGTCCCCGCCCCCGCCGCCCCGCCCCGCCCCGTCCCGCGCCGCCCCGCGCCGCGCGGCCGCCGCCGCCAGTTTCCGGGCCTGGCGACGCTCCCGGCGCGGAGCGGGGCGGGGCGGGTTGGGGTGGGGTGGGGTGGGACGGCGAGGGCAGCCCCGCCCCCGCGTCCCGGCTCCGCGCCAACCCGCCAAGCGGCCTCGGTCGCGGTTCGAGACCCGTGGGGTGGCGGGCCTTACGATGGCATGGCGGTTCGGCGAAGAAGCGCTGTTTTCCTTAACACTTTTCAACAATATTTGGATATTGACTTGAAGTTTATCTCCATAGAAGCAGTTTATTGAGACTATTCCACTCGTGAAATTAAAACCAATAGTGTTTTAACTACACATAGAAAATGTCCCAATCAGGTCGGCGTATCTAAAAAAAATTCTAGTGAATTTTTCTTACCGCCCCTCTCTACTGGCCAGTAATAAGCTGTGACTCATTTATCATAGGAAGTTGTATAAATCGATCGCTGTGTTTATGTGCAATAAACCGCGTGTAACATAGCCTCTTTCACCTTAATATGCTTCCAGTTATTTTCAATGTTTGGCGCATTTTGGAACTCTGTTGGACCTCTGGCTCTATTAAATATGACTTGTGCTTTGAAAATATATTAAAAATTTAGTTTATCATCAGCATTTTTCTTCCAAATAAAAGTTTATTTCGTTTGATTTCTGTATTTACTCTCTTACTTTAAGTTTCTCATTAAACTTTCAGTATTTGATGTCAATGTGAACAATAATTCGATATTGACTAGAATTTTCTCGCTTTTCCTCAATACTTTAGTCTCAAAGAAGTAATATGTTACTACGTTTGTTTTCGAAAATATTTCCATTATGACTAGTATTGTCAAGACACAATAGTTTGCGGTACTCTTATACATCAATATTTCTATTACTCGAAATTTTAACCTGAAAAAATACTGGATTGCAATGCTCATATTTATCAGTAATTCAACTGAGAACAGGTTTTCCGCTCAGAAATAGTTTGCTCAACAATACTTCGATTTCTACAATGATGTCTCCCCTCTAAAGTAGCTGCAGTTTGCAAGACTCGTTTTCAACTTCATTTCGTTGTTGACCTGAATTTTCGTCCTAAATGCAGTCCCTGAAAATGCTCACTTTCAAAAATATTTAACTGGCCAAGATTTTCTTCCTTGCAGCAAAGGTTTGACAAAGGTTATTTCTATTTTGATCAGAAATATCGAACGTCCCCCACATTGTTCATTCTTGCAATTATAGCGTTAAAATTACATGAATTCTGACTATGAGGTAATAACGCAAAATGCAAAGATTGCCACGGAAGCCAAGAGAACGGAAAATTCGAATGAAAATATGCTTCACCAAATAAAACAAGATGATTGTTCAAGACCAGACGAGTAGTAACTGAGAAGAAGAAACAGTTGATAAGCATTAATGCACGATACATTCATTGAAGATATAATAGAAGAGCAAATTGCAGATAAAACAATCTTAATATAGTTCTACGCAATAAATTATTGTGACAGAACGAACAGTTGCTTACACAAAACTGAAAACATGGGACTGCTGAGGAAAATTCTAAAAACTCTCTAATCCTAGGATTGAGAAGAAAGAAGTAATAAACATTTCCCAGCGATGGTCGTTATACGTCGATAACGTATTTGAGGCCATTGATAATCACCCATGAATATGTGCTAGACCGAATGATATTCATGTGTCCATGTGGCAACACAAATTGCGTCAAAACCAGAACGGAATAAATATTTTCCCGGCAATATTCACAATGACGAACAATAAAACTGAAAGGTTCAATGTGCAAGTACGAACAACAAGACACATTTAAGACACTCTAGTGGTTATAAAGAAATAGTTCAACAAAATGTAATGTAATGTTCAACAATAATATGTTGGGCAATGGTACCTAGTATGTATATGCGTATATTTGAAATTTATCTTCCAATCATTTGCAGGAGATTAACGAAATCTTTTGTAGACATCCTTAAGAAAAGTCGTAATCCCAAGCCATCCTTAATCTTCAGAACATCCAAAACCTTTGTATGCATATTTCCATCAGGAAGATGTTTTCATCTTTTCCTTCTACTTGTGTTCATTTTATTCTGTTCAATCACGAGAAATGCGCATATGGAAGCCATAATGGAATATGCATATGGCTGCCTGAAGTGTCCAGATTAAATTTAGTAAGGGGATGTATGATATATTATTCCTCGTCTTAGCCTTATGAACTGCAAAATTTGAATTGTAATTGTTTGAAGGAAACGTAACATTAACGCGTATCAATTATTTCCAAGTTTCACAAATGTCAGTAATAGGATATTCACCAATAGTGGCGTAGCAAGATCCAAGGGCACCTGATTCGTGTGTGCATGGTATCACCATTACCCACAAATCTAAACCAGCTGCAAAATTTAAATTGTAATTGTTTGAAGGAAACGTAACATTAACGCGTATCAATTATTTCCAAGTTTCACAAATGTCAGTAATAGGATATTCACCAATAGTGGCTTAGCAAGATCCAAGGGCACCTGATTCGTGTGTGCATGGTATCACCCTTACCCACAAATCTAATCCAGCTGCAATCACGTGTTCAGAATGTTACCCATCTAAGTAAATCATATGTATCAGAGGATGCAAGTAGTTGCGGTAGGGACAAAGATAACGTCCGAACCCAATGTCCTCGGTACCGTAGTTTAGCACAACTTTCAAAAATTTACGATTTTTGAAATTTTTCATTAAAAATAATATTTATGCACCAATTGTTCCCATATAAGCCTTAGGGACCAGAAATCATCGACTTAACGCCTTATCCCACTGTTCCCAATCCTGTGCATAAGATTCAAGTGAAAACTTTGACGATTTTTTGCTCTATTTTTGGTTCAAAATTGAAGAGATTATTTACAAAGTGACGTACTCCATTTCAGTATGTTTTCTATTTTTAAGAATAAATATATTCTGAAGACGCTTCTACATCATGATGCCAAATAGTGTGATCAAAAAACTGCGTTTCTCATATGTTAAATGGCATTCGAAAAATAGTAAACCCTATTTTGAACTACAAGGCTAAAAAATTGAATTTTAAAGATACGCCCCGTCGGAAATAACCTTTTGTATTGTGTGTATCTCTTCTCTACTTGCACCAATCTTTGAAACAACAGTAATAGACCTTAATACTAACCTGTGTACCAAAAGCTCAAAAGCTTCGAATCTGCATGAGTTACGTGTGACACACATAAAAGCATCCACACATCCGTACAGGGATGGTGGTCAGTCTAGTGGTGCTACAGAATGCCACGGATTTTCTCGAACTAGTTAGTTTTTTAATCTTTTCAGTCTGGGCTAGGCTCATCCCAGCTGCGCTCCCGCATGCCATCGACTCCTAAAAAGAGACTCCGCACACGAGCGTTGCGTTGACGCACGTTAAGTAATGATTCGTGGAGTTTGTGTACACTGCTTATTAGGAAAAGTAATTTATAACACATAGAAGCCAGTAAAACCCGCTTTTATTGTAAAAAGGAGTCACGAAACAAACTTTTCTATCAGAGAAGCAGAATGCGTCGCCGTAGCAACTTTATTCTACAAATATTACTTCGTGTATACGTACGTGTAAAAGAATGTAAAAAACACTTTTTCCGTCTGAGGGGTTCTCAAAACGGATTTTACTAGCGAAATATCTACCTCGGGTTTTTGCATCGATTCCCATACTTGGCGTATACACTAAGCATAATCAAGGAAAAGTAAAAACACTTTGAGCGCGTAATGATGAATTGGAACAGATTCGTTTCGAAACAAAATCCCGCCACAATCTTTGGAAACATTTCCGGAGGTACTTGGCCTAAAATTTCTAACTCTAAGAAACAAATGTAAGGGACTGACATTTTACTTAGCAGGAAGGTTGGGTGCATTCGTAATATGACATTTGCTATTATGTGAATCTCGTACATATGTAATGTCATGTGTCAATAATACTATTAGTGTCTTCTGGTAAGTATGACTAGGTAAGTGTCATGAGGGTCGTACATTTTGATATTGTATGATATTCGAAGAGAAAGTCCAATGAAAATTTGGGATGTTGTAAGTAACTAGAGGAGAGTGATACCATATACGAATATATTTTAACATTTTGTAGTAATCCATACATGAAAATATGAAATTAGTCTTTAGAAGATTGCGCCATTTATCATGAACCATTTTTCCAGCATAATAATTATAAGCAATAATAATTAGTATTTTTTTTCAACAATAAAATTTTAAAATAAAATACATAAATATTACGACATATAACATATCGCAAGATCACTTTCCCAGATAAATTACATCAATAAGCAATGCACATTGCAGTTGATGTTTGGAGGGAAGAATGCTAGATTTATTAATATGCAGTCCACAAAAACAGTCACTAAAAACATTTTAAGTAATTTCGTAATAGGCTATTATTAAGTTATTGGTTACAGAATGAGTTCAACAATGTGAATTTAAATGTTTATTATTCACGAATTGCTGAAGAACTTTATATCGTTACGAGATTAATAACTCCATTAGAGTTCAGAAGATCTGATTCCTGTGCGTCTTATGGGTTTTTATTTTTTCTTTATTTATTAGTTCTTGACAGTTCAAACGACATACAACATATCGCAAGATCACTTTCCCAGATACTATTTTCGTATCACAGTTGCTGTCCTGAAAGTCATTATTTACTGAACAGTATTGTAATAGGAAGTTTGTACACTTATCTCCCCTGGCAAGCTACATAATTTCCATTAAAGGTTTCCCTAGGATATTAGAAACAGAAAATTTATAGAGCGATTGTTGGCGGTTCCGTTGAAAGTTACTAGAGTTAATATTAACATTGTGTTGTGTCACGCTTCAGTGCTTGAGGATTCCCTGAATCGTAAATAATTTAACTCATAGAATCATTTTTAAGTGAAGATATATTATCCAAAATTAATTTGTTAACACAACGATAAACGTGCAATATCTCTTGCAGCAGTCATGGATCAAATCGTCTCATTTGTACTTTTTCGTCCTTACTTCTTAAAAAGATAGAGAAATAAAAGTCATCTCCGTCAACTTAACGTAATTATTTAGAGAGCCGGTTTTCGACATCTTTGCCGTCATCATCAGTATACAAATATAAACGAAATAAAATATCAAGAAAATACAAACTGAGACAAAGTGGGGGATTAAGATAAATGATAGTTACATTTAAAAATTATAATAATTAGCAAATTAAATTACAAAATATGAAATACAAAGAAGGGGGATATTAATATAAAGATCAGTTACAAATGAAATTACGAAACATAAAATACAAAGGGGGATTAATATAGATTTAATATCTTTATAGTTGAGCCGCTTGCTTACCTCGCTGTGTGTGGCGAAAGTCGGGAGACTCTTGCCAGAGGGAATATGATCCGGGGTTCATTGAATAAAATTTATTCTTTAAAGACAGGTCTTGGAATAACGTCATGTAAAAATTTTCAAAAATATCTACAGTTTTCGCGTTATTTTGTGTAAAATACAGGTAATTACATTTTTTTCACAATAATTTTCTCTCCAAACCGCTTCTTTACATTTTTTATTTTTCAAATTAAAAAGTTCTTTACATTTTATATTCGTATGTATCAAACGACGATAAAAATTCGCAAAAATATTTCAAAACTGCAAAGTTGAACATTGAGTTTTTTGCTTTACACAAAATTTGTTCTAAAACATTAGCTCGTTAAAAAAGGTAATGTACATTTTTTAAAAGAGCTTTTTTAGTGAAATTCCTGCTTGAAATAACAGCAATTCATAAAAAAACACATTTTCTCAAAAACCGCTCCAATTTTTTCTTTTAATTCACCCCCCCGGATAGAATAAGAAACGCATAAAAGAAGGCTCAAGTCCCATTCTCGGTAAACTCTGAATTATCGAAAATTGTAAAAGTTAGAAATAGAATGCGAGAAAGTATGTTCTGTTGTTGGATTAGTAGTTTTATAAAGTTTGAAACGCAGTAATAACAGAACTCAAGGGATGATATCCGTTGACCTTTTGCGTCTCTATTATAGAATTGCTATGTCTGAATACTCTTGTAGATATCGCCAAACATCTACTAGTGCCAATGAATGTACACTCCGGCGTGAATACACCTAATTAAGTGAATATATTTTTCTTACGTCCTTTTTCATAGAAACGCTCGTTACTGCAAAACAGCTTGTCTCCTATATCTGTAGTTCCTTAATTCGTGTTTGAAGCAGAGTTGTGCCGTAGACTACAATTCTACGTTTACGCGTGTTTTCTACACGTAATCTACGTGTAGTCTACGTGACTCTTTTTACGTGTAGACTACGTAGACAATGCAATCTGTGTAGACTATTTCATTTTTCACAACAAATACCCCAAAAACGTTTATAAGTAGTAGTAGGTAATAGTAGAAGCATGATTTAATGTAATATTAAAAAAATATTTTCCATTCAGTAAGTCAAACAAAATATAGTATTCTTGATGAAATGACAACCTCCGTATCCATCCCAAGAAATCAGTAGGGACTTGTTCCAAATTGCACTTTTTTAGTACTCTTTTAGATGTGATCCAATTGGTGACTCTTTTAGATGTGATCCAGTGGATATATATAATATAATTATAAATACATTTTAGATTTGGTGGTGGAACATGGCCCTAGTAGATTCGCCCCCTGCCCCACAAAAAAGATAGATTACAGTTGTCTACATAGATTACCTTTGTCTACGCAGAATACGATGTCTACGCGTTGTTTACGTGTAGACGTAGACTATGGTTCTTAAGCGTAGACCGCACATCACTGGTTTGAAGTCGTTATACCGACTACCCCTAGTTAGCAAACCCGTGGTCAGAAACTTACGGAATTTAACACATCTACTTAAATTGTTGGGTCCAAGACTGTTTCTTAATACGCAATAGGCAACTGTTTCTGGTAATAGGAAACTGGTTCTCTTTGTTAACAGCCAAACTGTACACAGTACTTAACGTTTAACCGTGCTCACTAAAGGGCTTGTCTGATGTAACGTACTCATAAGGACCAGGCCGTTGGATGTTTGGTTCCAGTACGAATCTATTTTCTCATAATACAGATGTACGATTTATGTAAAAGTCAAACTTGTTGTTGATTATTTTTTGATTGGTTTAGTATATTTGTTATTTTTGGCATTGACATTGGCGAAGGCATTGTTTCCGAAGCAAACATGACGAATGATTTTGATTCTTTTTCTAAGTCTCATTCCAGCTTTATATTTCCACAAGCATGTATTTTGAAAGACGAAAAGAATATAAGTGAAAATTAAAAATTGAAAAACACAAAATAGAAAATACAGCAATTGGAATGTCCACCGTCTTCAAGTCTTCCCCTTTCCATTTTGAATCTTTTCATTTACTCAATATTTTAATTGCATTTCTGCCTTCTTTGTCATATCCCATTTTACATTCTTCTATCCTTTAGCTCAATTCCAATTCGAAAATATTTGTTTACAACGAACGTTAAGTAATCAACAATGAGTGCGGAATAATTATATCGTTTTCACTATCAGACGTACGTCCTGTATAGAAATTACATGGTTAAAAGATATTCTATGGTATTAGTTTTGAATCATAAATCTTCTAGCAGAAATTATTAGTAAGTTGAAGTGTGAATTTTCAACTTACTATTAGTACTCACTCCCCACCTACTTACTAATAGTACTTACTATTAGTAAGTCACTCTGCATTCATTTGAATGAAAAATTGAAATTGTACCTTAAACAAATTCACTCTCTCATTTCAAACTTTTGAAAGATCCTTTTTCATTTATACGACATTAGAAAGATCAGCATTTGAAAAGCGTTTAGATGTAACAATAACGTTAAAATTTGAAGGAAAGAAATGACATAGTATGATACAAAATTCATCTATGCTGAGCAAATGTTCAGGTGATGTTCAAAGTAACGTTAAAATTATCCAATTAATATTGTACAAAGTTACTACACAGTTAATTATCGATTTAAGGTTCACCAGCAGAGGAATAATATACCTTTATTTAAGAAGAACAAAAATCAACAAAATAATACTCGTAAAATAAAGGTTTCTAGTTCGACGTGTATTTCCAACGATCGGTGTTTCCTATAAACAGTCAATACACGTACAAAATAATTTAAGTTCCAATAGAAAGACTTAATACAGCTTGAAATTTTAAGAAAGTGTGGTAAACAATTTGCCCAAAACTTATTTAATTGAGGCTCGAGAAACAGATTCACATTACGCGAAGCGCTGCATATAATATTGGAAAGAAAACTTCAAAGCAGTCAGCAGGGAATCAGATTTACATTGTGAAGGTTAGGAAACCAAAAAAAAAAGGTAACTATTTTCTCACTGCCCAGAAGAAATTTTCCAGTTGATGTTTACACATAGTAATAGAAAAACGTCTTATCATGCACTCATTTAATCTTTTAGATACCAACTCTTCACCACACGTGCATGCTGCAGTAAAGAGCTGAATCAAGGTAACATACGAAGACTTTGAACATAAGATACGAAAATGTACAAATAATTTGGAAACGTACGTGGCGAAAAAAGTAACAAGAGGAGTTCACAATAAAATAATGTAATTTAATAATACCGTCAACTATCCGTTTCATTTGTTGCTGACAAAACCCCTTGTATCTGTATCAGGTTAAGTTACTACCTATAATATCTCAAGCCATAACATTGCTAGCCTTAGCATTGTCATGTCATATTTTAGAAAACGCTTCCTCGTTTGAGATATTTGGTATATACTGCATGGTGTTCTTCTTTTGGCTCTGCAGCTCAATAAGGACAATGGCTACACATCCGTTAACATGCAGTTCTGGTAGTCTTTTAAACCAAGAAGGACTATCCTACGGTGATGGTGTCAGTCCGTTTCCCGATCCTGAAGAATGGGAATTGTGACAGGGCGAGAAAAGATGGATTGTACAAGTCCCGTTTGCGGTACTGCTCCGGAATTCGCCTAGAATTGAGATCCTAGGGTTCGAGTCTCCATGGTGACAAGGTTTTCGACCGTAGCTACGTAGCCGCTATCTGGAGAATTCTAGCGGCCGACGGTTGTGATCGGTAGTTTTCTGTGGTTTTTCCGATCAACATAAGCGAATGCCGGAGTAGTGCCCCAACACATGGGCCACAGACATGCGCGATAGTTACTACTTCTTCCTTGTCCTTTCCTCTCCCCTTACACACATTCACATGCACTTTGCTATGATACATACCGGAAGCTTAGAGCTTGTCTCAGCAAGGGCGTTGTCCGGTGGTGGGAGATACCTGGTTGGGGGTACCTGGCAAGATAACGGGAAGGTCGGCGCAGGATCTCGCCATCCAGCGGGGGAAGATCGCCACCTCCCATGATAAAAATATTCGCTACATTTACGGGACATTTGCAGCTGACTCACCAGGAATCACTAATCAGTTAATTTAATCAACCTATAAATGGATCGGAGGAAACCATTTAAACGACCGATCAGACCAATTCGGCTGTAGAAATCTAAACTAGGCATTGGCATTATCAATCCCAGTTATTTAGCTGTTTCGAAAATTCGCATTTGTCAATTTTTGGCTGGCTGAGTTTAGCTCAGTGTTAACATTGCCGCTGACTCAGCAGCGACTCTGACTGGGAGGGTCCTAGGGTTAGAGTTTCGACGATGGCGAATATTATTAATATTCGACACCGGTAGATATATAGTCCGAATTTAGCCGCTGTCTGGAGGAGAATTCTAGCGACCGGCTGCTTTGGGTACTTTCCATGGTTTGAATCGTCTGATGAACTCCATTGTCTGATGAACACTAGGTAAATGCCGGAGTAGTATCCGAACGTTCTTGGAATTGCAGACTTGGACCACAGCGAACACTCCTTTTGTTAATGCGGCGCTACACATCAAGTATTTGGCGATAATTAAGCAACTGCTGGTTGTACCCCGATTGGCTGAGATGCTCGGCGAATATTCGTTCCTTTGATGGGTCCAAGAGACCGAACGATATCAGGATCAAACGAGCCTGCGAAAGATTTTCGCTTGGCGAAAGAGCAAGCAAACTCACAGCCTACTCGAGATTTACAGCGAGCAGTCACTTATTTCCGTATGCTACATGCGTGGGTTCCACCTTTACGTGGCTTGCCTGAAACTATGGACTCCCTACCTACGGATTCTACCTATTCGATTCCGAGATCGATTTCTGTGGAATCGTATTCGATTCCTTTCTTTCAGATTCTTGCTGTAGTGGAATCCAAAAGGCCGGAATCCAAAACAAATGATTACCTTGGATTTTTTAAAATTATGCGTATTCCTGATCTTTTACTGTATAATTTTCAGGGATTTTTGTTGTATGCATTTATTATCATTATATTTATTACTTTAATTATTAATTATGTAGAAGTCCTTGCTGTGTTTGAAATCTACCTCCCATCACGCCTCCTCCACCGTCCGTTACGTTCAAATCAAACCGTTTGGTTGAAATTACATTTTTAGCATCAGTATCAATTTTCCACACTTTTCCTGTATGGATCGCGTGATGTGGATTGTGTTTCTACAAATCCGTTAAAATTTCAGTGATTAGTTTCGTACTAATGTTGAAATTATTATCTACTATATTTTTGTGAATGTCAATGCATGTAAATTCTTTAGGAATCGATTCTTTTCTTTCGATTCGTTTCTATAATCGATTCATTCTTTCGATTTTATTTTAGTACAGATTCTTTCGATTCGATTCTAGTATCGATTCCAATTTTTCGGTTCTGCGATGGAGTCCGGAATAGGGAGAGGGGCAGGAGGAGGAAGAATGCGAGTACCGTGCGACTACTCGCCGAATGCCCCTTGGCCGAGGTGCTCCGGATGGTACTTCCTTTGATGTTCCACAAAAGATCGACCCGCTATGGCTAGAGGGAGTAGCGCTCAGCGAAGGGCAACCAGCTCTTCCGCTCTACTCGGGATTCGGCGAGCAGTCGCTCGATGCATCGCCAAATACTGCGTGTGTAGCGCCGCTGTAACTCAGCGTTACCGAAACGAAATAGTAAATACCCCGGCGGCGCGCGAAGTGGCCAGCCAGGGGCGGGAGAGACCGAAGGCGAGCGCAACCTTGGAGGCGGCGCATCCGAAATGCAGCGGGGCGTCGACGGAGGCGGAGCGTGAAGAAGCAGCCCGGGGGGGTCATTTCCAGGAGGGTGAATAAAAGAGGACCTGAAGAACCAGCGGCGACCGGACGCGGCGACCGGAAGTGCGCGGGTCCCCGCCCTAGGCCCGGCCTGAGCCGGAGCCTGAGCTCGAGTGTGGGCCGAGCCCGGAGCCGCGGCTAGGGCGGGAACCGGGCCGCGAGTCGACCCGTCCCTGCCTCTCCAGCCGGGTCTTCCCGCCCGCTCCCGAACATCCGGCGTTCGCGGGGCGGCCGTGATAAAGAACGCATTGTTACGTAAGGCGAGGTCACCTTCTCTCCGCCTTCTCCCCCGCCGCCGCCGACTCCTCCTCCTCCTCCTCCTCCTCCTCCTCCAACGTCGCCGCCGCTATCCGCCTCCGATACGCCGTATCTCGCCATCTCTTCGGGAGCGACCTCCGTGCGACGGAGGCGGTGGCGGGGGCGGCGGCGGCGGCGGCGAGCGCTAGAGGGGGCTTACATAACCCCCCCCGCGGCAGTGCCCCCGGGTGCGCCACCGCCTCCACCGCCAAGCTACCGGGCGCAAGAATGCGCAATATTTCAGCAGTTGGCGGCCCTGCCGTTAATCTTGGCCGAGCGTAATAACGGCGAGATTAAACCCCGCCGCCGCCGCCGCCGCCGCCGCCGCCGCCGCCGCTCTCCCTCTCGGGCTCTGGCACTGGGGTGGCGCGGCGGCGGCGGCGGCGGCGGCAGCGACGCGGCGCTGAGGGGCGAAGGCTTCCGCTGTCGGAGCTGGTAGCTCCAGAACTCGTAAGGCCGCTATTCTAGACCCTTCCCGGTCTCATATCTGCAATCCCCATGCCTTTTCCTTAAAGGAGACCATACACGTTCGGGATTCATGATTTTAAACAGGCCCGGTGCCCTGGAACAGTAAACTTCGTGCCCCTTTCATTTGCAACATAGAGATTTTGCACAGAGTATTGTAAAACGATATGATGCAGGATTGATGCGACTATGTAACCTGCATCGTTTGTGGAGTGTAAAGAGCTTTTTTGCACTACAACGTCTTTCTAAGACTACAATAAAGAAACTCCGAACAGTGGAAGGTAGAGAGTTCTGCTATCGCTAAATTGCCCAGATGTTCCTTTCTCTCGATCCCATATTGCATCTTGGAAATCCATGTATACGTTAGCAGCACATATTAACGTCACAGAAATTCACTTTACCATGACCATTATCTCGTAAAGTATACGACTCGTATCACTTGATTACACGCTATAATTATTCTGAAGGTGTTTCGTTTTCCGATATAACTCTAACATATCGTTGAGTTCGCATATGCGCATATCTCAAAAGAGAGTGAATTTCGAATAGCGATATAGTGCTTTAACGCTGTGCCCAAGCTCTTTACTTAGGGGTCAATGCATCAACGCTTTTCTGGAAGACTGTTGTATAATTAGTAAAACCTGTGAAACCGAGCGATAGCCAAAAGTAGGACTAGCACCATATTTTTTATAATAATAGTTATTACAAAAGTGAAGAAAATTTAAAGAAAAAATTTGGAGCAGGTTTTGGGAAACATTATTTTGGTAAATTTCAGCGCAAATTTACATAAATCTACTCGATTTTTTCAAAAAAATGTACATGACCTTATTTAGAAGTGCTTATTTTGTACAACCGACTTTGTTTGAGGCAAAATCTCTATCTTCAATTTTGCAGTTCTGAAACTGTATTTTGAAATTTTCGAAAAATTGGGGATAACGAAAATGATACCTGCATCAATCTCTAAAACGTCCTTCGCACTATTCAATAACAAAATTTAATAAAACAAATTGGAGCTATTTTTTTGAAAACTTTGAAAATTCAAGGGGCTTCATGTAAAGTACCCCCCACACAGAATATCAGTTTCAAATTCCAGGAGCTTCAATATCAGCGAAATCGATTGGGGAACATCATTTTGAAGGAAGTTGGCTGAACGATTTAGGCGCTATCGTTGACCACAGAAGGACATTTTGCCGTCAATCGAGTTTTCGGTATCAAGAAGCAACAAAATATGAATTTTGGCTACACCATGACTTAGAGGATTTTTTTTTCCAAATTTAGAAACATGTTTTTATCTACTTTTTCGTTATCAGACCCAATCTATAAGAGTTTTTCTGGCGAAAATTCGCCGTTTTCCTGCGCACGATAACGTAACTTTCTCTTCTTAACGAAGTATTCGTAAGGCGAGAAAGTAAAAAAACAAAAATTAGGAAATTAAGGGGAAATGGCAACAAATATTTTTTTATGTAGAATAAGACAGTACCACTGAAACTGTTCCAATAGCCATTAAGTAACAGATACATCTCTATTTCATATGCAAAGATCGGCATTCTCTTTTATGGATTAACATGGCAACCAACAAGACAACAGCGAATCGTGAAGAGATAAGTCGAAATATTTTCTGAAAATGTTTATTTATTAGTAACTTTCCTGAAAAATTTTTTTTTAAGAAACACCGTTGTATTTCCAGTTGAATTTCCCAGTCACAACGACTCAAATTATATACAGGATACTTTGTAGAATCGGGTTACAACCCAAAAGTCCTTATATTTTCCTAAATAAACCAAAAATTAAGAGTTAAAAAACTTCCATATTTATATTTAAAAACCTTTAAAACCTAAAATACGTAATTTTTTCATATAATTTTCATTACGATATTACTGATGCTCGATCAATGTGAGGCAAATGAAGCTTTGGAAAATAAATGACGCTCTCTTGAATGAAAGACTTTTTTTGCATTGTAACAGAATAACGGAAGGCAAGGGCATATTAGTATATGTGACAGTTTCATTCATAGCATACCAGCAAAACGCGTCTGTGGCCACTACTCCACGGGTAAACTCACAGCCGGACCCATTAGCTCCTGATTTTCTAACCCGTTGAGGTACACTGCGCATCTACGCGCGTGAATCCTTTTCGAAAATGTCCTCTAAGTGAGAGATAGTGGCGCGCTCCTCGTCTCCCTATCGACTGAAATATCTGAGTATAACAACACTTGCCACTGCAGTGCCTGTGATCGGGAGGTCCTCAGTTTTGACTGGCTTCTTGTAACTAGAAAAATGGTTAGTTCGAATTCAGACGCTATTTGGAGAAGTCTAGGCGTGAATCTGCCTCTGATCGGAAGATTTTCCGTGGTTTTCTCCGATAAATACCAGGGAATGCTGAAGCGTACCTTACAACGGGCCACGGAACACGCGCGACCTTTCTTCTTCTTCCTTCTCCTATCCGCACCCTCACACTTACATGCACTACACTGCTGCACACGACAGAAGTCTAGTTTGGAAGCTTAGAACTTATCCCGCTGACAGAGGGGTAAAACCCGCAAGAAGCGTTTGGTCGGCGCCGGCATATCACGAAAAAGGGGAAGGATCACCCCCCCCTGAGATATAACATGCCCTGCCCTCTCAGGACTAATGACGATAGCAGTAAAGGCGCCTCAGAAACACGAAATAGTGTTCTCGCACAACGACACGCCTTCTGTCGGACAAAGGCGAGCAACGATCGATTGGGATCGGCTGCCTGGCGAGCAGTGGATCGGATGCCTGTGAGCTTTGGGATGGTGCAGACACACAGCCGCCAAAGAGGGGGTACGCGAGTCGTGATAAACCAGGTCAGTTGCAAACTGGGCTTCTTTTTTGATACGTTAGAGCGCAACATGAACGGACATACTAACCACGTGTCCTGAACGTAACTGTTTTCCACAAGTCACCAGAATCAGATTATTCTCTAAGAGGACATTATTAGGTCTTGTGGGGTGGAATCGACAACAACATTCATTGGAATTTTTTACTTCACTTCAAGTAGTCCCAGCATGTACTCAGGTATTCAGTATTACCTGATAATGGGGAACGCGTCCTAATGAAGTGTAGTTATATGAAGTGAAACACATCCACTGAACATTGTTTTATTCAACCCCATAAGACTAAAATATTATTTGCATGATCCCCAGCTTCTCTGAGGGGTCTTTATTTCTAGAGCCTGTGCCTTTATTGGTTCTTGACGAAGAAATACCGGCTACGTTCATTTCAGAGCCGTATTTTCCGCTATCTCCACACGGCTGTGATCGGGAGGTCCTGGAGTTCCCATCCCGTCGGTGGCGGACTTTCGACATTGGCTGCACAGCTGAATTTAGCAGCTGTCGGAGGAGGATTCTAGTGCAGGGTACCCTGACTCGGTGGTTTTCCGTGATTTATCCCGATTTATAGCGAATGCCGGAGCAGTATCTCCCAAACAGGTCACGGATCTCTTGCGATCTTTCCTCTTCCTTGTCTATTCTCTCCCCTTACATGCACTACTAACCACCAAGCTGGCAACTAGTGGGCAGCATACAGCTTGTCTCCGTAGGGTGAGATACTTCGAGAAATACTCTGTAACTCGACGTGTATATCGACCTCAGATCTACACTACACAAACATACATGTAGGGAGACTAGTCGGCAGCTTACAGCTTGTCCCCGCAGGGTAAGATATCTAGGAAGTACTCTGGAAAAGACGTGTACTAAATCGACCTCAGATATCTGTATCCAGCCGGAAGAAAACATTCGAAGCTAAAAGGGTCATAACAGTTGACGTGCATGTAAACATCAATCTATTGAAGAAAGCATTTTCAGGAGGCTGAATGGAGGAAGGAGGGGGGATCACGGTTTCAACCTCGTTCTCAAGAAAAAATACCTTGTTGATACACAATCTACGTTTTTTGCTAAATGAAAGCGAAATATTCCAAAGTTAATAATTTTCGAAAATTATACTGTTCCTACGCCTCTCCAAACTTATCTAGACCACACTATCTAATCTGTTTCTAAGCTATTGTAGCGTCGCGAGGTGGCGCACGTGCCGTTTCGCTGGAAAGCCGGCCTTAAGCCGGATGGGGGATGGGGGTGGAATGCGGCGGCGCCTCGCCGGCGCGCGCCGGGCAGGAAATCCCAGCCTCAAAATAACCAGGACAACTGAGGCGTGCCTGAGTGCGAGTCCATTGATGAAGGCTGCTCTCTGCTGAGGGCTGGCTTGCGAGCCGAATGACGCCCGCCGCTGGTAGAGTGGGGGACGAGCCGTGGGGTATTTATTGCGGCGCCGACATGCGCTCGGGGGATACGCTAGTGGTCGAAAGACGTGAGGTATCTCCGTGCAACCTTGCACGTTTTGGGCATCCGGCCATGTAACATCTAGTTACGGGGACTATGTCCGACAGCTCGCACTTCGCGCAGCTTCTTCTCATGCTCTCGAGCAGAGCACTGGGCTCAGCCTAGGGACGGTCGCGGGGTTTCGCGGCTTAGAGAATAGAAAGTTTGCCTAAGGTTTTCAATTTTGTAACATTATCTTGTAATTTATTATTGTAAATATACTGTACATACTATTCAGAATCTGTCGTCTGTGCTTTTCATGTCCAGTACGCCACAGACTCGGAACCTTTCTTTTCTAAACTGGTGGCAGCGGTTATCGTAAACTCACGCCGGAGTGCCGCCAGTTTTTTTTCTAAAACTGGTGGCAGCGGTTATCGTAAACTCACGCCGGAGTGCCGCAGTTTTTTTTCTAAAACTGGTGGCAGCGGTTATCGTAAATTCACGCCCGGGCTACCGCAGTTTTTTTTCTAAAACTGGTAGCAGCGGTTATTGTAAACTCACGCCGGAGTGCACAGTTTTTTGTCTTAAACTGGAATAGTACGCGTAAAGACAGTGTACCGCAGTTAAAAGTTGCAGCACGCGTCGTAATTACGTGGCGCCGGCAGAGTCGTGCACGCCACGAGAAAACCGAAAGTGCGGTAATTCGGTACGGTAGTTTCGGGCGGTACAATCCGACTCGGAACCTTTCTTTTCTAAAACTTGGAACTGGAATTGGTATTGGTACTGGACTGGCTGGAAACTGGTACTGGAACTGAGCTGGTATTGGTACTGGCACTGGAAGGAGACATCCCGGACGGACCAGAACGAGAGGAAGGAAGGAGGCCAGAACACCGGATCCAGAAGGCGCTGGCGCTCACGACGACACCGAGGTCAACTGAACGTAAGTGTGTTTTTTGTACTGGCCCGGGATCAATTCAGGCAAAATGTCTTTCTTAGCGGGTTATAGGAAAGAGGTGCTTGTTAGGGTCGCGACGGAGATGGGGGAAACGTTGGAAGGGAACGAGACGATAGTTAGATTAAAATCTATCATCACGGGAAGCGAGCAGTACGATGAAATATTCGTGAAACAACTTGCTGATCAGGAGAAGGAAAGAACAGGTCCGCAGAGCACGCGAACTTGAATTAAAAGAGCAGGAAAGATTACGCGAACTCGAGGAAAAAGAGCGAGAACGGCAGGAAAAAGAGCGAGAAAGGCAGGAAAAAGAGCAAGAACGGCAGTACGAACTCGACAAACGGCAGTACGAACTCGAACGGCTGAAATTAGCTAATCAGGCTACCTCGCGCGAATCTTTAGGTAGTAGAGATTCGGGAAACAGAAGTAGTATCCGTATCAGCCATGTAATGGATAAGTTTCAAAGGCGAAGGTGAGATATTACCTGTTTTTTTAAGTGTATTTGAGGCGCATGCTCGTCAGCTCGACATTTCGCGCCGGTAGAATGGGTCAGTCAATTAATGGGATTTGCTTCCCAATGAAATAAATACATGGTTAGTTGTAGGATCAGATTCTTCAGAGCAGGATTATAATCAAATCAAACGCAGCTTTTGGATATGTACAAATTCACGCCTGAAAATGTCGTCAGATGTTTTGCAGTCATGCCAAAGGGTGCGAAAACTATCATGGAATGTTTATGCTCGCGAACTGACGAACTATTGCCAGAAATGGATTTCAGGGTTGAAGGTTGAAACTTATGATCAATTATTAGACTTGATTGTCACCGATCAGATGAAACGGAAGGTGCCGGCGGACATACGTGCCATTTCGTAGATGTTTGGGGCGAGGTTTCGCAGTCCCAAAGATTTGGCGCGTAGGCTGGACACCTACGAAACAATAGGTCTAGTGCGTATAGGAAAGATTTTTCTAAGGTAATCACAAGGAGCCTGTGGGGGAACAAAAGTGGAAAAGGGTGACGGAGAGCGTGCCTTCCACTTCTAAGCCCGCAGCGCCCAAGGCAGATAGGAACGCGGAATTCGACAAGCCGCAGGAACGCACGTGCTATTTATGTAAAAACCGGGGCACATTAAGAAATACTGCCCTCAGCTCAAATCAAGCGAGAAAATGTGTCACGTTGTCGACACCAGTGCGCAGGAATTGTTGCTTCCTCACACGTTTTTCGGCACGGTTTGCGGAAATCCTATTTCTTTCTTACGAGATTCTGGGGCGACGGTTGATCTGATCAACAGCAAATACGTCAGGCCGAATCAATATACCGGCGAATCCGTATGGGTTTAAACAGCCCTTGGACGAGGCGCCGAAAATCTACCGGTAGCTAAGGTAGAAATTGTAGGCCCGTTCGGTAAGCTTGTTACCGAAGCCGCAGTCGCGAAAAATTGCGACTTAGAATATTACATTCTGAGTAATCGATCTGCCACGCTTCTCCTCGGAAATCAGGCAAGGGTTTTTAGAACCGCAGTTTCTTTGTGCGGTGCGAACCCGTGCCCAGACGGCGGCCGGGCAGGGCGACGGGGTGGGGCCCGAGGCGATGGCGGCGGCGCCAGGCAACGCGCCGGCCGCCGAGCGCCCTGGTGACGCACCGGTTGCGGTCATGAACGAGGCTTTGGGGGAAGGAGCGGTCGAGCTAGGCGTGGTCGTAGGAACAAGTCGGCGCGCGACGCACCCCAAAAACCTGCGTCGGACGCGAAAGCTCCCGAAGAGGAAACTTGTGTCTTGTTAGGCGAGGTAAATGACCCGGGCAATGTTGTTGAAAACAACGCGGAATTTGAAGTAGATTCCGGGAGCGTTGCAATTGTCCCGTTTAGACCCGTCCGAATTTGCGAAAGCTCAGAGACAGGATGAAGAAGCTCTTACCGCTATTCGAGCTAGCCGAAGGCCCAGAAACGGAACGGCGCGATTATTTTATAGAACGCGGCCTTTGTTCCGGAAACGGCAGAGCAAGCGCGGTGAGAGCAATTCTCCATGCTTGTGACTCCGCGGGTGTATCGTGGCACATATTGAAGCTTTGCCATGAAGTCGCCCACGGTCATTTAGGTGTCACAAAAAGTAAAGACGCAATGGCCAAGTATTTCTTCTGGCCGAACTGTTACAAAGATATGGAAAATTACGTACGTAGCTGCGATAGTTGCCAGCGCGTAGGTAACGGCGGCGAGAAGCTTCGCGCGCCTTTAAAAATTGTACCTATAACGGGTGAGGCGTTTGAGAAAGTAAATGTAGATGCTTGTGGCCCTTTTCCCGAGTCTGAGTCAGGAAACAAGTTCATACTAACTGCTATGTGTTTTGCAACAAAATATCCCGAGGCTATTCCCATACGTGATCTGACGACGGTCACGGTCATTGAAGCTTTATTAGATCTGTTCAGTCGGATTGGATTTTCCGCGAGAGCTTCAAACAGATCAGGGAACTTGTTTTACTAGCACTCTGATGGCGGAATTCGCCGAGAGATTTTGCATTAGATTAATTAGAAGTTCGCCTTATCATCCGCAATCTAATGCCGTAGAACGGATGCACAGAACCATGAACCGGTTGATGAAGGTTCTTTGTTTAGAGGCAAGGACTGACTGGGAGTGCCAGCTTCCTGCAATTATGTTCGCGTTACGCACGAGTGTGCACGAATCGATAGGTTTTTCTCCAGCCGAGTTAGTCTATGGGAAAAATCTCCGCACACCCATGACGCTGCTTTACGAAAAGCTTGCGGGTGCAGCAGAAAGCGAAGGGAGCACGGTGGTTGAGCACGTGTTCAAGTTGATTAATAGACTGAAGCGTTCGCGTGAACTTGCCCATACCAAAATGGCGGAAGAACAACGCAAGCGTAAGGTGTGGTACGACCGCAAGGCGATCTCGCGCAGTTTTGAAATAGGCGCGAAGGTGCTGGTTTTGGCGCCTAACAGAACGCGGAAACTCGCGGTGCAGTGGGGGTCGGGCCAGGCGAAGTTCGGGAGAAAATGTCCGAACACAATTACGTAGTTCAGATGCCGGGGCGGAAAGAACCACGCGTGTATCACATCAACATGATGAAAAAGTATCACCACGTACTGAATACGTGAACTTTCTCGGTTCTGCGACGGTCACTGCCGCAGGCGAGGAAGACGCGTTAGACCGCTACGCGTTAAGATTAGATTCCGACGACTTTGACGCGGAAGAAATGCTAAACGATACTAAGGGTGAACCCGAGTTCCGCGAAGCACTTAAAAATGTCATTTGTAAATACAGGTGTATTTTTAGTGAGAAACCTGGTCTTACAGATGTAACGACCATGGACATTGAATTAACTGACACTGATAAAGTAGTCCGAAGTGTACCCTACCGCATGTCGCCGAGACAAACTAAGATATTGCGGGAAGAGGTGGACAAAATGCTTCGCGACAACATCATTGTGGAGGCGGAGAGTGATTATACGTCTCCTATGATCCTGATCGAGGCCCGGGCAAGTCTCCACGGCCCTGCATAGATTTTAGGCGCCTCAACGAGATTATTAAAACAGATTACTTTCCGTTACCCAATCTCGAAGAACGGATTGAACAGGTAGCTGCAGCTAAAATCATTAGTGTGTTAGATTAAGTAAGTGTTTCTGGCAGATAGGTCTTACGGATAGGGCGCAGAGATATTCGGCGTTCGTGACCAGTTTCGGCACGTATCGACCGCTTAGGTTACCCTTCGGGATAAAGAACGGCCCTTATCAATGCTGTAAAATCATGGGCACTTTGCTAAAAAACTGCCAAGAATTCGCGGTACCGTACCTTGATGACATCGCGGTTTTCAGTAACACTTGGCAAGAACACATTCGGCACCTAGATACGGTCTTTAGTATATTGAAATCCGCCAAATTGACAGTGCAGCCGCGCAAGTGCTTGTTTGCGCGGGCTAATGTAAAATATCTTGGTTACGTCGTCGTCGGTAACGGGAAATTGCGGCCGGCCGAAGCCAAGATACAAGCAATCCAGAACTTTCCTAGACCAGAATCAAAGAAACAAGTGCGTTCTTTGCTCGGTTTGGTAGGATATTATCGACGCTTGATACCCGGGTTTGCGGAGAAAGCGGCGGCACTGACAGATGCGCTGCGGGGACGCGAGCGCCAGGGTAAGTCGTCTGGACAGAGGCATGTGAAAAGTCTTTCAATGAGTTGCGACAAGCTCTTAGCGAAAAAACAGCGGTATATGCTCCTGATTATAGCAAGGAATTTCGAGTTCAGGCAGATGCATCTCAGAGAGGCTTAGGCGTGGTTCTCTACCAAGTAAATGACGAGGGAGTAGAACAACCAGTTGTTTTTCTAAGCCGTAAATTAAGTGATACAGAAACTCATTATGGCACCTCAGAACTTGAGTGTTTGGCTCTTATTTGGGGGTTGGATAAACTTAAGATTTATCTCGACGGGCAGGCCACAATTCAGGTCGAAACCGACCACAACCCGTTGGTCTGGTTGCGTAATACGTCTGGCAAAAACCCCAGATTATTACGCTGGTCCCTTTTAATTCAGCACCTCGATTTACGCATCATGCACAAAAAGGGCTCAGAAAATGTTAATGCAGATGCGCTTAGTCGCATGTTTTGATTGTGTGAATTGATCCACAGGCGAGTGTAGGGAACACACACGTTCATGACATGTATAAATGTCGGTGAAATTCTATGTAAATAATTTTATATAAATTCAAGGGTAAATTGTTTTTGTTATTGTGATCATTTTTATATGTAGATACATACATGTGTCAATAAATTCAGTTAAGAACGGCACATGATGTATATAACGAATTCCACAATTATTATGTAATACTTCAATGCAACGTAATGTTTTGTATTTTATATTTCAGGTTTTCATGTAATGCAAGAGGCGTCAAGAATTATCATGTAATATTTCAATGTAAAGTAAATGTTTTGTATTTCAGGATTTTATGTAGTTCAAGATGCGTCAAGAATATTTATGTATGTAAATAGATGTAAGGTTTAAATGTAAATGGCAACATAGTTAGGAAAAAACGGGGGACAGCCCCACAGTTTATTTCACAAATTTTGACTAGATAGGGTTTTGATATTATTATGTTCATGTAAAAAATTATGATGTAAGGTCTCAGGACCAGGTACTTTAGCTAGCAGAATTTTTTTTCCTGGGCATATTTTGCTGCGAAAAAAAATTCTCACCCCCGGCATGGGAGGGTCTGTAGCGTCGCGAGGTGGCGCACGTGCCGTTTCGCTGGAAAGCCCGGCCTTAAGCCGGATGGGGGATGGGGGTGGAATGCGGCGGCGCCTCGCCGGCGCGCGCCGGGCAGGAAATCCCAGCCTCAAAATAACCAGGACAACTGAGCGTGCCTGAGTGCGAGTCCATGATGAAGGCTGCTCTCTGCTGAGGGCTGGCTTGCGAGCCGAATGACGCCCGCCGCTGGTAGAGTGGGGGACGAGCCGTGGAGTATTTATTGCGGCGCCGACATGCGCTCGGGGGATACGCTAGTGAGTCGAAAGACGTGAGGTATCTCCGTGCAACCTTGCACGTTTTGGCATCCGGCCATGTAACATCTAGTTACGGGACTAATGTCCGACAGCTCGCACTTCGCGCAGCTTCTCATGCTCTCGAGCAGAGGCACTGGGCTCAGCCTAGGGACGGTCGCGGGGTTTTCGCGGCTTAGAGAATAGAAAGGTTGCCTAAGGTTTTTCAATTTTGTAACATTATCTTGTAATTTATTATTGTAAATATACTGTACATACTATTCAGAATCTGTCGTCTGTGCTTTTCATGTCCACAGTACGCCACACTATCACACCTTGACAGTGCATCTGCATGATTCCCGACTTGCCATGATAGAGAGCCATGTGAATCAAAGTGCTTCACACCCCAATATTATCGTCCAAGCCCCGTGCTCAGTGACAGCTTCACGTCTATAAATGCAATGTTTATGGTGCCATAAGCTCAAGATATTCTAACAGATACTGTTCTTGGCCTATCTGAAATATACGTAGATTACCTTCAAAAGTGTTTTTTTAAGTGGTAAAACACAGCATCTACTGTAAAGTCAGAATAAGTCATATTTTTCTTTTAAAAATATATGGTAAATTAATATGAATTCTCATCACTTTTTTTCTAATAGAATGATTCTGTACATACATCTTACATACAATAACTATGACATTGAACATAATTCGAAAATTAAAAGAAAAGAAATATAAACAGGAACGAAACAATGATATCACAACAACAATCGGTGCACACACTTTTCAAATTTAAATTAGCATCGTACTAGCATTTTATTAGAAATTATACATGTGAGGTACCATTCACCTCGACGGCCCAGATGAAGGTTATTCACTCTTGGGCGCATGATTAAACACTGATTCACGTTTCAAAATCGGCCGTTTACGTTTGTGAAATTAGTGACACTTTCCAAATCTATCACATTTGGTATCTCTCTGTAGCCATGAGGAATTTAAAACTATGGTGTTCAGAATGGCACAGACTTTTCCCGTATTAATTTTCTATTTTCTTGGGTCTGCGCTAGCTATTCGATTGCCACAATACTCTGCCAGCTGTCTCTATCACCGACAAACTATTTTTTTGAACATTTTCCTTAATTTTTTGGTTTCCTAATGGTAGAACGGAAAATATTCATTTTAGAATATTAACGAACACAGTCCTAGTCAAATGGCAATTTTTCTCTTAAAAATTGTGTGCCGTTTTAAAGAAAATGGCGTTTTAAGCGCTATTAAAATGCGAATTTGAAGCTCTTTTTCACAGAAAAGTTTTAAGTTTCAGAAATACTACATTTGAAGTCATTTTGAACCACATACACTCACATATAT